>QLTV01002662.1:596605-611568 GCA_003457575.1 Thermophis baileyi
ACCAAGCTAGTTTGAGTGCTGGCTGATGCAATCTTCCCAGGTGCCATGAGGCAGAGGGCTAATCCTATCTTTGTTATGTAGAATAGACTGCCCATTGACAAAGGTGGGGGGATGAGTGAGCTGGGCCATTCCTTGATGGCCCATTGACAAAGGTGGGGGCTACCAAGAGTGAGTCTGTTTCCTTTCTAAAAGCATGTTTCTCAATTTCTCTAGGGATATTCTATATAATATTCTGCCTTTTTAATTTTTCCTAGGATATTTCATTTTTCCAGGAGAGGGGTGGGTGCTAACTTCCTACAACATAAAGTTAAGCTATTTGGTCACAATAGCTTCAATTGGCAAATCAACTTTTTCCTATAAATGTCATACTTATTCCCTCATGGCATACATTCTTCTGGAGTTGTATCCTTTGATTCACAAACTTCATGTCTCCATGAACCACAACTTTTTCAACTACATTGATAATGACTGTGTTTACTCCATTCAAAGTGGGATGCAAGGTCAAATTGTTAGTGTAACAGTCAGGCTTATTGGCATTCATGCTTCTCAAAATCTAAAAACTCTGACTGTAGAATTTATTCTTTCTGAATATATGTATGTGCTGTGTATTTCTTTCCATACTTATTATTTGCAAAATTCATTATCCATGGTCATACATATGTACATCTTCAGTCTCTGTAACACTATATAAGGACTTGGTTGACCAGTGCTTGGCACTCTTCACTCTTAATACCAGGACAAAAGTGACACAATGCAAGTTACTAACTTTACTTAAACAGCAGTTGGATCATCTCCAATTGTTGGTGTGTTCTTGAGTTTTGTCTCCACAGCTTCCTTTCTTTTTTATATGCTGCTTCTCATATTTTTCTCATCTCGATATTTTGAATGATGTTTTTGTTATATCTGTTTCCTTTGAGAGCTCAAAGCAGCATATGCAGTAGTTTCCTGTCTTTACAGTTGTACAAAAATTCTGTATAGGTAGATTAAAGAAGAGTAATTGACTAATTCCACCTAATTTCATTGCCAAGCAGGACAAGAACCAAGGCTCTTTGGTCTCTGTACAACTGTAACCATTTGTAAGCCCAACCAGACTAAGAAACCAAAACTATTTAGGACAGGACTATTTTTATTATAACAGTTACAATAATACAATCTTACAAGTCTGAATTGGCTCCCTCCTCCTTTACTTTATCTTCATGTGAACTAGGGAGTGTCTGGTTGAGAGGTTTTCTCAAGTTGTTTCCTTTGCCTGAAGTCAAGCCCCTTTTAACTGACCATTTCCTTGGTACTAACTCTTTCTCTTGTCCTTCAAGGCCATTCCTTATCCCCTCTACCATTTTAAAAAATTAAAATAAAGCATGAAGGTTTTTTTTTAAGGACTTTAGAGATCTATTGTAGAACTATGATTTAATAGATCTGCCTGATGGGGCCTCATAGAATAGGAGAGAAGAGAGGGTTGTTTTCATTTCATATATGCCCACTGCAAAAGAAATGTGAGACATGCTCTCTGCTTTTGAAAACAAACAGCCCTTGAATGGAAATGGCTCATTTTCACTACTTTTATTTCATCTCATGGACTCATGCTGTTCTAACATTCTGTGCTAAGGATGCCTTGGGAGCTTTGCCACTAACTCTGACTATGCGTTAGGCTGTAAAGCACCCACTCTCCCAGAACACAATTTTTGGTGTTTTGTTTTTCAAAATGCAGCTGGTGCCGGAGCTCTCAAATTTGTTCCAGCTGCAGTGCTCATGTGACATGGCTATTAGCTTGATTGGTAGGCTAAGCAAGATGTTTTAAGGACAGTTTAATGCGATAAATTATTGTGTTGCAGGCTGGGTTTAAAAATACTTCTAAGTGAAACAACTGCTTATAGAGTTCTAGAAAGGGTCCACTGTGTTAAATCACCTGATTTCCAGGCTTTGTTCAAGAAGGTATATTTTGACTTCTGTTACTTTTTACCCGCCTCCTCTCAAAAATATTTCTATCAAAATGTTTCAAGGACAGATTATGATAGAATCTATCACATAGATTCTGTATACACAAAGGGATTAGTGAACTTTGAAGTATTATTATGTAGATGAGAAGAAAAAGAAACTAACTGGATGTTTTGGAGCATCTGCAGGCTCTACAATTTGGGAATAGGGGCATCGAAGGTATAATCAAAGGCTTCTAACAGGATGCAAAGAGGCAAAGGAGGGAGGGAGGGAGGGAGGGAGAGAGGGAGGGAGGGGGAGAGGGAGAGAGGGAGAGAGGGAAAGAGAGAGAGAGAGATGCTGACTATAAGGAGATTACAGAAAGGAAAATCAGTGCCTTGTGTACAAAGAGCCCTAGAAAACAGAATTCAACATTCAACTGTCCTTGGAGAGATGGCGGATGCTAGTGCTTTTAATACTGAGAAAAATGGCAGAATGACCCTAAAAGAAATATGTTGTTCTTTATAAGTTCACTGTGCCCTCATATAAAAAAAATAAGAACAAGCAACTGTATTGAGTCTTGTATAAAAGTATTACAAATAGATGTGAGAAGAATCCAGGGACAAGAAAAAAAAATGATCTGAAGACTTAAATGAACAACAACCTGCTTTCAGCTAAGTGGTAGTTGGAGAAAACAGAATGTCAGCATCAGCGATGAAGATGAGGAAGATAAAAACTGACAGTAGTGCTGGGATGGATGTTATCTGCCTGAAATTTTGCGAACTATGGACAGCCAACATTCTTCAGCTGGCAGCCCATTGTTCATCTGGGGGATACATTAGGAAGAAGCAGTCAGGAAAAGGCTGTGACAGACAATATTGGGATAAATCATACCTGATCACTGTATGGCTTTGGGCTATATTTGTCCTCAGAGACTCTTTAGCTCACCACTCTGTAAGTATCTATTCCTCTTCACTCTCACTTGTCTTCTCCCTCCTGATTTATCAATGAACTTTACAACATACCATTTTTATACTAGTATACATGGATTTCATGACAGTAACAATCACTCTTGATCTAGATCAAATTTCTAAATATTCCAATTCCTTACCCCTCCCACAAACCCATTCCCCCCCCCCTGCAATATTCCTGCTATTCATGGAACAAAATCATCTCATTCATTCCTCAAAGAATGCTGGAGGCTTTGAGGGAGCCATTAAACTTGGTGATTAGAAAGTCTAAAGTGTACACGTAATCCAGGAAACGTAACTAGGTTTAAAACCACCATGTTGGAAATAAAACATGCTCATTTTCTGAGTAAGGGCATGATGCCCTTGGATCAGGAGAGAATTAACAATGCTTCATTACATCACTTGACCCTTCTTCATTGACAGACAGCAAGAGCAACAATTTGGCTTCTGCAGTCAAAGTTTGGAAGATGTGTTCTGTACTGCCAAACCTCTCTAATAGGTGGACCTTCTTTTTAAGAAACTCTATTTTGTATATAACATAAGCTAAATGAAGCAGTCGACTGGAGTTTTGGTGTTCCCACAATACAGTTGATTGGTGAAATTAATTAAAATCTATATAAAATTGGGTTTGTTTTGAGGAAAGTTCTATGATTGCCAGATTTTGTGGAAAGACAGTCATTCATTAAATCCTATAGCATCATTTCTAAATCAGGAGGAAGTAGGTAAGTGGTTAAGATGCTGGCTTAGAAAACAGAAGATGGTGAATTCTAGTCTTGCCTTAGGCATTAAAAGTCAGCTGGGCAATTTTAGAGTCGTTCTCTCTCAGCCCAAATCATCTCACAGGGTTGTTAGTTTGAGGAAAATAGGAGAAAGGAGTATTATGTAGTCCCACTGTCTAGAATTACTTGTAATAAAGGTGGAATTAAAAATATTCAAAAAAATAAAATAAATGTGAACAAGTATCACTTTCTCTGTACATCAAGGAAATATAACTACAGGGAGAAAATATGCTTGTGCATAGATCTAGCCACATGTTTATAAGCATGGGTGGTTTCTATTGCATCCTCAAGCATTGTCTTCAGCCTTAGTGGCTGAATTGCTTGTCCATCCATGGATCACAGGAATATGAGCCTTGACATAGTATAATGACATAATATAATGTAGCTATGATAACAAATCTATGATTTGTTCTGAGATCAGCCAATAGTTGATAAAAGGGTCTGTTTCAGATTCAGAACATTTCTCAAATTATCCAAACAGGTTTTTTTTCAGAAAGGTTGAAACAACTGCTTTGAATTCTGAAGAGACCAGTTCAGATTTGAAATGTTTTGCACCTCACTAGTTAGCAGTACACAATCTAGTAGCAGAGGAGAAAAGTGATGACAAAAACAATGTCATAGATAATTTCTCATTCTAATATGTTTTGCATTGAATGGGGTTGATTTTTTATCCATATTCCAGTGGATAAAAAAAAAGACATATTTAACCCTGCTCTTAAAGACAAGCATGTAATGTTTAAACTATTAGTAGGTTAAAAGAAGTTTCCATCATCCAGTATACTTCTAAATACATACTTTTTTCAAATTAAAACTTAAGTCAAATTTACAACAACATGTGACATGTAATAATTGTTAATCCTTTTTTAACCTAGATTTTCTTAGATCAACCAATCACAATATTAGTATTGGTAAATAGTTTGATTTAATGCCCATTTAGGATTTAATCCTAAATTCCATCATCCGTGTTATTTCAATTATATTTTCTTTCAAGCTATTGAATAGAACAGTGGCTGTACAATTAAGGAAATCAAACTTGAGTTATTACATCATACTCATAGAAGTGATACTATAGGCTGCATGTTCTTACTATCATTTTACACACACAGGGTTCCAAACAAAATAGTAGTAAATTTCTGCACTCAGGGAACAATATTCCTAAACCCTAAACCAAGATATGTGTTAAAAGCTAGAAGAAAGGGTAAATATTTTCAACATTTGCATGTCCAAAATCCGAGTTTTATCTGAATCTTGAAAATCTTTTGATGTGGCAGGTATTAGATTATTGTGAACACTTTTATCTCTGATTTTTCTTAATGCTAAAAAGTATGCAAAAATTGCTTTTGGAGGGCACCAATTCTTACTTTCCTAATGAAGTAAGTAAGGAGAGTTATTTTTGTGAATCACATACAGATTATTTATTTGATCAATTATCAAAAGAATAAGAGTTGGGCAGCAAAATTACATTGTAGTCATATAGCATAATAAAAACTGATTTACATCATATGTAAAATTCTAACATCACATGTAACATAACTCACACAATTTTGTGCTTATTTCTTAGTCATTTTATTGTCAGAAAATATTCTGAGCAGTTTCCTGAAATGGTTGTTTGCAACAAATGGCAAATTTAGTTAAACATGAAAGCAAATGCACATCTGAAAAAATGGTTCTGCATTCACTACTCTATTAATGATTTATATAAATCAGTGCTCAGAAAAAATAGGTACTTTGATTTTCTGTCTTATGTTTAAAATTCTTTTTACCTTACAAAACTTACCAAAGGACTTTGAAAAATCAGAGGTATAATTGTACACCTAACATACATGTGATTAATTTTTCTGATGGCTTTATAAATCTATTATTATTTGACTATTTGTTTCTGTTGTTTGTTTCTGTTTCTGCATAATGGAATAATCAGATTTTGAAAGTGTCCCCCTTATGCACACGGTGGCTGTTCTAATCAATCCAGAACAGTTGGAATGATACTGTATCTTTTAATCTGAAAAAATCAATACAGTAGTTTAACTTTCTTTTTCTAGTGCTTTATTACATGGTACGGTGTGTTTTAACAATGTATGTTGGCTGTTGCTGTTTTTATGGAATGGACTTTCATTTTTATACATGTTGTCTTTTGATGTTGTAAAACCATAATTTAGCATAATATAGAAGTGATAATTCATTTGAAAAACAAGTCCATTTAGTTTTCTTGGAAAAAGAAATTATTGGCCAGTGTTTTCTGGGATTTTTCCCCCTTAACTTGTAGCCTAGTCTAGCAATTGGCAACGTCCTGACAGTCTACCAAAATATTAACCAGGTCTGACCCTATTTATCTTTCTGAGTTTAGCCACTCTCATTTTGGTGCTGCAACTTGCTGAAGCAATATAGAAACCATAAATAAGACTAGTAACACATGGCAAAAGACAATCTGACAGGAAAAGATTTTTACTGTAATATTGAGACCAATTCCATGAATGAGTTGAGTTTGTCTGCAGAAGGAATTCCACAAAATAGAGGCTACCATGACCACTAAAACATTCAATATTTCTGAAGGACCGCAGACATAACAAAAACAGTTACTTTGGAATTATATAGGAAATTATAACAGATGCTAATGGGTATTCCATTAATGGGTGATTGGAATAATGAAGTCAGAGAAAGAGGGGAAACTAAAACATAATTCAGGTGATAAAATTATGCAGAGATAAGTATTTGTTTTTTTTGCCTCAAGCAGTATAAATGCACATGCTATATTCATAGGCACTTGATTGACTTCTTTGAAATCAAAAGTTATAAAAGAGAAGGAAGAGGAGAAGGGCAAATCAATAATCTGGGAAATTTCCAGTGCATCTAATGGAATAGATCACAAATTATAAGTATCAAATATGAGTTAAATGTAAAAAATGAAGAAGAGAACTGTGATGGACAAGTAGGACCTGAGGAACATACAACCAGAATACCAGATCAATTTAAGGAACAGAATTTAGTATGCTTAACTTATGCTAAACTAATAAGCTATGGTAAAAAATAACAGATCTCTTGAAAACCAAAACAGGGAATAAAAACATCAATGGTTCAAAGATATATATATGGCTTTCGGAACAAGCCATCCTTGTTCTGAAGCAAAGAAAAGATAGAGAATAAAAGTCTTGGGCAGAAAAAAGGTCAAGAAAGGATATAGGGGTGTCTGCAAGGCATGGTTAAAAAAAAGTCAGGATGATGGCTGTGATGATGTAATTGAAGCTCCATCTATTTTTTAATGTGCGTTTTATGTAGGTTATCTCAGTCAAGAATATCAATAAAAAGGAATATAACAAGAAAAGAAAATTGAGATTTTTTAAAAAAACAAAAACAAATCACAAATGTATAGCTAGATAGAACTAATTTGAAGTTAACATGGAAGAGATTAAATAGAGGCAGATGCGATTGAAAGAACTATATTTATACCATTTAGAAATGTGATTATATAATAGCAAAAATATTTGCAGAAAGAGAAAGAGAATATCCAAGGACAAACTCCACAAGGAAGTGAAATATGCCTGGCAGTCAGAGGTAGGTTCCTCCCGGTTCGGACCGGTTCTCCCGAACCGGTAGTGACCCGCTGGTGACATCACAATTATGTCACCGATCCGGTTCTGTTGGTGCAGGTCCGTGGGCGCTGCCATCTCTTTTTTTTTGAATTTTTTTTTGAATTTTTTTTTGAATTTTTTAATTTTTTTTTCTTCTGCACATGCGCAGAAGCCGAGTTTCTGGCACTGTGCATGCATCACCATCTTGTTTTTGGCTCTTTTTTTGAATTTTTTTGCACTGCGCATGCACGCGTACCCACGAGGCACACACACGCCCACGAGGCGCGGCCACGTGGCGCGGGAGGAAGCAAATCAGCAGTGAGGTAAGTTAGAACCCATCCCTGCTGGCAGTCTATCAGCTGTCAAAGAGAGAAGTATTGAAGTGTCCACTTAATTGTTTAAAGTTGCAGAAGTTAAAGTGTAGTAGTGGTTTGGCATCATTAGATATGGGACAAGATTGCTGGCCAGAAATTGGAAACATCGATGTATGTACTGTATTTAGAGAGCTCATATAAATTGGATAACGAAGAAACCACACAGATACCAGAGCTTTCCTTTGCTTTATTGACTGTGCAGTTCTTGCTAGAATGTGAATGCTATTAAGGCTAATAGGCTTGTTGACCATCTGATTATTCTTCTGAGGAATCTTTATAGTAAACAAGCCACTATAAGAACCAGATTTAGAAAAACAAAGTGTTTCACAGTAGGAAAGGTGCTGAGACAAGGATGCATATTGTCACTGTATCTGTTTCTTGCTGGTTGCACTACAGCACCCTGTCCCTCAACTTGTGCATAGCTTACAGCAGGGGTCAAGGCCTGAGGGCCAGATCCAGCCGGCAGGGTGCTTAGATCTGGCCCGCGGAGCCACCCTGGAAACAGCGAAGGACTGGCCCGTGGTGCCTCTGCCAGCGAAAACAGAGTTCCATTTTTGCTGGCAGAGTGCTTGGGCCACCACAGGCACCCCTGACACAAGTGATGTTGAGCTGGCCATGCCCATTCTGGCCATGCCCATCTGCCCTCCCAAGGTCAAACACAACTTTGATGCGGCCCTCACTGTAATCGAGTTGACACCCCTGGCTTACAGCCTTCCAGGGCCTCCCCTACCTGCTTGAGGTAGCCCATGCTCCTTACCTGGGACTCTCACTGCTTCCTAGTCAACCACATACATATCTTGGGGTTACAATAGCAACCCAGGCTGCCTGGATTGTATCAAGTGATATAGTTATGTGATGTCCTGCTTTACAACCGCATCACTCAGTGACAGGAATCCTGATCCAATTTGGACTAGAGTTAGTGCAACTCTAACTTGTGGACTACCTGTAATTCAAATGGGAGGTGACCAAGGCATGAGTGACAGAGTAAGGTCCCCCAGCCCAGGAATGGCACACAAGATGAATTGTTGATTTACCGAAAGTATGAAATAGTGAATTTATTTTATTTATGTTTCATGTTTCTAGACTGCCCATCTCCCTCAGAACTGTGGGTGGTTTGGATGGGCTCTGGGCTTGAATTATGGAGTATTTTGAATAAATATTTTGTTGCTGAATAAATAAAAGCAGTATAGAATAAAAATAACACATGTAAGAAAATAAACAAAATTCTTAGTGAATGGTTCAACACTGAAAAAAGAATAAGACAAGAATATATGATATGAATTTGAATATATGAGTACTTTGTATATAGCTGATGCCAAGATGTTGGCTGAAAAAAATTATTTACTGTGAATGTGAGGTAGATTGCATGATGCAAAGAGGAGTATGGATATCTGAAAAATAATATATCAAAATCCATGGGATGATTAAGAAGTATGTGTAGTAATGCAAGTATAGATAGAGTAAGGAATGAATGGGTGATAACTGAACATGGATTTGAGCTTTTAATTTGTTAAAAGAAATAATGTATTAATTTTTGTTTGATAGATATCTCAAAATGTCATTTATCCTAAAAAGAAATAGCATCATGAAGTGTGTGTGTGTGTGTGTGTGTGTGTGTGTGTGTGTGTGTGTGTGTGAGGGGGGAGAGGAAGGACTACCAACCATGGGAAAATAAATTTAGAAAAGTTTATTTTGAAAGTGGAAAAACTGAAATGGAAAAAAAAATGAATTAATGTTATCTATCAAGATAACAAAATTAACATTTAGATGCTTTGTGAATTGAAAGTTGATGGTAAGTGAAAAAGTAAAGATGGTGGATAGTTTTTTTCATGGACTCAAGAACAGATAGAGCTGGATATTGCAATAGATCTTGTTCCTGGGATAAGGGCCAGGATGAAAAAGTGGTAATGGTTATTAATATCTGGAAACGATTAATACAATTTTGTAACCAAATTGTTATGAAGGACACTGAAGGAGGAGGAGACGAAATTAGGAATTTGTCTTGACCCATAAAGAGATAGACATTATTTGACAGCTCTGGAAATTTCCACGGGAAGAAGGATAAAATCTTTTCTGGCTTTTTCCACAAAGCTTCATGATAGAAGGTAAAGTTGGAGAAAACTGAAAACTACAGCAACAAAAGGCTGATGAGTAATTCCTTAAACAATAGCTTAATGGTGGTCATGTCTCATTCATTTATGCCGAGGCGATGTCTGAGATGGTTCCACAAACTCAGCCATTCTAGTCTGAATAAATAAGGCTCTTGCTTTGTTCTTTGTCCACTGAAATAGCATCCTTGGATTGGCTCACTACCCCAAAGACTATGAAGAGACAATAACATCTAGACCAAACTGCTGCTGAAGCTCTCTGATCATTTGTTGTTTTTTTTTAAAAAGATTTTTATTGTGTTTTTATCATTAAACAAATACTCACAATTTATGCATAACTGTGCTCATTTACATACCATTTACATATCATGACATTCAAATTCAAATATACTCCATACATTCTACTTCTATTTTATTTCTTCCTTTTCCGTTTTTCTATTCTCAATCTAGTCGTACCACTTCTTCCATATTGTATAGTATTCCGAATCTATTTGTCCTTTCAATTCAATTGTTAATTTGTCCATTTTGGCACAATCAAATATTTTTTTTATTACTAAACTTTTGGAAGGTGTATTCGTTTTTCTCCAACATTGCGTGAACACTATTCTTGCTGCTGTTATTATATGTAAAGTGATGCATTTGTTATTAACCATGCAGTTATTTAAGGGATTAGTGTTTTCTTGTCTGCCTTTCTACTTCTTATGACACAATAAGTGGGTTAAAGGATGGAATTCCTTGTCTCTTTTCCTGCTCTGCAAATAATTAATGATAACAGGTAATAGGAAGAAAAAAATACCACTGAAATTCTTCAGTTTATTAATCAGAATCATAGAGTTGGAAAGGACCTTAAAAGTCATCAAATCCAACCTACTGCTCGTTGAAGACCTACTAGAGCAGGGGTGTCAAACTCATGGAGTCACATCGTCGTCACGTTATGTATCACGATTTTTTTCCCTTCGCTAAACCGGGGGTGGGCATGGCCAGCACATGATGCATCTGGCCCACAGGCCGTGAGTTTGACACCCCTGTACTAGAGCATCTGCAGGGAAAATTGAATACATGGAAAGTTGGGACACAGACAAGTATTCATCCCATACATATTTTGATCGTATGTTTGCAAACATTTTTGCATTTTATTACATTTCTTATTCTATATAGTATTTTGATGGATTTTTACTGGCTTCTAATTTTTCATAGTTTGAACTTTATAGCAGTATTGCTATCAAAATGGGGCTAAATTTTGTCAAAGAAGGCAGAGCCATTAGTGAACTAGGATGAAGGGGGAAACTAGACTGTAGCTCCATCAAATGATATGTGCATGCAGCTGTCAGACTAAATAAGCATCATCCTGACTTTGACATTTACAACACTGTCTTTTCACTGGCAAATAAGAAAGATACAAGTTTGACAAATTAAGGACAATATCTACTTTTTCTTCCAATAATGTCAGGATTTTCATCCAAATAAAATCTTGCGCTCCAGAAATTTATACTCAATAAAAACATGAAATAGATTTCAATCAGATGGGAATTCTAACATGATTTCTGTGAAATTTTCACTCCTAGGGAGACATGTATTAGATTGTAGTCTTAGAGCTCTTCTATTAGCAGCCTAAGCTGCTAAATGTCTCTGGAGATTCTCAGTCATCCAAGTCATAGTTGTCCCAAAGTTGCTTTTTCAAGATGCAACTGGACTTGCTTGTTTTTCCTGGTCATTTGCATTCTTTTAGTAAGTTGTTGAGGCCACCTGGAGGTTTATCTGTCTGATCAGGGTCACCTGAGTGGTACAAATGGCTGTGGAGTCTTCTTGGAACTGTTGAAAGGACTGTGTTGTAGACTGGAGATAGATGATGTCATATCCCTCTCACTCTGTTGAGAGAGGGCTGTTCAATTTTAACATAGATGGCCTCTTTGACCTCTCTTTCAAACCAGTGGTCCTCTCTGTCCAAAATGTGGACTTTGCTGTCTTTAAAAGAGTGGCCTTTGTCTTTTAAATGCAGATGGACCGCTGAATCTTGTCCTGATAGGTTTGTTCTCCTATGTTGTGACATGCATTTATGAAGTGGTTGTTTTGTTTCCCCAATGTACAGATCTGCACATGGCTCACTGCATTGTACTGCATATACCACATTGCTCAGTTTGTGTTTGGGAATTTTATCCTTGGGGTGGACAAGCTTCTGCCTTAATGTATTCTTGGGTTTAAAGTTGCACATATCTTGTGTCAGATGAAGATCCTCCTGAGCTTTTCTGATATTCTTGCACCATATGGAATGACAATATTGATTTATTTATTGTTTTCTTGGAAATATAAATCCTTCCATGCCCCACCATCCAGTCAGAGCTGAAGAAGCTTCTTGGATGAGAAGCAAAAGGCTTCAAAGAAAAACAAGCAAGTCCAGTTGCCTCTTGAAAAGAACACCTTTGGGACCTTAAGCTACTAGTTTTCGTTGCTGAGATGAAGGTTTAGGAACTTTCTTCCCAGCAAAACAGAAAACACCACATTTTTTTTATTCCTGGTCTACAAGCAGAAACTGTCAGAAATGTTGTCTATTTGATATGATACAAAAGAGCCTTTCCTTCCACCAGCCCACAGAAACAAACAAAACCTGGGCAGTTGCACACCAATCCTCTGGTGGACCAATGAGAGATTTTGTTTTGCTATAAAATCTGATCTCATGCAGGAGAATGAGTGGTTATGTAAAAGTTCAGATGTGACTTTAATGTGCTAAAGTGAAACAGGCAATTTTCCCGATAAAGTCTGAATTACTGTATATTGCTGCTTGAGACAAGCTAAAGATACATCAAAGAATTTTGTAAGGCCATTTGAAAATAGAAAGGATTTAAGAAAGGTTACATATGGTTAGAAGGCAAATAATTCTCATTTGCATTTAGTTTTGCTGTCTTATTTTGCTGGATGTTTTGTGTGTTTAAAGTACTTTATCATAAGTTATTAATTTGACCTTTAGTATCATTGAGAAGGAAGTGAAACAGATGTTCTGAAGTGAATAGAAAGTTGTCTCCATATTGATCCTATGAATATACATCAGGCACTAGGGTGAATATCCTTTATGGAACCAATTTCAGTATGGCTTGAAAGAATATGTAAGCTTTTAAATAAAACCAGCCTTTCCCCCCCCCCTATTGGATTAGGAAATCAATCAAGCAATACTGTAATTATAGTCAAGATCAACGTTATGTGCTTATGCAAGTAATTTAAAGAGATTTGCATAGTTGCTGGCTAACTGCAGTTCTCCCACAAGGCTTGTATAGTTTTAATTTTTCACACACAAAGCAGAAATCAAGACTTATGTGAAAGAAAGTTTTCCAAGTTCACAGATACAGTTTCCCAAACGTTAAATGTATTCTATGCTGTCTTCATGAGTTTCTTTTAATTGTTACATTTCTGCATATTTTGTTAGAACATTTATATACTTCGCAGATTGTTTACATTATGCTAATTTTTCATTTTAGTTAAATAATTTCTAAAGGGAATGATTTCTCCAGCAAAGCGCTCACGGATGTCAAGAAAATAGGCAGTCAAGAATATGTACAATTTATTATTTACTGAATGTTCTCTATTAATTTGAATCTGAAGAACTCAATATAAAATATATGGGCAGTTTCCACATCTAGGTAAAAAGAATACTTAAAGAAATCCTGACAGGTCTTTTGTGTTACTGAGAGGATCATTTCTAAATTCAACTAATATATTCCTAATTTTATTATATTCTGGTTTGAGAAAAATGTAAAGGCACTTGAATGTGGATGTTGTGATAGAAATAGATCTGGTTGGCTAAAAGACACTCCTAAATTAAATCAGCCTCTATTTTCCAGTAAGATTCCCTCAGTTTATACTGTGGTACTTTTATATCTGTGGTACTTTTGCTGCAGCAGCATAAGATTTTTGTGAGCAGATGAAACAATTATTTCAGGAAATACCAGCAATAATTTCGGTGAAAAAAGTATAGATTTTAGGTGTCAAAATGATCTTGACACAGAATTTAATAAACTAAAATATTCATATGGGATAGACTCATCCATTGGATGCCTTTGGATATAGAACATCAGTTCCCAAAATAATGTTGATTCTAGGAATATACGTTTGCTCTCCTGACTGGTAGAAGTGAAATTCCGGTGGAAGGTGAAAAAAAAAAATCAACCAAAGGGTTAATAACAAGATATTTCACTAGGCAAGAAATAAGAGAACAATGTTGTCATGAACTGAAATCTGGTTAAAAAAAGATGAAACAAAGAGAATAAGTGCTTTTTATGCTTGAAAAATGAGCAAAAATTCGGCCCAAGATTTGAAGCAGAACTGGACTGTCACTTGGAAATGACATGGAGGTCAGAATGAGATGAGAAAAGAAGGGCCAAATTATTAGTGAGTTAAAATAGTTCCCCAATAAGAAAAGGTTACAATACTAGGGTCTTTTGGACATGATAGAAATATATTAAACCATTTTCTATGATATATGGAAAATATGGGCAGACAGAAGGTGTTCTTTCTCTCCCAGAGTATCAGGTTATCCATTAAACTTAGAACTTATGGCATTTATTACATCAGATGTTTGATAAAATTGAACTTGAAGAGGTCTGCATAAACTTATCTCTGGTTTTTAATCTTGATGACTGCATCCTCCTGAATCAGCAGACTGATGCTTTAAATGCCAGCTGGTAGAAATGACAATGAAAGAAGGCTATGTGCTGACTGTGCTGACCAATTGGCCCCCATCTTCACCCGAATCTTCAATAAATCACTAGAGATGTGCTATGTTCCTTCTTGCTTCAAATGGTCTATTATCATCCCAGTGCCGAAGAAGCCCACCATCAAGGAACTGAACAACTACAGACCAGTTGCTCTAACATCTGTAGTTATGAAAACCTTTGAAAGGCTAGTACTGTCCCACTTGAAAACCATCACGGATCCACTGTTAGACCCCCTGCAATTTGAATACCGAGCAAACAGATCAACAGATGATGCTGTTAATATGGCTCTGCACTACATCCTACAACATCTTGAATCTCCAAAGACCTACGCAAGGGTCCTCTTTGTAGACTTTAGTTCAGCATTCAATACCATCATACCGGACATTCTTCTAACTAAGCTGAACCAGCTAGCGGTACCTGAACACACTTGTAAGTGGATCATAAGCTTCCTAACAAACAGGAAGCAGCAGGTAAAGATAAGCAGAATCACATCAGATACCTGTACAATTAGCACAGGGGCCCCCCAAGGCTGTGTGCTCTCTCCA
>QLTV01002662.1:622059-634760 GCA_003457575.1 Thermophis baileyi
GGAGCGGAACAGAAAGGATGGAAGAGGGAGAATGGGGTGGGGGGGAACGGGAAGGAAAAATGAGGTGGGATTGCTATTTATGTGGATCAAACACACGTGCACACAAGCAGAGGAGGGGAACAGAAAGGATGGAAGAGGGAGAGGGGGGTGGGGGGGATCGGGAAAGCACGTGCACACAAGCAGAGGAGTGGAACAGAAAGGAGGGAAGAGGGAGAATGGGGTGGGGGGGAACGGGAAGGAAAAATGAGGTGGGATTGCTATTTATGTGGATCAAACACACGTGCACACAAGCAGAGGAGTGGAACAGAAAGGATGGAAGAGGGAGAAGGGGGTGGGGGGGACCGGGAAAGAAGGAAGAGGGAGGTGGAATTGCTATCTATGTGGATCAAACACACGTGCACATAAGCAGAGGAGTGGAACAGAAAGGATGGAAGAGGGAGAATGGGGTGGGATTCTTGCTCCTCTGATTGGCTGGCGGCAAAGTGTCCCGTGCGCCGAAAAAGCCGGGGTGAACGGGCTTTTGGGTCGTTTCGGAGAAAGGGCTGGGACGAAGGGGCTGGGACAGGAGGGGCTGGGATGAAAGGGCTGGGCTGAAGAGCTAGGGCCTTTTCAGCCAAGGAGAAAAGTTAGCGATGGGATGTTTGGAGGCGGAACCCTGGGGGCCAACCAGGGGCGACGAAATGGATGAGACGAACAGTCATAAACCCCAATTATTTGTTTATATGTTTTATATTATAGCTTCTCTGGTAGAAGATTGAAAGTTTGTGTACAATGCAGAAGAATTTGTCCTTTATATCAGAAAGATGAGTCTATGATAGCAATGCAGCTTCAGAAGGGTTTATCTTGATAAACTTACCAATTGGACAGACTCATAATGGAAAAGTCTACTTAGGACTTTTTGAAGGGCTTTCACACATAGGGGAGCATATATTTCTTCCTTGAGGTTTGGTAATGTGGGAATATAGACTGATCAGGTTGTGACATCTTACTCAGTACCTGGTTAGGGGAGCCCCTTCTACTACAAAAGCAATGGAATGTAAATCTCGGTCAGCTTGAGAACACCTTGACTCTGAAAGGTTTTCAGCTTATTTTCAGGACTTGTGAAACCTTATGGAGTCTCAGCTAAATTTGTAGAAGATATCATTAACAATTGGCGGAGAACAGCTATCAAATCCAGGGCCACCTTATAGATCATCTGACTACTCGGATAAGTTGCAAAAGGTAAAACAGGTAATGGAGACTTCAGCATGCTAGAGACAACTTATTCCTCTAGTGATCATCATAGATTTACAATATTTTGCTTGGAATATTGTAGAGCCATTATGGAACAAATAACGTTCTCTTCACATATGGAGCAAGAACCATCCAGTGGGCCTCCACAGTCTTATAAATCTAGATTCATATCCAAGCAAATATATCCATTCTTCTCTATGAAGTATTTATCACTTTCTTTGCTGCTATGTTCAGTCAGATTTGACACAGTTTTTTTCCACTTTGATTACAGAATCTATAAAGTCATTCATGGAAAACTCTGAAACAGGATCTTCTCCGGATTGTTTCAGGCAATTCTCATTGGGAGAACTGGCAGTAGTTCTAACCATCTTGTAGGTTAGAGCCTTGTCCATCTTGCCTATTTCAACTGGCGTCTCCACTCTTGAAGACAGTTGATAAACATCCTCGTTGAGATTTGAATATTGTTAATAAGGGGTCCCTGCTCAAGAAATAGGGTCTCTTTAGTCTACTATTCCTTGAATTAGCAGCCAGTCTCTAATCTTTTAATTTTAAAGAAGTTAACTGAGAAGGTATTTGGATAGTTTTAGAATAATGTCTCTAGTTCATTTTGTTTTCGTTTTTAAATCTAAAGCAATATGGCTTAGATTTGGATATGGTATGGTGGTCTCTCACATCTGTTTATGTTGAATTTCTGTTGGTGATGGACAAAGGCCAGTTGGTTATCCTGCTGTTGTCAGATCCATAAGACGATGTTTTATATTCTTGACCATAAGTTGCGGGTGAAGAGAATAATCATGGTTTTGCTTGGTCTCAGTCCTATTCAGAAGATTGTATTCAGTAATGATGGGCACATTTTCATCAATATGTGGTGTTCCACAAGGTTCATATTCTCATCTTTTATATTTAACAAATACATGCAAGCATCAGGAGACTTTATTGAATCATATAAGCTACAGTGTCATATGTATGATGATGATAGACAATTCTGTATTTCAGCAGATTCAAATCTGTGTGGGGAATATATTCACGTAGTCTTATTTCTTCCTGATATGTGCACATGATATAAGCAGAGAGAAGCATCAGGAGGATATTGATGTATCATTTTTAGGAACTCAGTATACAATTGGCTGCATATAAACCAAATTATGGTAATTAGAATGGAATTTAACCAAGGTATTGAAAACCATCACCAAGTCCAATCTCAGCGGTGCACTGGGCATAATTGTGCAGACATCTTCCTTGCCACCTGTGGGTAAAATGATAGCTGGGAAATCAAAGAATATTACTAGATCAAAATCTGCTTACTCAGGAAAAGCATAATTCTATCCAAAACATTCAGTCCCCAAGTCTACATCACTACACAGCAACTTTGTCTTATTTGGATTACATTTCTGCTTTTTCTTTCTCATTTCCCTAGATGGTACTATGCAATTTTTTTCTTGCTCTATAGAACAGTTAAGACTGCAATAGATTTTCAAATATAAGTATATTGACCTGGAATATACCAATCAGAGTATATTCCTCCCAGAGTTTCTCTCTAAGGGATATGGGAAACAAACAAACAAACAAACAAACAAACAAACAAACAAACAAACAAACAAACAAACAAACAATACGGCAAAACTTTGAAGCATTAGTATGCTTTAAATTATCATAACATACCTAATATTCACATAACTGGAGTTTTCAACTTACAAGAGACAATATCAGCAGAAATGGGTACTATTATTGTAAATTTTATTATTTTTTCTCATATTTTGGCAGAAAGGACTAACATAATGATGTTTGTGTATATTAAAGAGGTTGTGAGATGACAAACACATCAAAGGAGATGAGAAACACATTTTGATGATCCTTCATTATTTAAAGTTAGATCATGTACTTTTACATTCACATGAGACTTTCTTTTTGGAACCAAATTTGATTGAATTTGATTGAATTATTTTAAGATTAAAGCACAAATAATTGAATTAATGTTCCATGTAATTGAGAACATGAATTCCTTCAGGGAGATCCAGTCCCACAGGAAATAAATGACCTTCTCTGCATTTTCTTATTCATTTGCTTTTAGGATGTCTTCTGGATGGAGAAAGATCCTTTTGATTAGTATAGAAATATCACAACGTAAATTAAATCTTATTCATCTAGTTTTTCTTTTCTTAATTGTTATATCTGAAGTGAAAGGTCTTGCTGATATTGAAATTTGTTTCACACTACTATAAATAAGCATATACAATCCCCTGCCTAATTAAAAAAGAAAATTAAAGCCATATCATAGAATGTATAATATATTCTTTATTTTTTTCTCTAGCTTTTGGATAGTTACATAACAACCGTGCTTTAATTAAGACACTATTTGTAGACATTTAAAATGCATTTTAATTTATAAATATTGTACATTTGGTCCATAGAACATTGCCATTTTTTAAAATTATACTGTACTCTATCTCTTTTAAAACAGGTTCTATATATATTTTAGAATGTGTATATATTACATATATTTTTATATAGAGATAAATTTGCTTGATGTTTAGAGAATAATTTATTATTGCAAAACCATATATGATCATATATTCTTTCTTTTTAAAAGGGTAAATACTACAAAAAGTTACAGCTATTCACAGTTTACACACAGTAGTTCTACCACACTATTTTTGTGCTATATATGATACGTTTGTGCAGAATTTTGCTAGAGCAGATCTGTCAAACATCTGTTATAAGTGTTATACAATCAAACATTGAATACTTCATTTTTCTTGGAACAACATGGGACCTGATTACATAAACAATAAAGAGAAAGTTTGAATTTGTAATGTATGTGAAACATGTAAAATATGACATTTTATTTTTCTTCTAAGCCCTGAAAATCTACAATATTTGGATCTGAGACTTCACTTATAGACATTTAATTTCTTATAGATTTCTTGATAATTTACATTTGATCTACTGTATGAAACAATTTAGAACCTACTAAACAATACTTTTATTATTAGATTGAAATGTGTGTGCATGTATATATATATTTATATATATTTATATATGTATGTATATTTGCTACAATAATGTGCTTGACATTCTGAGAATAATACCTTATTGCAAGAACATATGTTTGTCACCTTCAGACAAAAAAAACAACAACAAAAAACCAACATTCACAGTTAACATGTTCACACAGTAGGTCTACATAAAATGTATGCTATCTAACACTGTATGTTGCACAAGATTTTGCTGAAAAGTATGTTTCATTGCACAATTCTATCCGTCATTTAAAACCATTTTCCTATGATCCCCACTGTCTATTCCATACTTGCCAAACAAGAATTGTTATTAAGGTCCCTCAGAGCTTTGCAGTTTTCTACGTTGGAAGAAACATTTTAAACTCCTGTGGAAAATGCATGCTAGAGCCCATCAAAATTTTTTTCATTGTCTCCATCATTACCATGAAAAATACATACATAAAATATATTTTTAAAAAAACTAAAATTTCTTTTTTCAGAGTGCTTTACAATTTTCTTCCCAGAAAAAGCTTCATTATTGATACATCTCCAACAAACCAACTAAAGAAGTGCTAAGTTTAAAGCCCTAAATTGTATTCTATGGGAAGTGTTTTGATATATAAGCTATTGGTTTGGTTCTTTTCGTTATATATGTTGCACTTATCAGTGGTATAACTATATAACATAAAATTAAATGATGGCTTAAATGATAGATAATGTATGCAGTTTATATAGGACCAACCTTTGAGAGGGACTCATCACAGTTTGAAATAGGTAGTCATATTGCCACTTTTTTGTTTTATTTAAAAAATCCAGTACTTTGAAAGATGCTTATACTGAAAATATTCTGATAGTTATATTACTACAAAATAATGTAATATATTAAATGCCAGAGGCCCAAAAGATATTACTAGATAGTGGAAGTATTGCCTGTGGCAGTTGTATAAGAATGATTAATACATAGCTCCATGTAAGGAGAAAATTAGAAAAACCAACCCAATAATGAAGTTGGTTAATACTTCTAGGGCAGTATTTTCACTGGAAATTTCTTTCATAAAAACACTTTGCTGGTGAATATAAAACAGCTTTCCAATTTAACTGTTCTCAGAAATAACAGCTTGGGAATCAAATAGTAAGAAATTTATTAATAAAAACTAGCACAAAAGTTCAAATTGTTGCACTAAAATGTAAAGATTAAAAATGGTCTACCTGTGTGTGCTTTTAATAAATTCCCGATACTCCACATTTACTGAGAGAGAATAAAAATGTTAACAGTCTATGGATTGCCAGAAACACAAAACATTGTTAACGACTAAGCCCACAAAATGGTTTGATCATACCACATTGCTTCCTATATAGTGGTGATGGTCTTTTGTGCCACTAGAGGTAGGTTATTTTATTCTCAGACATAAATTTGTGGTAATATTCAACCATGGTTTTCTGTGTGTTTGTGTATGTGTGTGCTTATGTATTTGCCCCAAGAGGAAGTTTTGAATCATTTCAAAGACTGATTTTATATATATGCTTCTTTGTTTGCAGAATTACTCTGTTGGGCTTGCTCTGGTCCATTCTCAGGATGAGTAATGTCTTCACTTGGTTGAATCATTACTTGGATACGCTAACATAGACAGGGAAAGAGAAATACAATAACATCATTATTTATTACTTGAATTTGAATATTTAAATTTCATTTATACAATTTCGCTTCCTTCCTCAGGCAGATGGATAAAGCAAGGAAATACTTTACCAGCAATTTGCTGTAGATGACTCTGGAGTTTCTTTGAGGGAGGGAGCCATAAAGCAGCAAGTGTTCCCAGTCCAGCAACTGATCAATTACTCAAGTCTTTACAAAATTAAATATGATCAGAATAATTGTTGCATTCATGTGCGCTATTTAGAGGTGAATTTTGGTTATGCCTATTTATTTTCATTTTCACGTATATTTGACTATATAGCTCTGGCAATTTTCAAAAACAAAAACCCCATAAAATTTGAACAAATTGCTCTAGATGTTGCAACTCTATTGCTAACTGTTAAAATCAGCATGGTAGGGCCAGGGAATGATCAATGTCTCTTTACACCGAAGGTGATGGTAATGTGGTTTTTCTTCAGGAAGTGCAACCTGGTCTCTAAATTTTTGGAAAACAAAATTTTCCAAAATTTTGGAAATATGGTTTTCCAAAATATGTAAATATAGTTTTCTTGGACAAGGGTTTTCTTAGACAAAACATTTCAAGCATGCTTGTAAGGCAACTTTCCATATCTATTTCCATTGGGCTCCACATGTATATGCAGCATGGAAACAGCCTTTATTGAGCTGCTTGACGATCATATGAGAGAAATGCCAAGTGCTATAATGTTGATTCTTCTGGACTTCTTAGAATCTTGGACATCTCATCATTTGCTGGAGCAGTTCAATTGGGATGGAAATTTGAGGAATTGGATTATGACTCTATTCCTATCTAAAGCATTGCCATCAGAGCGTGGCAGTAAGAAAGTTCTTAAAGTGGCACATTCTTTTTCCGTTGCTTATAAACATCACGGACGATGATCATCTAGAGATCTGAAACAATCAGTTTCCGGAGCATATTCTAATCTACCTTTCCTATCTATCTGAACTAGGAAAGGCTGTATAAATGTTTGACAGATGCCATGAGGTTTTGATGGGTTAGGATAAGGAATGTAAAGATGTAAGAATCTTAAGAAATGAGGAAATGGTGCCATAATCTGCTGGAAGGTATCCCAACAAATGAAGAAGGAAATGAAGCAAGACTAAGTTATAGTCATTCTATATTGTGACATACTTTGAGCTCAGTTATGACTTTTTTTCTGTTTATAGAGAATATATATCTGAATGTAATGTTATACAAAATATGTATTTGACTGTTATTTCATAGAAAACATATTTATCACTACTATTATTTTACTGTTCAAGAAGATTAGCGTAAGAGAAAAAGCTAACCAAAATACATTGTCAGAGGTATACTATAGTATTTTCATATTGTAATTCAAAAGATAATAGAAGTTGGTGGCCGCTAAATCTAGTATTGTGTGAAAGACAGCTTACCTGTTTTAAGGAACCTTTTAAAGTAAGGAACATGTATGCCATGTAGCCTGGAATCAGCACCATAGAAGAGAGAGCCATAAACCAGCCAACACCTTGGCCCCATTTGGGGAAAATATAATTCCCCAAAGTGAGAGGAGTCATTTGCACAGCACTGAAGATAAACACACCCTGCAAAATGTTTCAAAAGATTAATTAGAAGGCAAACTGCATTTAGAATTTAGAGATACACTGGTTCATATAGTATCAAGTTTTGTTTGAAACACTTGAATGGTGAGAATTGGACATATTCAAACAATTATTCCCATTATTCTAAACGCCCAATCAATTGATGGAATCAAGGGAAAGGAAAAAAGAAAAAGAAAAAAGGAAAAATTTACCAATGTGATGGTAGAAAAAAACAGGAACAGAAAAATTAGGTTTGCAGACCCTAAATTCCATGCTTCTAATATTTCTCTTAAACACAGCAATGAATTATTCACATTATTCATCATACACAATGGAATTTCTGATTTTTCTGGGATCAACCTCTACAGTGCAGAATCAACACACTATAACTTTAAAATGGGAGCAGGAAGCCAGAGCATAGCATCTCAGAGAATTGTGCTCAAATTTTCCAAACATTGTTTCTTTGCATATGATTGTCATCTTTTAACATATGTTCACAAAATGAAGAATATGAAGATACCTTCTTTCTCTGTATCTCTGTATCTCTGTATCTTTAACAAATTTACCAATGTTTCTAGTAATTTCTAGTAAATTAAGTAATATGTTATTATCTAAGCCATGGGTGTCAAACTCGGTCGTGTCATGTGATGTCACATTTTTTGCCTTTGAGGAGCTGGGGTGGGTGTGGCCTGCGCGTAATGCATCCGGTCCATGGGCTGCCAGTTTGACACCCCTGATCTAAGCTAAAAAAAGAGAGCTTTTTTTGACACTAGTGAAGTTCCAAGGGTTTTAGGAGGATAGACTGTTTTTCTTTTAATTCGTTTAAAATCTTAATTCAGTTAAAATCCCACTATGGTGTTGAATATTGGAGTCTATGAGAAGTAACAATGGCCACAGATAACTTTCCCCTCTTTGCATAATTAGGGGATGAGATGAACTCTTCCTCTACATTTATGGTACATATCTAAAGGGTGAATGAATGAATCCACATCCGTTTAAGAGGAGAATATCAAGGTGTCATCTTTTTTCTGCTGAATGCATAACTATTTCCCAAGAAATAGTAAATGTAAACATTAATCACTCAATCATGAAGTATGACGTATTGTTTTAGGAAGGAGATGCTCTTAAATCCTCCTTCAGTTAATTTATTTTGAATATGAATGTTCTGTAAGTTACCGTTCAAAAAATTACAGAAAGAGGTTTATTTAAAACTATACTTTTGCATAATGGTAAAGTAAATTATTAGCTTTCATATGATAAAACAATAGTTGTATTTCTTACTGCCACAATGATTGGAGTAAAGAAAGACCAACAAAGCTTCCACCAGATGCAGGGCTTGTATCCAACCATCTCTTGGATATTGTCATAAAAGCGGTTTACACCTAAATAAATAAAATAAATAAATATTATTTGTCATCAATAATGAATGTATTTGATAAGAGGTGTGTGTATCTGCTTGATTCAATACATTATGGAATCTTTATAACAACTCTTATAGTAGCAGTGGTTCCCATGTAATCCATACAGTAAACTGAACTCAGGAGATATCTGTGCACCATTCAGCAAGATCTTGCTGAAAAGAACATGATTGAAGGGAGGATTGATTTTTAACACTGGTGAAATGGAAGCCATGTGTGCCTTGTAAAGAGGCACGAAGTGAAGAACAGTCCAAATAACATCTAATATATAGCTAATTTTTCTTATAGCAGATAGTAGTATGAGCAACAATTTGTGTCCAGTGTTCTAGAAACAGAGTTCCTCAGGGGCAGTAGCATTAGGAACTGTTATCTAGGTTAAAGTCTTTCTGTAAATACAATGCTGTTTGGAGAAAACATAAGCAAGATCAAATGCATCTTTTTCTTCTCTAAGATACATTTATATTACAAAAACAGAAAAATCAACAAATGCAACGTTAAAATTTATGAAATTTGGTTAATAAGTCCTTATGGAAATGCCCTGAAAATAGTGTTGTTGTTGTTTTTTGGTGGTGGGGGGGGGGAAAGAACTTTGCACTTTGTGAATTTTCTGCATCTGACAGACCATAAAAACTATCTGGCATTTGGGTTATAGCCCTTTGACAAAATAAAACTGCAGCAATTGAAATGGTGTCCTCCTAACCATCTGCAGGAATTGGGGATTTAGCACAATTTGTTGCAATGGTTCCATTCCTTCCTCAGTAGGTAATCGTTGGGAAAGAGAGATCACTCCAATATTTACTCCTTTGCAGAGTGCTGTGGGGTTTGTTTTCTCCCCTCTCCTATTTACATAAAATTACTGGGAGAGGTCATCTGGCAATTTGGAATTCAGTATTATCAATATGCTGATGGCACCCAGCTTTCACGTCATTACCTCAGGCCAGCCTTTCCTAGCATCTGTAGGTTGTGAGAGTCTGAATGGAATGGGAAAGAACAGGCTTAAACTGAACCCTAGTAAGAGGTGATTGCTGCTTGTCCATCAGAATAATGGTGTCTCATACATCTGGATAGATGTATGAGGTATTATCCTGAGAAATGCATTACACATATTCTATGCATTGGGCAGGAAATACCAATTTGTGTTTGAGGATGAACAGAATTAAAATCAACAATTGCAATAGACCAAAATTGAATTGACTTAAGGGCAGACATTTTTTCTCTCAAAATTTAGGCTGGTTTATATAGGATTGTTTGAGGGATAAAATGACTGAAAACTCTTATGAACTGCCTTGAACTCTAATCAAATGAAACACCAAACGTGACATACCGTAACACCAGGATATGGAGATACACTCAAAGAACACAAGAAATAAAAGACTCATTCCACTTGCTGAGTAATAGTCAAAAAGTTTGAACACGTAGAGCCCACCCTGCAATGGGAGATAATCAGGTTATAAGATGTCTACTTCTGTTTATCCTTACTTTTCACTGAGGTTCTGTTTATGTTATTTTGTAATACGGGCTACAATAATTCATTTATTATTCATAGAAAGCTCTTACAAGTACAGCTATTTGTTTGATTCCCCAACTATATAACTTTATTATATGCTGCTTAATGTTCTATATTAGTTATACTCTCCTCCCCACCCAATTCTTGATTCTGGCTTTTAATATAAGCAAATAGAACTGTCTTTGAAAATAAGGTAGATATGATTTTACTTGTGCATTCTACATTTTATAAGAAGTATTTACTTTGGATTATGTAACATACGGTACATACAAGAAGTTGATATTTTATGCTATTCTCAAACTAAACAATGGCAGATTTTACAGTATTCATAATAACAAGGTCTTTATGTGATTCTTCTAGCTGAGATTATTGGCTAATAATGGAATGATTATGTTTTTGCTGCAGTCCTGTTCCTAGGAATAAGTCCTAGTGTGGTTAATAGGATTTCCTTTGAGAAAGATGTATCATTTGAATAAAGCATGTTTTAATGTACTGTAACCAACCACAGTGTGCTAATCTCAAATTCTTTAGATAATATTAAAAGCTGAAATCTCTCCTATTAGCAAACTCTGGGCTAGCCAAAGGTCCATATCGCCAGAGGATCTCTGTATTGTGAGGAAACAGCTTTGCAGGCTTTGAAGACTTTTCTACAGTATACCTCTGAGGAGCTAGAATTGGAAAGTCTTGCTGATTTCACCCATTTCTCAACTACTCTTCTGTTTGGTCCTGATTTCTGTTGTAAAAATTGCATCTAAAAAGCATAGATAAAACTCTTAACTCTTCACTCAAAGGAGAAAATGCAAGTATATCAAATTTGTGACAGATAACCCCCCAAAATATGACTTGCCTGAGTAATATTAGACAGTCCTATTAGGTATGACACAACGCACACAAGAGCAATGAAAATTTCTCTTCGACTGCGTAACAGTTTTGGGAATTCATCCACTAGTGCTGTTATGAATCCTTCAACAGTACAGAACTAAAATGGGAGTAGAAGTTACACACAAATCAAACAAAAAAAAATTAGATTTAGGTATACAAACATTCACCTTATTTTTTTTTCTCCATTTGGGATGACATTAGGAAAGTTTTTCAGTGGTGCAGACTCTTAGATTTTGTAGTGGTGCAGCTGATCAATTAACCTCTTTCTCCTAAAATGAATGTTTGACTATTTCATAATTAGTGTAAGAATGTTTTCAAACTACTTAGAAGCTTATTTATGGGGTGATTTTTATACATAAGTTAACATGTAACTGGTAGAAAAAATAAGGATATAATTCTAATTTGGGATATGAGACATACTTTATTTCTATTGGAAATGTCTCTTGGCAGTGTAGTAATTTTTATTCTGCTTAGATTTTATTGATTTTTAATAAAAGTTTTATTTTAATATTGATAAAAGAGGATCTCTATGGACAATTCTGGTTAGCAAGAAGTGAAATTTCTAGAAGTGGGAACAGATAACAATATTTACTTTCATCTATTTAAACTTTGATTAACCCCTCATGGTACTTCTCAGCCAGGTGCCACTGTACTTGGAAGTTTTTCTGTTTACTGGATATTCACATGGATAATCCTGCTTTGTAGTTTTTCAGTGTTTTGGACAATTTCTAATCCTTTGTACTGGCACAATTGAATTTAGAGCATTCAGAAGAAAAAGCCCAATTATTGCCTTATGGAAAAATAGCTGAAAATTATAAATACTTGGGACAAGATGTTGAGAAGGTGGGTTAACAGATAATCAATATTGTTGGTGAATACAATCTTAATCCTCTGATCAGTTTCACTGTCTAAGTAAAAAACTGCCACACTTAATTTTGTGCTTATATAAGCAGTTTTTATGAGACGACCTAATTTGAATACTTCCTGGCAGTTTAACAATTGTATGTGCACAAGCAGTATATAAGAGAAGGCCAAGAACAAGCAAGCATGGCAATGGAATTTCTCCTTTTCTAGCTAAACATACTTTTCATTTGCATTTTCACTGGCTTTCAAGAAAGCCAACAGCTGAACCACTATCGTTACTGAGGCCTTAAAGATGCTATTTATTTATTTATTTATTTTATTTATTTTATTTATTTTATTATTTTATTTATTTATTTATTTATTTATTTTATTTTATTTTATTTTATTTTATTTATTTTATTATTATATTTTATTTATTTTATTTATTTTATTTTTTATTTTATTTTATTTTATTTTATTTTGTTTCTTAAGTAATAAAATGGTATATTGTATTGTATTGCTAATTAATCTTGATCCTTTTCCCCCCCTTTGTGGTAGTATATATATTATGACTTTAACAGTATTTTGAT
>QLTV01002662.1:642652-665291 GCA_003457575.1 Thermophis baileyi
GGTCTAGTAGGGCTCCAAAACGCCCCGCCTACCTGCGTGATTACGTATGCTGGACAGCTCCATCCAGGAGGGGAGGGGTGTTATGTTCTAACTGTTTAAACTGTGTTGCATGGTTCCAACCAGGTCCAGCGTTTGAGCGGGAAAAAGCTCAAACGCTATTGGCTGGTCTGTCTGACAGCTCCCTATAAAAGGGCAAGCTGTCAGACTGCTCTTTGCTGGTTGCTGATACAAGAGCTGAAATAAAGAGCTGCTTTGGAAGTCTGTCTCCTGTCATCTCTACCCACTATCTAACAAAAAGCAGTTAAAACTTTGGAAAACTTTTTCAAGACCTGTAACTGGTGTAATTTCCAAGAATAACCGTGCTATTTGGTGCATGACTTTGTATCACTTATTAATTTGATTTATTTTAGTTTTATCTCTCCCAATAATTCACATAATTTGGCAAAAAGATGCTCCATATTTTTTTTTTACAAAAAGCTAATAAGGCAAATGAAAGAAAAGAAATGAGGTGTGAGGGAAGTTAAGGAGGGAGACCACTATTTTAAGCCAACTGGTAAGTCATTATGTAACTTTACAGTTTATGATAAATGACTGATCTTCTTTTCCACATATTGCTGTTGAATAACAGTGGACACCAGGCTAATAGACAAAGTTAGAGCTGGAACATGTTGTATGGAGAATTACTGAAGTTCCCATATCTCCAAGTTGCCAATGTTGAGAAACACTGGATTGGTGTATGCTGCCTTAGAGCTGTCAAGTCCCAGGTTAACAGTTGGTAGAAGCTGACTGTTTTGGCCAGTGGAAGCAGACAAGTTCCTTCTAGCTCCTTTACCTGTGGTCCATATAAGGGGCAATATTATATCCACCATCCTATTTTATATTAAGTTTATATTTTGTATTAAGTTTGTATGCTACCCAACTCTCAACACTATTCTCCCTGAGATGTGTTATTATTTCCCAGTTGGTCCTTGAATCCCTACTGAATGATTGATTGGCATTTTGCTTTCAGGCCTCTGAAGTTTGATGGCCAGGGTGCCACATGTCAGTATGAAGTGTGTATTTTGCTAAGCATGCAACCAGTATTGATGTTTCACTTATGCAGATAAAAGTGGCCCTATTTGCCAATAAAAAATAAACACATGAAGTTGCTCATAGTCTGAGTCTTCATTCTTATAACTCCATTCAACTATCAGACAGTATTTCTGTTGTACAGAATAGCAAAACAGTTCCTACAGAAGGAAGTATTCAAAGAAAAGATTCTGGTCCAAGCGATATTTTGAAGTAAATTTGGGATGCACTACTATCCAATCTAGTAGAGTTTTAGGTTCCTGCCTGTCCATTTTGTTGTTTCCACATTTAAACCAGTCAGTTAGTTTAATGTTACCTGGTTAGACAAACACATTCTGAACAGTAGACCCTTGGGAGAACTTAGCAAACTTTAGAAATCTTCAGTTGTACTAATTTGTTTTACCACTAAAACAATAACACAGAGTAAGGAATAACATACCTGATTTTGCAACATCTTCAATAGGCCGTTTGGTTACATAAGCCATAAATCCAACAATGGAGAAAATAACAAAACCAGCGAACATGCTTGTGCAAGAGTTTATGCAGCATACTATGATGGAATCCCTGGGAGAAAACAGAGAGAGGGATGGAGGGATAGTATCACTTCAAAAACCAGATATTTTATTCATATTCCTACTGGCAGGGAAGATTATCTGAAGTGTATGACACTGGATGATGATTTTTCTAATAGGAGTGTGCAAGTTGCAGGGACCTTGAATTGATGAAATGTTTGCCAGGTGAAGATGTATCACAATGATTTGATGTGATAAAAGGCTTCACTGACTTGAATTAGTCCTATTTATTTAAGAACTGGAGGGGTGAATCTCCCTCAACTGGTCCCTTTAAAAATCTGCATAACCCTACAATGTATGCCTGTTTAAACTTCATTGAAGTCTTTTCCACTGAAAAAAACTCTATGAATTGGATCAATTTCCTATAACTTTAATATCTAGGATACAAGGCTAGTGCAGAATGGTAACTGTTTTACCTGTAAATATTGTTGTTGAATGTGTTGTAACTTCCAAGGGCAATCAGTGAGCCAAGACCCAAACCATAGGAAAAAAAGATTTGTGTGGCAGCATCCAGCCAGACCTAATGAAGAATTATAAAGCCATTCCAATAAGATTAGGATAGGTAGCTTATATTGTAATTCAAAATTAGAAAGAATGTCGATAATGAATACAGAGGGAGGAATAACCATGGGATTGTCAGTAATAACAATTACAACAAAATTATTTGTGGGACCACTTACCTCAGAGTCTGAAAGTTTCTCAAACTTAGGAGTTACATAAAATAAAATGCCATCTTTTGCTCCAGGTAATGTTACTCCACGGAAGAACAAGATAAGTAACATGACATATGGATATGTGGCAGAGAAATATACCACCTAATGTAAAGAATAAGAGGATAACTTGAAAGTAATTGTTATGCTAAGCTCTCTCTCAATTAATTTAAAATTGGATTTAAGAAATACAATACATAATGTTCCTATTTTGCTGACTTGAAAAGTGTGAAAGATACAATACTATTTTAAGTATCTACAATAATATTAATAGTATCACCTTGCACAATGCAATGTATACAGTGATAAACCCAACCTATATGTAATCATTATGTTTATAGGTAAAAAATAAATATTAAAAAATACTACGGCATTTAAAATGCAATGTAAATCTCTTGAGGGGATGTCCCTTCAAGAGAACCTGTATCTCTATTTTTCACAATACTGTGCGGATTCAGTCTGCAATGCATGGTTTTATATTCCCTTACCTTTCCAGTCCAGCCTACTCCTTTCCAGATACAGAAATATACTAAAACCCAGGCAATTGCCAGAGTAATTGCTAATGGCCATCGAATCTGGCCTGGTTTTTCCAGTCCATCTGTCATTTGATGCATATTCCGCCTAAAAACAGAAAACAAATATAGAAAAATTTATATTCTATTTGGTTTTGAGAAAGTGACAATGGACATTCATAGAAAGTAAAAAGGTGTAGACTTCTTGACTTACTCCCAAAATTCCACAACAGCACTTGTCAAGTTGGTGTTATTTACTATGCTGTAGTTGGAGAAACACTGGTTTGTGTTCCAGGGATTATCACAGTGACTCCATGGAAGAGTCTGATTTAAAAAACAGAGAGAATTGGAACAGAAGAATAAAAACAGTGTTTGATAGAGCAATATAACTGAGATTTATCTGCTTTTCTATAATAGTGACCAAGATGAAATGATGAATTACTACAGTAATACATTCTGCATTTATATCACCAGTGTTAGGTCAAGCCAGAGATGAGACAGCAGGGTCCAGTCAAGTTAAAACCTTTATTTGCTTACATCTATTGGACAAAATCTTGCCAAATTAAAGTTACAAATTTCTAAGCCACTAGATATATCCTGAGAGATTCAAGAGCAGTGATGGCGAACCTTTTTGGCACAGAGTGCCCAAACTGGAAGGCGCGCACCCCAGAGCATTGGAAACCTGACGACCAGCTGGCCAGTGTGCATGTGCGCCTCGGAAACCCGACGACCAGCTGGCTGGTGCGCATGTGTGCATCGGAAACCCAACAACCAGCTGGCTGAGCTGGGGCGACGGCGCGCGTGTCCACAGAGAGGGCTCTGCGTGCCACCTCTGGCACACGTGTCATACGTTCGCCATCATGGTTCTAGAGTGTGGCTATCCTGAACCTCTTCTCTCTTCTCCTCTCCAGCTCATAACTGTGTGGTCTCAATCCAGATCTCCTTCTGGGAATTTTCTGAGTTGGCCAAATCCTTCCCCTTTGCTGCTGCAAATGCACTTTCCACCATGTTTGCTATGAACTAGACCCGTGATGGCGAACCTATGGCATGCGTGCCCAAAGTGGCACACAGAGCCATGTTGCCTGGCACGCACGGCGTTGCCCGTTCCTCTTCTGGGTTTCTGGCGTGCATGCGCATGTGATGATCAGTTGGCCTTTGTGCGTGCGGCAGTGCTGAAAACCGGAAGAGCTGGTCTTCCGTTTTCTGGTGTGAGCATGTATGCCATCCAGCTGATTGGCGCATGTGCATGCGCGGCAGTAATCGGAAGACTTGCCAGCCGGCACGCATGGACGTGCCGGAAACCAGAAGTACATTTTCTGGTGTACGCATGCCCCCTGGGCAACTCCTCTTCCTGGTCGTGGCCCAGACGAGTGCGTATGCGAAGTGCTCGCTTTTCAGCACTTGATGCTGAAAAGGTTCGCCATCACTGCTTTAAAACATAATAATTTATGGACATATGCCAAAATGAAAGTTTGGGACCTTCCTCAGTGTTTGTAAGTGTGTTGGGTATAACTATAGACCGATTCTGTAGATATCAAATAATATCAAATTATTTTAATCCTTATTCTGTGTTTTGTGGACCCTCAATCAATTAGGTAGAATTTTCAATAGTCAAGAAAATATTTATAATTATAAACATCTATAATTTTGTGGGGTTCTTGCTGCTCTATGAGCTTGGTGGTTTTTTTTTGCAGATAATTCATAACCAAAGTAAGTAACATCATCAGTGCTAGAAGGGAGTGGGTTTGTTTTTATTCTTAAGTATTAGCTGCTTGCCCTGTCACTGTTGATGGAAATGTTCTTAGAATCTAAGTGGTTCCTTGATTCAGGTATTGTTTACTTCTTTTATTTGAAATGGGCCATTTCTGGCCTCCGGAGGGCCTCTGGGGGGGGGAAGGCTGTTTTCGCCATCCCCAGGCTCCTAGAAAGGCTCTGAAGCCTGGGGAGAGCAAAAAAACGGGACTTCCGGTCCAACCGGAAGTTGACAAATGGAACATTTCCGGCCTCCGGAGGACCTCCGGGGGAGGTGGGGAAGGCCATTTCCCCCAGGCTCCTAGAAAGGCTCTGAAGCCTGAGGAGAGTGAAAAACGGACGTACCATCGCGTGCCAGGAGCGGGGGGTAGGGTGTCACACGTGCATGTGTGGGGGGGCCGCATGGAATTATGGGTGTGGGCATGCGCACGCGCAACCTCCCCCGCGCTCCCCCCCTTTTGGCACACGAACCAAAAAAGGTTTGCCATCACTGGCATAGATCCTATTTATCCTAAGTCAGCGGTTCTCAACCTTTGGGTCGCGACCACTGTTCCCTCTAAGGTGCACGGCCGCGCGGCCACGCACGTGACAGGGAATCGCCGCGCAGCAGTTTTGAACTGCCGCGCAGCGATTTCCCATGTCAGAGGGAACGTTGCTGCGCAGCCGCGCACGTGACAGGGAATCGCCGCGCAGCAGTTTCAAACTGCCGCGCAGCGATTTCCCTTGTTAGAGGGAACGTTGGTCGCGACTCCTTTGGGGGTCGAACGACCCTTTCACAGGGGTCGCCTAAGCGTGCGCTAGCCTGCCACGCTCCCTTTGTCACCTCATTGCATGCGGGGAGGGGGCGGGGTGGGGGTCGCGGCGGCAGGGCAGGGGTCGCGGCATTAGGAAGGTTGAGAACCACTGTCCTAAGTGTTTGGTACATCTTATTTTGTGTGTGCACAAATACAGTTTTGCAATAAACTCACTGAAGAGAGAATGTGGAAAAGTTCTATTATTCTAATCATTTCTAAAACATATATATTTGAAACTATTTTGTTACAACTTAGCTATGATTATGCCACCAAAATATATTTAAATTGATCTTACTCTTCTTTGTAAAGAGGAAAATATCTTTCATTTCTGTATGGGCCCAAAACTGATGGATTAATCAAATTTCAGCTTAGCAAATGACTCACTAGGTGTGCTCAGGCAACGAATTACCCCTCACTTTTCCAGCAGGAAAGATTAGCATGAGCAAAAGAGTAAAAGTTGGATGCCAGTTTTTATTTGGTTGCTACTAAGAACTTTCTCAGCAAGCAGCCGAAACCAAATTTCAGTGTCACTGGGACACTACATAAATGAATGAATAAATACAATAGCATGACTTTCAGACTAAGAGCAGATGAGAATGTGGTAGTACATTGCACAAAAGTGTGTGTGTGTGTGTGTGTGTGTGTGTGTGTGTGTGTGTGTGTGTGTGCATGCGCCTCTCTGTGTGTTAGAAATATAAACAGGTATCCCGCTTGCATACTATAGATAATTGATAGATGAAGTTTATTTTCCACTTAGCCATCCCATGTTAAATGCTGTTCTAATATTGGCTAGGCCTGTGAGTATTTTAATAGAGTAATACTATTTGATTAGCTTCTATCTTGCTGATTGCCATTTTTAGGTAGTGCTTTATTATGGCTTCTCTCTCTTCTTTTTGTAGATATACATATTATTGCTAAGACAAATAAAATGATCTGGACTCATTCATGGCAATTAACAATATTTGAATAAATCTAGCCTAAAGCAATGAAATAGACAAGTTTAAAATGGATAGAAATATAATTCTTGGATCTAAGTCTGTAACTTAACATACCTTAAGGCAGTATGATTCAAACCAAGCTGTTTTTAAACAGCTATTTTTAAAATAAAAGAAGGGTCACTTACTGTAGTAAAAGAGTAATATAAGTAATATATGGCCCAGGAAATAATCACAATGTAGTAAATGTTAAGCCAGAAGGACAGAACAGCAGCAGCTAATCCCACACCTGTAGGAGAAATTGGCACATCACTGTTTTGTTTATTTATTTATTCATTAATAACAGTGCAGCATAAGGCTATTTAAAAAACTTTTATAAGACTCTGCTTCAAATAAGATAAAATACTTTCTTCTTCTCCATTTATATTTAAATCAAGATTGAATATTATAGCCACTCTTAACAGAGGAAGATCTATACTATCGTTCCAAACCATCTTAGCATTAAACTCCACCTTCTGTTTGTGTTCAAAGAGTCAAAAATAGCTAGATAAATTAATTGAGAGTATATGTACTGAAGAGAATAAGAGGGAATGAATATTTATTAAATGACATTCAGTAATCGCATGAAAGTGGACAGAAATCTGGCTGGAGGTTTAAAAAAAGAGAAGATAGAATATTATGAACTACCAGTAATGAAAGGAAACAATTTGCTGTTCTGAAAGAATGATTAGAGATTCTTGGACAGAGACTACATTGAAGTCCTCTTTGTTCTGATTGATTATGTGCCATCAAGTTGATTTTCTCCAGAAGGTATGTGCCCAGCATAATACTTTGAGTCCTCTAATGGTTTACCCATCGCTACTGCAACTGAGTCTATCCATCTTATTCTTGGTTGTCTTCTTCTCTTTCCTCTCATCTTTCCCAGAATTAAAGTCATCTCCAGAGAGCTAGGTCTTTTCATAATGCAGTGGTTGTCAACCTGTGGTCTGCGGACAATGTAATCACAGGGGGTCCACGAAGGCTTGATGCAGTCTAGTGCTTTAAATCTTGTGTTAAGTCTTGGTGGTCCATGGCCACAAAAGGTATTGAAAGGGGGTCTGTGGTGAAGAAAAGGTTGAGAACCACTGTCATAATGCATCTGAAATATGATAATTTCAGCTTTGTCCTTTGTGCTTCAAGTAAGAACTCTTGACCCCACTTGTTTTCTGGGTTATCCATGGTATACTCAGGTTTCTTCTCCAACATAAAGGTTCAAAAGCATCAATGCTCTTTCTGTCTTGCTTCTTCAAGTCCAATTTTCACTTCTATGAGTGTCAAGGGAAAATTAATGCCTGTATAATATTAGATGAAGATATAGATACATCCCAACAGCTGAATATTTTTACCAAGGCTTTCATGGTTACTCAATCAAGTGCCAATTTCTGCTGGTTCTTTTTCTGTTGATAGTCAATCCTAAAATGCAGACATTATCCACCACTTCACTAACTTTTGTGCTGTAAGTCGCCCAGAGTTGTTGGATATAATAGGGGTGGAAATACATTTAACAAACAAACAAACAAACAAACAAACAAACAAACTTCATTGTTAATTCTAAGGCTGGCTATTGTATCTGTTGCCATTAGTTCTGTCTTGTTCATATTTAATCTTAGTCTGACTTTTTTCACAGTGACACTTGCATGAACAAGCCGAATAACATATAACAGTTGAAAAAAAGCAAAAAAAACCCCTCTAGTATAGATAGATAGACAGGGGTGTCAAACTCACGTCATCACGGCGGCATCACGTGACGTATTGGGACTTTCCCCCCTTCATTAAACCAGGCGTGGGCGTGGCCAGCGCGTAATGCATCCAGCCCGCGGGCTGCGAGTTTGACAGCCCTGGTCTAGATAGTCCTCAACTATTATCTCGGTCATTCAGTGAAGTAGTCATTAAGTAAGATGTCCAAGGCACTACTTTGCTTAATTACCATAATTCCCACACGTCTTGTTGCAGTCATTAGTCAATCTCTTGGGTCATTAAGCAGAGTGAAAGAGCTGCCTTCCAGGAGCTGAAATTCACATGGAGCTGAAATCCTCCTGGCAGCCAGTCATTTTCTCTCAAATACTGTAATGGAGGGGAAATCCTTAACCAGCCTGAAGCAATGGAGCTGAAAACTTGTAACACTATTCTGAAATCTTGAAATACCAAAATACTTCCCCTCCTGAGGGGAAGGAATTCAACTGAAGAATTCAGCTCCATTCCTGTAGCCCATTAAAGGGTTTCAGAATATATGGTTTTTCCTTCCAATGACAGCTGGTATTCCCTACATTTGCAAGACCATTTCAGAATTAATAGGAATGCATATAATACAAAATTATACCTTTGAACATTGGCGCAAGCTTCCAGACTCCAAGACCTCCAATGGATGTGAACTGGCCAAGTGAGCATTCCAAAAGAAACAGGGGAACTCCCGCAAAAATTAAAGTAAGGAAATAAGGAATCAGGAATGCCCCTGAAATGATACAAAAATGGCTCTTAAGAATGAAAAATACTAGGCAGAAAAATTAGGAAAAGAACATTAACATTAAATGCAGATAAAAACATTGTTTATACAATTTGGATTGCTCCCCTTTACCATTGACTTATGGAATTTGAGAACGCATTCCTTTTATTTTTATTTTGTGCACCTTGCAACCAAAATAAGCCTTTTCTAGATCCATTGAGTTTTTGTGTGTGTGAAGCACTGCTTGGGAGCATATACTTTAGCTTTATAAATGATAACATGATTGTGGTAGACTCCCCCCCAGAGCACTTCCCCCTACATATAGAACACTTATTTTTCAAATTATATTTTTCTTATGTGTAATGGAGAAACCTTGTATCTGAATTCCCTTCCAGTTTTTATTCAATGCAGAACAGTAGAACAAAGTTTAAAACAAGAGTAGTTAGCAGTCACAAGGACACTGCTTTTCTCATATTGAGGATGAGCTTTGAGCAGCCACCCAATTTAATCCTGGCCCCTCAAGCCACACTATTTCTAATTTTCAGAAATCAGTTCTGCCAGGCTAGTTTTGCTTTCTGGTAAAAGACTATAGCAGATGCTCCCAGAATAAACAAGACACAAATTAGCTGCTGTTCATGATAATTATATATCATTATATGAAACAAACACAGTAGTCCTCATGATATGGAAGACAAAGAGTAAAAAAAAAGCCACTATTATACAGCTACTGTAATTTTGATTACTGGTGGCATTGTATCTATTCCCCTCTGAAAGATGTAAACATAGATAATAATTCAAATACATTATTGTTTGTAATGTAAATTTGTTCCAAGGTGCAGTATCGCTGATTGGGTTATTGCATTTTTCCACTGCCATGTTCACTTAGGATTCATAAGTACTTACAGGATAAAAACTTATATAACAAACTAATAAAGGCAATATATCATTACATGCATTACTATGTTAGAGACATCCTCAACTATTAAAAGCTCCTTTAGATAGAACTGTTTTCAAGGCTGTTCTAAACATCAAGAGAGAAGGGTATGCCATGAAATTAAGGCTACTACTAAAATGCCCTGGTTTCTACCCTTCCAAGTCTTCTCTATGGCAAGTACTCTTTCAGCATCACTATACAAAAGTTGGAACCAGACAGCTGATGCAGTACCTGATTGCCATGCCATCTAGGGCCTATCCAACTCTGAATGGTACCTGGAAGTCAATTGGTAACCATTGCAAAGGTCACAATACCAGTATTATATGCCTGTATTAGCTCTGCCCCACCAGTATTTTATATCAACTGTAGCCCCAAGAGAGGACACTGCAATAATTGATAAAAGAGGTGACAAGGACATGAGTTTTCAAAAGGCTTGTTCTCCAGGAAGGGCCACAGGTTCTGCGCAAGCCAATCTTACAAAATACTTTTGCAAATAGGAGAAATGAAATGATCACCTGTTAGGAACAAGATAACGAGGGGTGGAACAACTGCAGTAGAATTTCAAGTGTAAAATTTATTTGGCTGGTTTTGCTAAAAATACTGTCATACATTTTGATACTTATGTTAAGATATGTTATATTAATCGTGTGTCCCTTGTCTATATTCATCAAAGAAGGCTTTGAATTCTAATCAAATACAGTCAGCACAAATAAGTTAAATATGTACCTCCTCCATTTTTCCCACACAGGTACGGGAACCGCCACACATTCCCCAAACCAATTGCATAGCCAACACAAGACATAAGAAAATCAAATTTTCCCTTCCAGACATCTCTGTCTGGAATATCTCCTTTTTTCTTCTGCACCTTCACTACTAGAGTCTTAGGCTTATCATTAGTAATTGAGGCATCACTGAGTTCTGTGGAGATTTGCCCATCAGCTACTTTTGTTCCATTTGTGGCCATGTCTCTAGGTTTAGACGGAGAGGCCCTTGCAGATGGACGAGAAATGTCAGCACCAGTCCACGTGGACAGCAGTTTTGCGGTTCTTGGTGAACAAACTAAGGATTGATGGAGTTGTTAAAGTACCAATACAAGCGATCCCTGGTTGCGTTGAAATCAGAACAGAAGTCCAGTCATACGTGTCTGCATTAATCTGTAAAACAAATTATAATATATATTTTACTCGCACTTTTATAGAAATTGCTAAGAAGCTGTAGAACAATATAGCGGTCGCCTTGAAGACAATATGCTGTGACTGTTACTAAAACATAAGCTTAGCCCAGGAAAATATGAGAAACTCAGGAACACCATGCCTTAACTCTTTGGTATAAGGAGGAAGGAATGAAAAATGTTGACAGGTTTTCAAATTTCTGTTTTCATAGACTATATCAATAGCGTTCCAATATTTTTTGAGGTGTCCATTTTTTGATTTAGCCTACTTCAAAGAGCTGACAGAAGTAACTAAATTCAAGTAATTGTGTCTTTATTCAAAAAAAGGCAAGCAATTGTGTCCCGTCTGAAAGGTATTTTTTTTAGACTGAAGAATTTACCTATTAAATTTCATGAAAATGTAACAATTTATAATAATATTAACTGGGAAAATCAACAGTGTTCAAAGTTCTGATGTTCAACATGACTATAAATTGCAATAGCAATTTTAATCTTTATTAATAGACTCAAATTTTAATCTTTATTATTACAAAGACCTAGACAATAAACACAAAATATGTAATAACTGATAATTAGTACAATAGTGAAATAAATGAATGTTTTGAGAAGTTGTATCACCTCTGTATTACTGATAATCAATTATAATAATGCAAATGTATTTGCTTTTCAATGCTGTCCTGTTTCTATATTGCCAATTGAGACTTTGATAATCAGTATTATTTCCATCTAAGCTAAATTGTTCCTTACTTTATTTCTGGGGTTGCATCCCAGAGCATATGAATTGTTCTTGCAGAAGTCGCTTCAAATTTGCTGGATAAAGTGAAAGGGTGCGAAAACAATTTAGCATGCATGCTTTTTGTCCACAGCTGTATTCAGCTACTGGCATCCAGCCTTTTTTTTTGGGAGGGGGGGTGTATTTCAAATTGCCTTTGTAATGCAAGCCTTGCTGAATATTATTAAGATTATATTGTATAATAAAAACAATTTTATATGCAGAAATCTAGTGGATTAAGATTTATAAAGGCAAGTCATTTTATTGTAAAGGTAAAGGTTTCCCCTTTCAGTCATGCCTGACTCTAAGAGGCAGTGCTCATCTCCATTTCTTAGCAGAGGGAACCAGAGCTGTCCAAAGACATTTCCATGGTCATGTGGCCAGCATGACTACCGTATTTTTCGGAGTATAAGATGCACCTTTCCCCCCCCCTAAAAGAGGGTGGAAATGTTGGTGCATCTTATACACCGAATACAGCCATTTTTGGCCTCCAGAAGCCCCACCCTCGCATCCCATTTTTGCAAAAAATGGCCCCGTTTTTTGCAAAAACGGGGTGCGCAGAGGGTTTGGGAGGCCTGCAGAGTGCTCCTGGGGGCTGGGGGAAGGCAAAAACACCCCAGTTTTTGTGGAAAATGGGCAAAAAAACGGGGCATTTTTGCCTTCTCCCAGCCCCCAGGAGCACTCTGTAGGCCTCCCAAACCCTCTGCATACCCCGTTTTTCGCAAAAATGGGTGAAAAACGGGCCCATTTTTGCAAAAAACAGGGTGCACAGAGGGTTTGGGAGGCCTGCAGAATGCTTCTGGGGCTAGGGGAAGGCAAAAACGCCCCCGTTTTTGCAAAAAACGGGCAAAAAATGGGTAATAATAAAATAACAAAGGGAGCGCAATGGCTCAGCAGTTAAAGATGCTGAGGTCAGCTGGAAAACTGAGTTTGAGATCCAAGTGCCACACGACAGGGTGAGCTCCTGTCCTTGCCTCAGCTCTTGCCCACTTAGCAATTTGAAAACATGCAAATGCGAGTAGATAAATAGGTACTACTTTGGTAGGAAGGTAGCAACATTCCATGCGCCTATAAGACGCAGCAGTGTATAAGACGCACCAGGATTTCGAAGAGGTAAGTAAGAAAAAAAAGTTTTTGTCCTCCCCAGCCCACAGGAGCACTCTGCAGGCCCCCCAAACCCTCTGTGCGCCCCGTTTTCCCCAAAAACGGGTGAAAAACGGGCCAGTTTTTGCAAAAAATGGGGCACACAGAGGGTTTGGGAGGCCTGCAGAGTGCTCCTGGGGGCCGGGGAGGACAAAAACTTTTTTTTCTTACTTACCTCTTCGAAATCCTGGTGCGTCTTATACACCGCTGCGTCTTATAGGCGCATGGAACGCTGCTACCTTCCTACTGAAGTAGTACCTATTTATCTGCTTGCATTTGCATGTTTTCAAATTGCTAAGTGGGCAAAAGCTGAGGCAAGGATGGGAGCTCACCCTGTCATGCAGCGCTTGGATCTCAAACTCAGTTTTCCAGCTGACCTCAGCATCTTTAACTGCTGAGCCATCGCGCCCCCTTTGTTATTTTATAACTTAGTTATTTTATTATCAATAGCTCAGATCCTTATTTGATTTGCAAAAGTTCTCTGGTCTCCACAATATTTTAGGGATTTTTAAATCCATTATAATCACTTGATAAAGAACTAATTTTACTATAATCTCCCATTTTATTTTCCTGTGTAACTTCTGTGGTAATTTTAGCCTACTCAATATTTATAACATCAATTTCATATTATTTTTATTAGGTCAAAAAGTAAATGAAAATACAACTAATTTCAGCTGAATTGATGAACTACCAGTATTTCATTTTCAATCCCACTCAACTTTTGAAAATTTTTGATCCAGTAATCTGAATAAATTATTCTGGAATTTGTGAGTGCTGCTAAAGTTAGAACATGAGAAGATTATATTTCTTTCTGAAATGCCAATTACACTTTGAAACGAACACATTCTTTCTCTCGGTAAATGTAGAGATGTGATTCCCCCCCCCTGGCTTATCAAACTCAATAAAAAACAAACAAATAATTTAAATTGAAAAATCCATTTCTTGTTCACTGGAAATGGTCAAAAAGCTATCTTACCTTACATATAACATACTATAAGGAAGAATAAAATCTGCAGATGTAGTAAATTAGAATACATCAGAATGAATGCACTTATATGAATTGTATGGTCTGTGAATTGTATGTTTTCCCAATTTCATATTTGTAAAAAATTCTTTTTCCAACTTAAAATTTGAAATAAGTCTTAGGTAATCTCCCTTTCCCCAGATATGCAATACAGTACTCATGAAAAATATATCAACTAGACATACAAAATCCTTATTTGTCCCTGCTGAATATTGTGGATGCTTCTAATGCTGTGCAGAATCAATGTGAGTTTTCTTTCTAGGCCAAGGGAGTGGGGGGGAGTTATATCACTGAATAACATCAGAAACATGTCAGAAATAGCAAATGAACAATTTTCTAGCGCCATCTATTGAGGAAAATAATAACTTCACACATGGTATTGCTATTTTATATCAATATATAGCTATAACTAGAAAATAACATATATACCTGCAAAATGTCATTTTTTAGCATCTAGGATTTGCCATGGTACCTATCACGTGGCTAGATTAGACCATGCAATAATGAACAAGTAGACCACTAAAAACCACCAAAAACTCCAGAAGAGGTTCTTAGGTATCACAAATTTAAGAAATGAAGCTGGCAAGACAGGAACCCATCAGGAGACTATCTGGGCCCCGCGCTGCTCACGCCCACGCCCGGTTTAGTGAAGGGGAAAAAAGTCCCGATACGTCACGTGACGCCGCCATGATGACGTGAGTTTGACACCCCTGATCTAGGCAATCAAAGCCTTGAATTCATGTGGGAGGGAAGAAAAAATATAAAAAATAAAGCTAGAGCAAAAATCTAGGCAAACAGTCTGGGTATATCTTCATTAGTGGGTTCATGGTATCCAGGTAGAGTTACATCTGAGAATTTTCTGTCAAATCTGCCAATTTCTGAGTAAGACGGTTAAGAATTTTGACAGTTGATTGTAATTAAGCCTGGTAGGAAGCCTGACATAAATATAGCTTTATTTTCTGCCTTATTTTGCAACCCTATCTGCTAACCATTACTCTTAGGTAATTGCTATGTCTACTTGAGAAAGCTAAAAGAAGGAAAATAGAAATATGCAGTGAATTGTTAGACATGATTTGAACTCAAGTGCTTGAGCAGTCCGTGAAGATGGAAAAGCTATATTTACATATAACCGCAACAATACACGAGCACACAATAGATACAAACTTCACGTAAACCGCTCCAAACTTAATGGAAAAAAATACGACTTCAGCAACAGAGTGGTCAATGCCTGGAATACTTTACTTGACTCTGTAGCTTCTTCCCCAAACCCCCAAAACTTTAACCTTAGACTGTCTACCGTTGACCTCACCCCATTCCTAAGAGGCCTGTAAGGGGCGTGCATAAGCGCACAAGTGTGCTTACCATCCCTGTCCTAATGTCCCCATGTATTTGTAACCATCTCATGTACTCATAACCATGCTTATACATCTTATGTATTCACAATCATGTTTATACTTTGTCTGTAATCATATATACACTTGACAAATAAATACAAATAAAACATAACTGAGCAGTCTATTAATAAAAAAAATACATAATTTTGGAAAATTGCCATAAAAATAGAAAATAACCATAGAATGGTTAGTTCATAATGAACACCACTGTACCTTCAGCCACCAAGGTTTTCAGAGAACCAAGTGCAACATCTTATAAATATCCAAAGCCCACAGTCCAATTGTCATGATAGAAATGCAGAATCTTCTCTGAATTCATGCTTGGTCCAGTAAGAAGAAGTACAAAATTGTCATGTAACATTTCCAATGCCCATGGCAAGAATCCATTTGGGAAAGTAGAATAATTTGACTGAACACAGCACTTATTTTTGCATATTTTGAGATCCACAGAAAACTAGGTCTTTATTGCCCAAGTGATACCAAATTTATTTGTTTATATTTTACATTTCTAAACATTTCAAATACTTTGTGTCCTAAACTTTGAACATTTTTCTCTGCCTTCTAGTAGAAATTAATCTGGGCTCTATCATCATATCTCTATGACAACTTTATTACTCAGACTGCTTCCAGTCCATTGATTAAGGTTACCAGATCCTGACAGACATTCAGTGGACAGCAAAGAATTAGAGAATAAGATTTTTATGTTATTTATTGAATAAATTTATATGCCACTCATCTCACTCTGAAAGGTGACTCTTTTTATATAGTTCTTTGGTGTCTAGTGTTTATTTTGACTTTTGCAGCCCAGATTTCTCAATCGTTCTGTTGGCTGATTGATGATTGTATGAGTGAGTCTTTGCATCTGGGCTAGTAGTACCTACAGAGACAAGTACACAAAATTTGCACAAAGCTTGAGAATCAAGTGTCAACATTTTCTTCATATTAAGGAAACATTTCTTCTCGCAGAGGAATATTGTACTAATATTTGATAAATTAATATTATTATTCCTCCAGATGAATAGAAAATATTTGATTTGGTGAAAGGAAAATATCCCAAAACAATGGCTTGAAAATTGTATCTTTACAGACAGTCTTCAAAGTTACATCTAACCCAAAAAAGGAAACTTATGAGCCGGATTCAAAGTTTTGATAGTTGGGCTCCCTTCAAGATCATATGACCGAACTTCAGGTGCTCAGCATCATGGCTGCATTTATAGCCATTTGTAGCATCTTGCAGTCATGTGACCGTATTTTACAAGACTTTTTACAAGAACCAGTTTTTCTGAGCTCATTTAGAACTGAACATAACTCTTTCAGTTTGTGAACTTCATTTGTAGTTTTATTTATTTTCTGCCTTTATTATTTTTATAAATAACTCAAGGCAGCAAACATGCATGCATATTCTTTCCTTTTATTTTGCCCACAACAACTCTGTGAGGTGAGGTGAGTTGGGACAGATGAGTTGGGCTGAAAGAAAGTGCGACCCGCCCAAAATCATCCAGCTGGTTTTTGATGCCTAAGGCAGGACAAGAAATCACAGTCTCCTGGCTTCTAGTCTGGTGTCTTAACGACCAGACCAAAGTGGCTCTCAATAAAAACAGGGATTTGGAGTTTATTTGACAATGTTGATAGAATCACAGAGTTGAAGGCGATCATAGAAATCATCTAATCCATTCTTCCTTTGAGCAGGATGCAAATAATCATCCAAGTCTTTCTTTGAAGACCTCTAGAGAGGAAAAGTAGCTATTGCTTTCACTGGCTGAGACCTCATATAATCAGTTCCTTTTGAAGTCTAACAGAAATCTTCTTTCTGTAGTTTTCACACACTTGTTCTGGTTCTGCTGTCAGGGGGAATGAAGAATAAGTCCGATCCATCTTCTGTGTGACATATTTGAAGACTGCTATCTTCCGTATCCCTTTAATTGGTTTTTCTGTTGGCTAAGCACGCTTCATAGGATTATTCACAGTTATTCTGCATAGCTTTGTTTTCAGAATTTATCTGAGTGGCACTGAAGCATTTTTCTGCATAAGAAGGAATGGGATCACTTCAGAACAATCCTTTCCCTTATACTGAAACCAGTTTCCTTCATTTATAGCCAGATGTCTAGCAAATGGTTTTAATATTTAGTACTGGGTAAACATCAGGTCCAGAGGTGGGTTCCAACTTACCTCGCTGCCGGTTCGCTCCCTCCCGCGCCGCGTGGGCACGCCTCGTGGGCGCGCGTGCGCAGTAACAAAAAATCCGGAAAAAAAACAAAGCCAAAAAAAAAAAGATGGCAACCACATGCACAGTGCCGGAAGTCGGCTTCTGCGCATGCTCAGAAGGAAAAAAATAAATAAAAAAAATTCAATTTTTTTTTAAAAAAATAAATAAAAAAAATTCAAAAAAAAGATGGCGGCCCCCACGGACCGGCCCCGGCCGAGCCGGGTCGGTGACATCATCGTGACATCACCAGCGGGCCGCTACCAGTTCGGGAGAACCGGTCCGAACCAGGAGGAACCCACCCCTGATCAGGTCAGCTGACAAGCTGGTTAGTTAATTCTTGTAGTAACTGATAGATCAATTACTCATTGATATCTGATAAAAGCAGATTCTACACTTGCAGGAAAATGGCAGGAAGAAAAAAAAAGTTCAAAAATGCCCATATTCTATTTATTTCTTTTATTGTTAGATTTATATTCTCTTTCTACAGGATTTCCTAGCAAGGTACATGGGAAAACTAATTCAGGTAATCTTAATTCATTCTTCCACAGGAGTCCTGTGAAATTTGTGAGGCTGAGGAAGAGTGACCTAAAGAAGGAGATCCAGGGTCAAAGAAGGTTACCTTGACTGAGGGTGGCATTGAACTGAGACTACCTCAGTCCTAGTTTTACACATTAACTACTACATCACACTATTCTGTCTTGGAAATAGTTTTCCAATGACAGTAATCTTCTATCATCTAGAAACCTCGGTTTCATTAACTGATTCTTCAAACTAGGCTAGCAATTGGAATTAATACTGTTTGAAACTGTTAACAAATGTGAGTCTCAGGTAGAGGTTACTCATATTTTCCCTCTGATTACTCTGTGACCCTGGTGCCTAATTAGGCAATTTTATCAACAATGAAAACTATAGCTGGTTAAGAATTTCATTTTTCCCAGATACATAATGCGATAAAAATAGGGAGAATTTACTATTATTCATAATACCAGGAATGGTATAATAAAAAATGAATAGGAGCCAAGATCCTTTTATACCTTAGGAGTTACTAGAAAATTAAGAGGTTTTTCTTACAGAGCAATCACATTTTTTCCAATATGAGAATTTATCTGACAGCTGATGCCCTAATGCAGGGGTCTCCAAACTTGGCAACTTGTGGACTTCAACTCCCAGAATTCCCCAGCCACCATGGCTGGCTGGGAAATTTTGGAAGTTGAAGTCCACAAGTCTTAAAGTTGCCATGTTTGGAGGCCTCTGCTCTAACTTCTGGCAGGACAGAAGTTAGGATGGCTAGTTGGAGATGATTTCATACAATTTGAGGACAGGATTGCATTTATTGGGTCTTGCAGCCAATAGATGGGATTGGCATGACTTTGGTAAAATTGTTGGATCAAGTTATGGTCCTCTTTCCCGGGTCCATATTATCCAGCGGGTAGACAAAAGGTGAATCCACATTATGGGCTGAGCTGCTCATTACATGTGATTTAATCTGTTCTTCTGTGATAAGGCAATCTATTGGTTGTAGTGGAGTAGTGTGGTGCAGGGGTGGGTTCTAATTTACCTCGCCGCTGGTTCGCTTCCTCCCGTGCCATGTGACTGCGCCACGCGGGTGCGCGCATGCATGTGTGTGCACGCATGCGCAGTGCCAAAAACTCAGCTTCTGTGCATGCGCAGAAGCAAAAACCAGCAAAAAATAGCAAAAAAAAAAAAGCCAAAAACAAGATGGTGGTGCATGCGCGATGCCGAAAACTCGCAAAAAATAGCAAAAAAAAAAAAAAAAATCTACGGACCGGCACTGACAGAACCGGCTCCGTGACATCACCACCGGTTTACTACCGGTTCTATAGAACCGGTCTGAACTGGGAGGAACCCACCTCTGGTGTGGTGGCCTAATAGTGAAGATGCACACCTCACACTTGGAAAGTTGAGAGTTCAATCCTAGGTAGCAGCAGATGTTTTTCTCTTAGGATGCAAAGGAAAAAAAAACATTTCCTGTGAACTCAGCATAGGCATCAGGAAGGGCATCCAGCTAGTGAACACTCAGCTTCATTCAGTCACCCCAACTCTACCCCAAATAGGGACTCTAGGGTTGTAAAAAGGAAGGTTTTATTTTTATTTTTTGGTTGTAATAGTTACCTATTTGCTGCCAAAGAAAATGCAACTATGTCACACATGATATTTCCCCCCCCAAATTTTTAAAGTAACAACAATGCATTTATTATTTGAAATAATAGACCGTTGCTATACTGCTTGCCTAAGGAATGGGGTTGATAATTATTGCAAGGTTTTTTTGAACAATTATGACTAATCAGTACTGAAAAGATTACCTAGCTGGGTTATGAAACATCTGCAAGTGAGTGAGCAAGTTCAGAGAGCCCCAAGGATTCATCCCTGAGCTACAGATACTCCCTTCTTTTGGATCAAGACAGTGATGATAGATTGAAACATATAAAGTCCTATTATGAACACAGAAGAAGACAGATAATCCTACTTGGTCTGAGTACAAGGTAAGGAAAAAGCAATTAAATGTAACTGTTATTTATAGCTACCAATTCAAGTTAAATCTAACATTCTTTTCCTTCTTTCCTTTTGATCCTCAGGCTTCAATCAAAACCTTTAAGTTTAAATGGGATTGCATTTTGAAATGAAAGCAGTTTAAATGGAAATAACAAATCTCCACCTCCTGTCAAATCAGGAATTTAATAGTTTGTGCTGCTGAAGTGTCTAGCAATCTTTTCAAGTTTCTGGCTTGAAGTGATAAGAGTAAACAATCAGTAAGCTTGCTCTGAAGGTAAGAGATAAACTAAGGCATTGCCTTTCATGTCACTTCAAAAACTAAGAGCTTAAGATAAGTTTTTATTTTTTGCAAAAAGTCACTAGGTGAAAATGGTCTGCTTTTTGCTTTGCATCCTGATTGAATTTCATTAATGTACTGACAAATATACATACATTTTTTTTTCTCAGTAGCTGTCATAGTTTCAGCATTGCAGTCTGTTTGAGCTGTTGTAATTTTTCCTTAAAACACTCTTCACTACATTGCTAAAAATAGAAGCTCTGAAGGTTCCCCCCCCAAAAAAATAGACTTAAATACAGTTATACTGTTATATTGGAAATAAATATGTCCTGTCCTAAGTGTGTGTTACTACACCGAATGTACATCCTCACTGATGGTGTCAGGACAACAATAATCTTAAGAAAACCAACAAATTGAAGGGGCTCTAAATGATGGTTTTATTAGCCCAAAGTTAGCAGATTACGGTGACTCACTTGTGTGTTGCATCCCAACAAAAAGGAAGAGCCACAGGTGATACAGATGTTATGTAACAATTGATCAAGGACAGTTTTCAGCATGTATATACACTAGAAAAAGACCTCAAATACAGCAATAGCTTTGCAGCTGGTTAAGGAAACAAGATAACTACAAAGAGAAGCATTAATATCCCATAATGTGAACACAATCCTAGAAAGGAACAGAAGCAGTTTTGATATATCACTTATTCTAAGAAGCAGGAAAAGGTAAGGATTTATGTAGAATGTACCTTGGAATTGGCTTGCTCTGAAGGCCTGAATTATGTAACCAATTAGTCACTACCACGTATGCATTGGCACACTAATAATAAAGTCATTCTTAAGGATATTACATGAGAGATACAGCAAATAACATAATACTCCATTCATGTAAATAAGCACAAGCATGATTATTCAATTGATTCAACCTGAATTCTTACCTCAACTCAACACAGTAGGAAGTGGGCAACATGTTGAATGGCAAAGCAGTCTCTAGATTAGAGAGCCTACTTTGCCTAGAAGAGCCTATAGCTATCTGTAGAAAATTGAGCATAGGCTGCATTAGTTGCAAAGCCATAATGTGTCAAAACTGTTATTATGTTATTATGCTTATATATTCAACTAAGGCTGGTAATCTGGTAAACAGTAGACATGATATTTTATCTGTATTAATAAAAACGTTTATTTCAGATTCAATTGACTGGAACCATGATAGGTATCAGGGATCTAGCCCATGTAGTGATGAAATGTCATGATTTACATTGTGAAAGGAGCAAGCAATTAAAAAAATGGGAAGGCAATAAAATTAGGGATGGAGGAAAAGTGAGACGGACATTGAGAGATCCAACAATGAATAAGTTTCCACCTGGAAAAAGATCTGCTTGTTTCAAATATGTGATTTAAAGATCAGACTATACATATGTAACCACGGCAAAGAAATTAATATAATTCCGTTTTATTATAAGCAAAGGAATGGCTGATTTGATCGATGAAAGACTGAGAAATTCAATGAATGATACAAGGATGATGAGAGGTTCTGAATATGGATTGGATAATTTTTTATTGTCTTAAGAATGATACTTACTAAAAAGAGTCATAGAAGGAAAGAGGTGACATAGAAGTTACATTAATGGGAAGTATGAAAAGGGATGTTTGGTGGAATAATAAAATAAAGATGTGGATGAAATAACATGTATATAAGAAAATAATCCCCTTCATGGATTACTGCCTTGTCGTGGTGAAGGGGCTTGCGTAGCTCAGTGAAGCTATGAGCTATGCCGTGCAGGGCCACCCAAGACGGACAGGTCATAGCAGAGAGCTCTGACAAAACGTGATCCACTGGAGAAGGAAATGGCAACCCACCCCAGTATCTTTGCCATGAAAACCCCATGGACAGCACCAAAAGGCAAAAAGATATGACGCTGGAAGATGAGCTCCTCAGGTCGGAAGGTGTCCAATATGCTACTGGGGAAGAGCAGAGGGCTAGTACTAGTAGCGCCAGAAAGAGTGAAGCGACTGGGCCAAAGCTGAAAGGATGCTCAGCTGTGTATGTATCTGGTGGTGAAAGGAAAGTCCGATGCTGTAAAGATCTATTCTCCATAGGAACCTGGAATGTAAGATCCATGAATCAAGGCAAGTTGGACGTGGTCAAACAAGAGATGAAAAGACTGAACATCGACATCTTAGGAATCAGTGAACTAAAATGGACAGGAATGGGTCAATTTAATTCAGATTACCATCAGGTATACTACTGCGGGCAAGAATCCCTCTGAAGAAATAGAGTAGCCTTCATAGTCAATAAAAGAGTAGGAAAAGCAATACTGGGATACAATCCCCAAAATGACAGAATGATCTCAGTTGGAATCCAAGGCAAACCACTCAACAT
>QLTV01002662.1:680711-708744 GCA_003457575.1 Thermophis baileyi
AAAAGGAAGCAGTATGCTTTCTCCCATATTTGGGTATACCAGGTGATTTAACAGAGATATATATATATATATATACATATATATATTTCATTTAGCACCACTGAAATTCAGTTTACTGTAAAAGAACACAATAGCTCCCACATTTGAGGCATTGAAAGTATATTTAAAAAGAGAAGACCTTCCCCATTTTCTTCAGTGTTAGATGAAAGGTTGGCAGGATGTTTAATGCTGCCAAGAAGTCATAGCAAGACTAGAAGGGATCCCCAGAAAGAAAATGTAGGGGATAGGGTGGAAGTTATGCAGTACAGGTGAATATTCAAAAGACTCTAATACTGCTTCTTTCAAACTGTGAAAGAGCTGTGGTGGCACAGTGTTGACTGGTAGCAGTTTGATTCTGACCAGCTCAAGATTGACTCAATCTTCCATCCATCTGAGGTCAGTAAAGTGAGGACCCAGATTGTGTGGCAATATGCTGACTCTGTAAATTGCTTAGAAATTTACCTCTGTATGGCACTGTGAAGTGGTATACAAGTCTAAGCGCTATTTCTAAATGCTAAACCTCCTTCCTCCAGAGAGGCATTCACTGAATCCAACCATTCCCCCCACTCCATCCACCTAAAAGAGCCTGGTGGGATATAGATCTAACACACCCCTGGATAGGCATCACTGTATAAGCATGAACCTGGGCATGTCCCAGTTACATTCATATGGTCATATGCTATTAGTGCTTTAGGTATATTTTCATCTGTTTCATTTCCCAAAGCTAAAGGAGTCTTTGCAGTTGGAAAACGTTCTTGGAGGAGCAACCTGGTTGAAAGATCTCTTCATCTCCTTATGCCAGAGACCATCTAGGTTCCAAGTTAAGCAACCTGCATGATCATCAGGGAAATTCCCCAAATGTATCCAATTCATCTGTCAGATATCTAATTAAACATTCTAGAAAAAAGTAGTGAATGAATAAATCATGTTGCAGCCTCTGTCCTTAGAAAGAATAGATGCCTCTAGAGTTACCTAGTATTAGTTCAAATCTTAAATATAACCATATTCAAACTCTATATCTTAGTTTCCTAAATGAAAGATGGTATATATTCTGATTTCAATAAATGCAACATTGGCTGAATTTGATGACCATTAATTAAATGCTATAATCTTGATAAACTATTATTTTTCATTCAAATACTATACAATACAATTCCCAATGCCAGTAAAGAAGTTGTGAAATCAAAATAGCAGTAAAAATAAACTGTCAATTTCTATCTATCAAGTGAGAGCCAGTTAAGTGTAGTGGTTAAGGCAAAAGACTACAAACTGGGAGACCACGAGTTCTAATCCCACTTTAGGCACAAAGCCAGCTGGGCCATTTTGTATTAATCACTTTTCCTCAGCCTTTAGGTTTGCAATGGCAAACCACTTCTGAAAAACTTACCAGGAAAACTGAAGGGACTTGTTCAGGGAATATCAAACAAAATTGACAAAATTGAAAGTCAATATTTCCTAATTTGGTTTTTACATCATTAACAAACTGAAAAGAAGAATACAGTCCTATTTTCAAGGATACGAGGATATTTATCAGCATGCCTCTGGTATAAAACTATCTGAAATAAGAGTAGAATACAAATATCAAAATAATCAACTGCCATTCTAGATAAAATAAATTGACAGACATCAATCAAGTGAGGCACAGTAGTCCATAAAAATTGTAATTTATTTCAATTTCCATAGATTTATATCTGTACATGTGTTGTGTGTGCCATTTGTTAACTAAAAGAATCAATACAAAATAATGGTGCAAAGTGAAATATACTTTGTGATAGTCTATTCATATATTCACATACTAGTTGTCATAATTCAATACTTTTCATGGGGAATAATCTTTTCAGTGCTAGATACTTGTTCCATTCTCTTCTAGCTTGTAATTCTCTTTAGATTTCACATCAAATATACAATGTTTTTCCTATCTTGAGAGACACCTGTATTTCTCGAGTTTCTAGTTAAACAGTTTGAAGTTTGAAGAACTCCATGGAGGTTCAAGCCCAGCATCAGGAGTCAGCATTGCGGGTCAGCCATCAAGATTCCCAGCATCCCAGAGGGGCCATGACAATCTCACTCACCGCTGGTGACATAGTTTACTCTATTACCAGTCCACCCACTGATTGGCAAGCAGCAGAATTAGCTGCTGCAGCTCCTGCTGCTTCCTCAGCATCTTCTTCTTTGGGATGGCATTGTGAAAATTAGATTTGCAATTACTCATAAAGAAAAGGTTGTTCACCTCCATTGCTTGCCAATGTTTTCATCCATCCACTCTGTGAATGAAATCTTGAAGAGCAGTAATAATGATAACAGATATGAGCAGGAGCCACTGAAAGGTCGTGCTGGTTTTGTTTTTCCACTGTCTGAGCATGTGTGAATGGACAGTGATTCATACCTCTCTTCAGTTAAGGTGCGCAATCTGAGGATGCCTCTTTTTTATACCCTTCAGAACTATATTACACTTGTACCAATAGTTGTAGATTCCTTGGAAGCAATCCCAAAACATCTGGAGCAGGGGTGGGTTCCAGTTTTCATCACTGCCGGTTCGCTGAGTACGTGCTTCGCTGTGTGCTTCGCTGCGCGCTTCACTGCGCGCGCATGCGCAGTTCAGAGGAAATAGAACTTCCGCATTGCAAACTAGGCAAGGAGCATGGAAAACAGCTGTGGAGCGGCAATTCAATCTGCCGCCCCTGATCAGCTGGGCTTCGGAAGCGGAGATAAAGGTCAGTATAACACAGGGGCGGGCGGGCAGGCCCACTTTCATGGATATAGAGAACCGGTTCTCTCTCGGCTTGGAGTCAGAGCTACTGGTTCTAAAGAACCGGTCCGAGCCGGCAGCAACCCACCACTGATCTGGAGCATCACATGAACACCATTGGCATTGACAAAATCACTATCAGTCACTTGCAAAGTGCAGTTTTTCTTGGAATAGATTATATACTGCAATAATACCTTTAATACCAGCAAACAAGAGGGTCATCAGAGCCCTGTTTGGAGGAGGAGGAATTGGAACTGGGATTGTCCAACAATGAAGGCACGCCAGGGGCTGAGGACGATTCTGCCCCATTGGGGGAGGTGGTCGACCTGATGGAGAGCTGCCTGCGACTTGTGCTTGTTGCTGTTTACCTTGCCTCGCTTGGAAGATTGCTCTTCGCCTTTTGTTTGGACCTAGCCCTGCTCTTGTGGACTGCAGTTAACAGTTTCTTCATTGTGTCTTTGGAACTGCTTCTTGCCTGGGACTTGTTTCTTGTCCTGAGGACTGCCCTTGCCTTGTGCCTGGACTTGCCTTGTGGATTGGACTTGGAACCGTGGACCTTGCCCTGTGAGCATGCTCCTACTCGCTACAGACAGATTTCTTTGTATTACTGGGCTGTATTTGGGAGACCGAGGGAGACTATGCTGATACATTAAGACACCCTAGGTTCTTCGGAAGAATTCAATGCATAAGAAGTAAAATACAGGCAGGTGTGACTTCCCATTGTTGTGAACAGATAATAATATAAGCCTTGCAATTCTGCAGAAAAGCAGAAACAGTCTTCAGAAAATCAGGAGCAGCAGCTATTTTTACTTCCCTTCTTTTAAAAAATCTGAGTGCAGAGAGGGGAAGGGAGGCAATGGGATGGAGTGACTGAAGGATCAATCATCTAATCACAGAGAACTGTATATCAGGAGCTGTTCAATTACAATTACAGTGCAATTTAGTGAAAGGATAAGTCACTAGAAAAGGATGCTAATTTCTTTTTTCTTCCCCAGCGTCTCTTGTGTTCTACCAAAATAAAATAAGATAACTGAAGAGCTTAGCAATTGCAATTGCAATTGAGCAGATTTTGAGGGGATTGGGGGTGGGATGCTTCTGTAATACCTGCGTTTTTCATAAACAGGGATGATAAACAATGCATTGCATACCTGCATCTTTGCATATCAGACAAATTCATGCTGCAGCAATCATCCTGCATTTCCTTGATTGATTCCAGCTTTTGGTTAGAATGGAATGACTTTCCTTTGCTCATCCTCTATAGATCCATTTATTGGAAGGAAACGTCTATGCATAAACCATATAATCAGCTTTCAAAACGCTGTTCTCCATTCTGAATGTGAATTGTATTCTTCTGGCTTTCAAACCTGTGATTACCCTAGTGTTACAGCTTCCTTTTTTAGAGAAATTGGTATTGGTTTGCATTTAAACTAAATTTTAAAAGCTTCATTGTAGTTTAAAGACAGCTTCTCCTTGGCTAATAAGTGGTTATTTTTGTTAAATTTCTTGGCCTTAGTACATATCACTTAGAATAAGCATATAAAGCTTCCTTTAGCAGTAGATGCAGTGCTAAGTAGTCAAATTTACTTTCACTAAAAAAGTAAAGAACCAACATTCAGGGGCTTGTTGTACTTGTATATATTGACACCTTAGCTCAAAAGAGTTTTACAGTAACATTAATGGGCACTTATTTATTTTGGAGTGTAGATGATCTTTTAGCAAATATAAATGATATTGTTTTATTTTGTCTGATAATCAGTAGATCCACCCTCTGATTTGTAGCAATAAAATCCAGTCATTGATCCACTGCCAACTAATGGTCAATGCAATATCAGGAGAGGCATTGATGATTCAAACTTAGTGGCAGATCTTAAACAATTCTGCTGGTATTTAATAAACTCCTGCAGCATTTTTGTTGATAATTAATAGGATAGGCTCCAGAAAGCAGTAAGATATTTTAAGATGGCTAAGATTCAAGATCATGTTACAACATAGCTACAAGGAACTAGAAGGAATTATCCAATATAAACTCAAGAACATTCAAAAATTTCTAAAGGAAGATGTAATGCTTTTTCTGCCCAATCATTCTCTAGCAAAATGCAATACTTAAATATCAGTGTATAAAAACCTAACCTCAAACTAAACTACACATTTCCAAGCGTAATATTTTTCTGATTTAGGCTTGGAAACCATGTAATGGGTTATTCAGAAAACTTGAAAAAGCTTCAAGCATTCATTAAAAGAGCTAGTGCCAAAGGGAAAATTATGTACCAAATCACGGTTTCAAGAATCTTTAAAAACACTCTTAAATTGTAACCCAAATTATGGAAAACCCTGCACATCTCTTGAAAGCTTTTCTTCAGTCCTATTGTTTAATAATGCAGATCTCTCAAAAACCTTCTTCCAAAGCTTTGCAAGACTATGCAATTCACTTCAAATACAATAATTTTATCATGTGATTTTAACTGTGAATGTTGACACATCAGAAAAAACAGATATAGTTTTGGTCATTTAATAAGTTATCCCAAGATTGGGTTACCTGTTTGAAATGAATATGGTAGCAGTCTTCCATACTTTACCAGGGGAAGGATAGTGGAGAAGTGAGGAGGGCAGCAGAGGGAGAAGGTATCCTCCCGGGTGCCCTGATGGTATACAAACAAGTGTGGTGTGATCGGTACCCTCAATTTCATCATGATAACCAACAATATTATCAGCAGCAAGTAGCAGAGGACACCACTGTCTGCCACAATGATAGCCATGGCTGCAGTAAACATCCTGAAAAAAATCGGGCTGGCATGCTTATAATACTCTTGTATATAGCTGATTTCCAACCTGGTAGGATTGCTATTGTGATTATAGCAGTCTTGGCACAATTGTATCTTCCTCTTGAGAAAGGAAACATTATATGCATTTTCATAGGCCTGTTCAGAACCTGCAAGAAATTGTGATATTGTGATCTTGAGAGCTAACCTACTGCTAAAGATGCTTTCAGCTTCCCTATGACCCTTAAATCAAAGATATAGGTATAAAATATGAGAAAGGATGTTTCCTTGCAGTCCCCCACTGGACTTTTTTTCCCTGGGGAAAAAATTATTCCCATAATTTGCTGAAAATAGATGGCAAAGGTTTGCACCATTTTGAGATAGAAACGTACAGTGCTATATAGTCTCTAAACTACTCTAAATATTATGGTATGCTGTCCCACTTTTGGTGAGATAGATGGCTATATAAATTGGATTAGTAAACAAATAAAATAAAATATAGGCACAATTGATTAAAACAAAAACAAATACAGGCCTAATTGCATGTATGAGATGATTCCCTATTCTGCACCCTTACTACTAATTGGAGGGGTCAGTTCTTAGCTATGAAATGTTTGTATAATAGCATAGGTGTGAATATAACATTTACTCTTATAGACACACACGTACATGTATATGTGTGTATGTATACACATGTGTGTGTATGTATGTGTGTGTATATACATACACATACCATTAGTAGTAGTTTACTTCTATTAATCAGAAAACATACTAATGTGCAATTATATAAGTTTGGTGTCTTTTTTGTATTTTAAAAAAAATATCCCATTCCAATAAAAAAGGATTCTGAGCAACATACCAAAGTTTAATAACATTATTCATAGGAAAACATTTGCATTAATTTCAACTTGCAGCTGGTGCCTTAAATAATTGTTGGAGAAAAATAGCAATACCAGTTGCCTGAGAAAGCTAGTGATTTTGTATTTCATTATGTAATAGCTGTCACCTTAGTAATAAGAATTTCTACTGTCTTGATTTGATAATTCTCTCTTGTAAAATAGTAAAAAGACCATCCACTTACAGAAATTGGAATCCAATACATCCATGATGTTTTGGGCTGGCAGAACTCCACATATTTGTTTTATGAGAAGAAAAGTTAATTTATTTTAAGTCAAAAGTTTGGCAGTGTTATGGAAATACTTGTAACAGTGAGAAAAAGACTAATGTAAAAGTGCTGCCTGGTAGCTACTCAGAACTACAAAATTCAGCTGGCTGCAAAAAAGCAAGTTAAAATGTAAATGTAGTTGTATTAGCTGTTAAATTAACTAGATCCTTTCCAAACAGCTTTAAGAGAATTTAAGTATGAGATAAAAAGGTTAAGGTAGGGAAGAGTACTTAATTGACTCACCACCACAATTAAGGCCAAAATTTATGTTGCTAAGTGAGAAATGTGTTAAGTGAGTTTTGCCCCATTTTACGATTTTTCTGGCCACAGTTGTTAAGTGAATCACTGCCCTTGTTAAGTTAGTACACAGTTGTTAAATGAATCTGGCTTCCCCATTGACTTTGCTTGTCAGAAGGTCGCAAAAGGAGATCACATGACCAGGGGACACTGCATCCATCATAAATGTGAGTCAGTTGTCAAGCATCCAATGTAAATCACATGACCATGGGGATGCTGCAACAGTCATAAGTGTGAAAAATGGTCTAAGTCACCTTTTTCAGTGCTGTTGTAACTAAATGAACTGTTTTAAGTCGAGGACTACCTGTATATGAAACCTGTATTCTTATGACTAGAAATTAATAACTAAAGTAAAATAGCTCTGCAAGAGATAATGGCAGAAACTATTACTTATCATTTTCTATAGTAAGGACTCATTTTCTCAAAGAAAATCTCCTAAATGCAATGAAATACAAAACAGCGTTATAGCTGATACTTCTAGATGTAATGAAAATACCTTTCTTGATTTTTATAATTAAAAACACAGATTCCAATATATAAGAGCTATCTACATTGTAAGCTGTTTCCTCCTCTTAAGAACTAGCATTGGCAAGTAATTCTTTTATCACCCACATTTTGGTTTGTAATGCCTCAGATAGCATGCTGTGAGTTACACAGGGGCCTGTTTCCTACTTCCTACTTAACCAGCAGCTGCCTGGGAAACCATAGACCTCAGAGCAGAATGGGGATAAACAGGTGCATTGTAAGAGTGTAACACTTCCTCTGTGAAGTTTTATTCCCATCTTGTTCTTTATTTATGGATCAAAAAGTGGACGTACATGGAAATTGAACTGAAAAGCATGCAAGGTAAGTTGGTTTTTGGGAACATTCAGAGCAGATGAACATGAACCTAAGACTGGAAGAAAACAGAACTCAGAATTCACAGTGCAAGAGCACGATGCACCAATCTATGGATAACTCCCTTGGTATCCGTGAAGCATTCTGGCCCATCTCACTGAATTTTTTTTTCTTTTATTCATTTTTTTCTTTTAAAGAACACTGCCAAATTGCAAAACAGATGCTAGTCCTTACAATTACCTTTATTTCCAAGAATATTTCTAGGTTGAAAATAAAAAAAAGAGCAGCTGGCTGTATTCCAGGACTTTATTTGGATGTGTGCCATTGGCCTAGAACTTGGGCAAAGATAAGTTGGTGTGATCAAGACTATTCTGAGGCAGAAGAATGAAGTAAGCAGCAGACCAGCTTTCTTTCTTTCTATTATAAAGCTCACCTGAATGCAATGACAGAGAGAGAGAGAGAGAGAGAGAGAGAGAGAGAGAGAGAGAGAGAGAGAGAGAGAGAGAGAGAGAGAGAGAGAGAAACAGTTCTCTTTGGAATCAAAGTTAATCATGATTTTGCCATGGCTAGCCACAATGATGCAAAAATAAAGCTTGCATTCTAACATAATGCAAGGTCTTCCCTTTTGTACTTACATCACTATGCCACATACTGTATAACTTCATATGGGGAAATGTGATATCACAGTGTTCAATTGGTCTCTACCCTCCTATGTATGATAGCTTGAATGTTTTTAATATGTTTCTTTTTAATAGTTTTTTTATATTTTAATAATGTTTTTTTATTGTTGTAAGCCACCCAGAGTCCTCCGGGAGTTGGGCGGCATAGAAATATAAATAAAGTTGAAACTTAAAACTTTAAGTTCGATTAATTTCAATGGGAGTGACATTTAACTAATTTAGCATAAATCCATTGTTCCAACTAACCTTTATTTTTCATCTGGTGAAGACATAATCTAAATTACTGATCCCAGATCTCCTTCTGAATTACGGAAAATATTATTTGCACCTAAGAATCATGAATTAAGGGCTATAAATTAAACCCCGTGAAAGGATTTATTGGAAAGTGAATTGCTTTACTATTCAGTTTGCAGCTTGCTCCCTTTGCTTGGCCATTTGGGCACCAAAATAGTTATTAAAAAAAACCTGGTTGGACCAGGTTTACTAAATATTCTGGAACCTATAAGTACAAAATTGGATAAGGGAAAACTAGAGCTTAACTTCTCAGATGAATCATAAAAACTTTGGAAGAATCAAATTAGTTATTTGTAAATGAATCACATTTAAATTGTTGATATACAAACTTCTTTGTATTCAAGTGAAATTTTGTTTGTCAAAAGTCTAATTTTATTCTAAATTTTAATTTCTTGTACTTCAAATAGCAGCTTTAATACCTGGCTTCTTTGATTGCAGAAATAAAAGAAAAATCGGGTTCTGCAACGTGCATTCTACCACAGAAAAGTTGTTGGGCTACCCCTAAATCCAGATCTTTAATATTGCTATTAATAGCAATATTGCTATTGCAGGGTTGGCCTTCCAGCTGAACAGTCACGAAAAGCTTCTCAGGAGAAGAGGTTGTAGTTGCATGGCTCACAGCTAGGGAGCAATGTTGAGAAGCTCTGTTAATGGAAAAACAGTCATCTCTGGAAGAAAGTGGTTTTCTGGCAAACCGAGGCTGGTAATTAGGAGAGGCGTTAGGTTGAGAAACAGGAGCTGGAGGTTGATTGGAGGCAAGGAAAGCTGCTCTGCACACCCTGGATAGGTGGCCTTTCTTGCCACACCTGCGGCAGATGGCAGATTTGAACCTGCAGTCCATGCGGCTGTGGGTACCCCCACACCCAAGGCAATTAGGCTGAGGTGATTTGTTGTTGGAAGTGGTTTTCCGTCGTGAGGCTTGCAGGCGATTCACATCAGGTTCCTCATCTGAGGGCAAGTCCAGTTCAGCTTCCTCAGAGTGAACTGTCTGGGTCTTTTGCTGAGCTGACAGGGGTCTTGAGCGCTGCATCTCTGAGGCAGATCGTTCAGAGAGTTCTGAAGCCCTAGCTTCGTCTAAGGCAGTTGCTAGGGTCAGCTCTTTTTTTGCCCATAGAGGAAGGCGTGGCGTCTGGCGACTTTGGATGGCGCTGGGGAGTAATGGTTCCTTAATTTTTCAATTAGCATGTCCCAAGGAACCAGGTATCCTGGCTGCGGAGCTGTCAGAGCTCTGGCCGTGGCAAACAGGTCCCGGCCACAGGAGCTAAGGAAATAGCCTAACTTACGAGTGCCTGACAGCTCCGTGAAGTCATTTGCGCGTAGAATGCACTCAAAACGGGTCAAGTAGTCGTCCCAGGTTTCCGTGGCTGGCTCGAAGGGAGCGAAAGCTGGCAAGGAGGTCATCCCGAAAAGGACGGTTTACCTCAGCCTTCAGCGACCTCTCGTCGCCTGGCTGGAGGCTTTGACAGAAAGTGCTTCAGCTCAAGTGACTCGCTCTTGTTGAAGGTAGACCGGATCGTTCCGTCAGGCGCTGAATCCCATCCTCATCGCCAAGTGTTACGTTCGCGCGCGCGGCAGCTGACAGGAGGGAGTCAGACACGGTAGAAGTGCAAGGCTTCTTTATTCAGCACCAAGAGACGGAACAGCAGGCAAGCGGCTTGACAGCTCCTTTTATACTGGAGCTGTCAAACGGCTAGCCAATCCCGAGCATCTAACTTCCCGCCCGGCTGCTGCTCGAGTCGGAGCCAATCAGAGGCGAGCAGCAGCCACGTGGTCGTAACTCGAGGACATAACAACTCTGAAGAGCTGGTTTGTTAAAAATGAATGTTTATGGTATTTTATACTGTATATAAATGCAAAATATTTACACTGTAAACTGGTTGACCCAAGAATCTATGAAATGTCCTAGTTGAGACAAATAAAAAAAGAATTCAAAGCATGATGTTTTAATTTAAAAAAAAAATAAGTTACTAATTCAGAGTGAGATCATATCCTTAGTGAAGTCCCTGGTAGTATTTGACTTAAAATGCATACATAAATAGGCTTCACATAGACCCTCATGATCTTTAATGGAATAAATTTTTATAGGAATCAGGGAGCTGCAATCCAGGAAAACTATTACCACATATAGACTGATAGTGCATGCACACACACTTAACATTTTATTTATTTTGGCAAAAGGCCTTCTTTCTTTTTAACACAATTCTAATACTGGGGGTATATTAAAAGCATATTTTGCCATACTGAACTGCTGGTGCTCCGGTGAAAAGGAAAGAACTATTCAGAACCCATAAATGCATGGCGATTCAAGCGTATGAATTACACTTTGATTTTAAAATATACAAACATGTAATCGTTATACCTTGTATCTTGTTTTAATCGCAGGAATCCATTTGTTTAGTTATCTACATAATTTGCCTTTTCAGAATTCTAGGCTGGAGGATAAAATGCAAAATGGCAGAAAACTCTGAAATCGCAATGCAGTGCGGATCTCTACACAAGAGCAGTTACATTATCTTGTGTGGCACGTGCATCGTTGCCAAGGCAACCAGTATCCTTCACCCAGCTCTATTATTATGGCTATTAGAAGCTTGAAGGCTTTCGGTGTCCACACCATCACTCTGAGATGGTTTTTACTAATAACCCTCAAGTTCAGATGCCAGGAACATTCTAAAAATGTTGGTGAGAAATCTTATTTTTGAAATATTTTACAGAAATAAAGGGAATCTTGTATGCCAATGGCAGTCTTGGAAACTAACATCAGCTAGAAAGAAGCAATTTATGTAACCATTAATCCAAATAAATGTAATGACAATTTACCACAGATTTTCAGGTTTCTGCAAAGAATAAGCATGCAAATAGGACTATTGAACAGGGCAGCCATATTTGCTTCATAATTATCTTAAGGGCAAAATCTCATTTCGCATCTATTGCAGTGAAAAATGAATTAGCCACCAGTCTAGTCATCAAATGATAAATGTATTCATAAAATTATAGGTTTTAAATGATAGCTCCTACCTTTTAATGCTTTCTCTGAAATTTTGAAAGTTCATGTTGCTATTATGAAAATGGAAATCATTACAATTCTCTCTGAGTATGCCTTACATAATGGCATAAAACTTTTGATATTTGGGGGAAACATTATTGACTAATAAGTGCCCATTTCCTTCTGATATATCTAAGCATGTGTATATGACAGCACTATAAGAGCCTCATTTTTAAGTTTTTAGAATACAGAGTTCCTTTTAATTACCAACCAATGGGTTTTTAGCCAAAACAAGAAGTGCAATTTATTATTTCCTGTTTTACAAGCACCCATGACAAATTATCTATTTATTTCTGAGCTACATTTATCCTAGCATTTGAAGGATATTCAGTGTTAAGGGAGACCAAAATAATGGATGTTTTTGTTCTAAATGTATTGAATACCTATAGCTTAGGATAACAGCTGCTGTCCTGAACATCACTTGTGGAAGACAGCAAAACAGAGTTGGACAGGTCTACCAAACTTACTTTTCAAAGAAAAGAAAAATCTCTTAGTCAATTGTAGAAGTTTTAAAGTGACCTAGGACATACATTTAATCTAATCCTGTTCTGTGCGTAGTTCAATTTAATTCTACATATATTTTAAGAATCTCTCCAAGACTGAGTCATTCTTAGAAATGATTATGCATAATAAACATTGGCTGAGTTGAGTGATGGTCTTTCCTTTGCAAAGGAGTGAACAAACTGCTGAGGTTAGTTTTCAACTAGTTGAAGAGTTTCCACCCAAATAGTCAGAAGCACTCAAGGGGTATATTTCACAAATGGAGCATTCCTAAAGCTTAGGAATGGGTTTAAAAATGAGTGGAGGTTTAATAAGTGCCAACTGCTTATGTCCTCCAAAAACATTTGCCTGCCCATTCTGACAACGGGGCAGTGCAGATAAGTCCTTAGGAAAGAAATTAGGAAGTAATATTGCCTCTAACTACCGCTTCAAAATTTACTATAAGAAAAACTTAAGTAACTATGTAGCATTCTAATCTTACATGAGAATTTGATAAAGCCTGGTAATAAGACAGAAAATGATATAGTTTTAAGGTATTGAACTATGACTTGGGTCACCCAAATTCAAGTCAACCCATACCTACTGAAAGGGTCAATCATTGTCTATCAGCCCAACTTACCCTATACTGTTCTAGCAGTATAAGATAGCAGGAGGAAGTGTTATATACACTACCTTCACTTTAGGGAGAAAAGACAGGATACAAACCTAACAATAAATAAGAGTTGTAGGTCTTCAGCTCCCAGCTGGATTTTATCTAAAATTTAGTCTTTCTTGTGGGACTTTTAGCCTCAACTTTACAACCAGTGTTTTAAGCAAGAAATTAAACAAAATACCTAGTATACCAAGTTTACTAAAATAATTCAGTACAAAATAAATATAATGCAAAGCATGTGACAAAAATCCTTCAGTAAAGTATAAACTATAAGTGTCCTCAATTAAAACTCTTTGCATAAGAATATCTTATACCAGTTTTCATATTTCAACTCAAAAACGTGAAGTATGTCATGTATATGACTATGAGAATGGCCCAGGAAATGTTGGTCAAATAATCTTACTTAAATCATGATACATTGTATGTAAAGCTATCCAGATTACTTTGGTTTATAAGACAAAATCAGCAAAAGACCTTTTCCTATGACTAGAATCAAAAACATAATAAAATAACCCAACCATTAGTTGCCTTACTATGATATCCAATTTTGCTGCCTGAAAAATCCACCTATCTAATGAATGGCATTGTAGAAACCTCCATATTAATGGAACAATCTCTCTCTCTCTCTCTCTCTCTCTCTCTCTCTCTCTCTCTCTCTCTCTCCAAAAAGAAGACAAACTCGAGTGAAACTGAACTGATTTCCATTCTTTAAAAAAAATAAATAAAACTATTAAACAAGGAGAAAAAAAAAAGATAACACAAACTACATCCATCCATCCATCCATCCATCCATCCATTCATCCTACTGAGGTTGAGTTTGATTCTTTGAAAATAAGACTTCTACTTCATTTTTCACTTTATATCTTGGCTCTAATTTTTATTATTGTCACTTAAGAGTTTTTTTCTGGGCTTCAATCAACATTAAGAATGAAGTTCATGAATGCCTCAATATTTTTTTTGAAAGCTATAATATGAAAAATTTAGTTATGTAAACATGCACCTATTCTTCATATACCCTTTTGATTTTGTCACTGATCAGTGCTTAATGGGGATCTGATTAAGAATCATAAAGAAACTGGAAACATCTCCATTGCTTTATCTTAACCATTTAGTTAACCAGACTAAATGGATAGCTATACAAAAAAGAGCCACTGTTAATTACAAAACACCAATTCATCTGGCTGAACAAAATACTGAGACCTCACCATTTTGTTCACACATACATACATATATTTACATACATTTATATTTCACTTCTAAACTTAGAAGCTAAGTGATAGTTAAATGACATAGTTAAGTCAGTAAATATAGGTAATAGTTGTACTTTATTTTATGTAGGTTTTTTTTTGCTTCCATCTTCGAAATTGGGGTAATAGCAAAGATGTTTAGGCATTCATGAGGCATTATGTAAAAGAAATGGTGGGAATAAAGTGATACAAGATGAGGTCATGAGATTCCCCCCCCCCAAAGATTCTTTGTAAATGTAATCTTTCATATGAAGTTTATTCATATGATTTTGTTTATAGTGTCAGTGGCAAAGGTTTTTGTCCAAAATGTACTGAACTTTTATACAATAAAGCATTTTGACTGATCCTTGGGAACTTTTATTTTTCTGGGTTTTTTGGGGAGATTAAGAAGAAGAAAAATGAGTGAAGTTTTGATCTTCCATTCTTGGAACTATAAATTCCAACATTATAACTACACTTATTTTTATCCTTTTTGACATATGGAAAAGAGATAAACTCAACAGTACAGCCAAATAAGGCAAGGTTGCCCAGTGAAGAAATGTTGTACACTCTCAGGGAACACAACTCCCACAAAGGTTTTATAAAATCCTCTTTAACACACCACTGAACATTTTGCATAGAACAAAGGAACACAGATAAACAATGGGAATGCAACAATTAATTTGTGATTAATCTGGAGAGAAAAGTCTCTGACTTATGAAAATATACAGTATATGAATTCTGTGATCTTCTGGTATTTCAAATATCTCAAACTTTATTAGCTATAAGGTTAAACATATTTATAAATATTTCACCTGATAGCAGAGTCTTTTAAAGAAATCCCAGGATCATTGAAAAGTACTGATATCATAATTTATCATTGGTTATTAAATATTATGTTTGAAAAGTTATTCCATTTCATCTGCAATATTCACATGGAGCTCTTTAACAATGTAATTTAACTTAATAGTTTCCAAAACAATCAAGAGACTCAGAGGAAGGAAACATTAAGGAATATCCCATTGGTCATTATAAATGTAGTATTGCTGAGTAACCAATATTTTATTTTCCACATCAGATGATACTTAATGAAACAAGATAAAGACACTAGTAACAACATAATATTAAATTATATGGGCCAGTAAAGTTTTACTTCTCAAAAACACTAGAAGCTTGTTTTTAAAATAATAACAAAAGTAATTACAATTAAATGCAATGGACTGACGAAGTGAAATCACTGCCTGCTTCTTGTACCCTAAACTATTTTTTCTATTAGTCATTATTCTTAGTAGGCAAATTACAGTTAACTTTGGTTTCACAAATTAGCAACACTATGTTTGTGTGTTTGTAAATAAATGTGTATGTTTAGGGGCACAGGGGTATGATCATGAGTCACCAGGAAATATGTTTGATTTGAAGGAGATTGTACTTTGTATATTTGAAGGCAATGTTATTGAATGAGAGATAAATCCCTGCTACATAATTTTGCACTTTAAAATATACTTAGTACATGTAAAATACATAGTATGTAGAGTACTTTTCATTCATCTTTTTTTCCTAGAAAAGATTATTTCTTGAGAAAAGGAATTTTAAATGCCATATTTTCATGTATTACTGAATGACCTTTTGGCTCACTTCAAATTTTATTATGTTTAGCTATATCTTGGGCAAAGGAATGCATCTCTTTTAACAGTCCTTCAACAAAATGTATTTTGAATGAACTAAATGAACTGAATGAACCAGCTCAAAAATTTACTGTACTTTTTTTGATAGCATTGAAAACATAATGGAAGAGAGCTTGTAGATTGCATTTTTTAAATCATCTTATATTTTTAGCAGCAATCAAAGCATTCATTTTGATAAAAGTATAAATCTGAAAATTAATTAGAAAGTAACATTGATCTACAGCTTTTTAAGGTTGAATTAGGGGATTCAAATCTGATTAATGACAATCATCTGAGAAGTCCAAGAATAACAACATTGTACTATTGTATCATCATCTTAAATTGTTACGGAGAAAAAAAAAATCTACAATTAGAATTGTTTTAGAGAAGAATAAACAATTATTTCTATTCAGTGCCATGAAAGTAGGGTTCTTGTTGCGCAACTGGTATTCTACTTCCTATCCTCCTTACTACATCTCACCAAATAATTCCAGCTCTGCTCCAGAGATTGCTTAAATCTCCCAGAACTGATTTTGGCAAAAGCAGGGGATGCAAAGGTTAAAAGGAATATATTCTACAGCTAAGTGTCCTTAGGTCTGGTAGGTCTGCAATTGATATAATTAGATAAAAGCTAATTTGCTTTCATAGCCAAAGCTAATCCTAACTCTACTTTATCTTTATAATAGGTGGTCTTCTTAATAATGAAGGTAAAATTTGTGTAACACATAATTAACTATATGGGATGTAGAAGGAGTATTGTAAATATTTGCATATTCCCCATTGCCTCATGAGATTTATAATATAAATAAACACAACAATCAAATCAACATAAAGATATTTATTTATTCCATTTATACTCCACAGGAGCATATTTTTTTTTAAAAAAACCCCCTTTTCTGAGATTATCTCATATTAGCCTATAGAATACAAATAAGAATGCTGTTTATGGGTCCAATGATCTTTGGGATAAAAATATACAATATCAGTATTTTAATTATATTTGTATAATAGTCTAATGATAAAATGGGTTGTAAATATAAACAATACACATGTTAAGCAGAATGGGCAGCAGACTTTGAAATATTTTAATTGGAGAAAATTAATTAAATTACATTGGGACCATCAGTCATTGGGAAATTAATTCAGTTACCATACCAAGTCACACTGATTATGAATTCCCCTCCCCTCCCATGTAAGAGGTTTTTTTAAAAAAGTAAGGAGGTGGGGAGGAAGAGGAGGGGAAAGAGAAGACCACAATCTTTCATTTCTTCTAATGGATGCTCTTGGTAAATGTCAGAGCGGTCAATTCACAACTGAAACATCTGGGGAGATCTTAAATTGTCTCAAATCTAAATAGAGCATCCTGCACATTTCCCCTAGATAAAATAAAAACAGACAAGTCAGCTGCATCCTATGTGATAACGTGTGTATATTGATACATTTTAGAAATTCATAACAAACATGAATTTTTAGTTCATAGGTTTAGTATTTCTAACATCATCAAAATGATGCTATTGACAGCACTTGATCTTTCTAACGCATGATTTATGCTACAAATTATATAACTTTGTTATGGATGAGCCTATCAAATTGAGCATTACAACACCACTTATTAACAATGGACCATTTAAATCCTTATATTAAATATAAACGCTTGAGTTAGGAAAATAGAACTGAATTTATCACATTCTCATAAGCAAGGCAATTATAAGTCTCATTGTGATTTTTCTTATGTAGCAGTTAATTATTTTAAAATATGAATATTTTATTTGTACGGATGTTTCAAAAACACTTTAAAATTCTAATTTGTACTTGATTTTGTTCAACAGAAAAACAATATCTCAAAACAAAAAAATACTATTTGGTTTAATAAATTCTGACATAAAAAGCATGAATCCAAAATTTAGCTGATCTATTAATGTTATTTTGACATTAAGCCTTTGAAACTAACATAAAATCAGATACAATTTACTTGCTTTTATAACACTATGTAAGAGCTTAAGTATTTTTTAAAAAGAAATTAAGGCAGTTTGAAAATTTTCCTTTTAGATTTCAATGCCATTGTGTTGGCTAAAAATATTATTGTAAATATAAAAGAAAATGCATGTCCTTAGAGTATTTGTAAAGGTGCCCTTTACAATTAACTTTGGCTGCCATCTACAGAATATCATATTGGCACAAAACATCATTATTTCATTGTTTGTCTTTAGCAATGACCTTTACTTTTGAATGCTGCCCCAATTACATCTTTTATTATAATTTGCCAAGCAAAAATCTCCAGTTCAGATGGATGAGTTAACCATCATTCTAATGTTCGGAATTATTCTTCTCTTACTAAAGGCTATGACAATTTCTTTAACAAAAACACAATGTCAATGAAATATGATGACATCATTGCTGTTTTCCTGAAAAGCATGAATTTACCCCACAGTTAAAATCCATATTTTACTTCGATCTTGAATTTTCATAATATGCAGACAGTAATAAAATGACACTACTGATAGAATTTTGTAACTGAGTTAGAAGCCCAGGAAAATTGTGAAATAAGTTTCTAATTAGATATTAGTTTGGTCTTAAATAATTGTGCTTTATACCGTATTATTTCATCTATATACTTGCTTTAGGAACTTTTTGTATATATGAGCTTAATACATGCAATCTGATAGAGTTTACATTTACTGCCAGGTGTGAAATGAGGTATGGGTTAAAGCTATTCAATGTTTTTCTTCCTAGATAATACTAGCAAATTACAATTTGAGCAGTTTTCTAAATGCTTTATTCTTTTTTAAGTTTACATCAAGGAAGTATGTAAACATAATTTTAATACTGATGGCAATAACTTCATTCAATATGAGATTCTCCAAATTGGTGAAATTTGTTTAAAATAAAAGGATGAATTGATAAACAATGTTATTTAAAGAACAATATATTATTTGAATTATTTACCTACGATAATTGCGAAATCTAGTCTTTTTATCTTATAAACCATAAACGATAGCTATACCAAATCTATAGAATAACTGTAAGTTTATAAATGTTTATTCAAAAGTAAGCTCTTTCAGTTCCATATGAGTCATTCTCAATTGCAAGTATGTGCAGAATTGCAGGCTTAAATTTCAATAATCAAAGTCTTGTCAATGTATGTAAGTCAAAAAATCATAAGCTACAGTTATGTAGCTACAGTCACCACCACCATCATCTCACATATTCTGTGTAGATCAAATGCAACTCTTTCTTAATCCAGTTTTTATAAAACATGACATACAAACTAAAGTATTGTACCATTGTACAAAACACTTTGCTGTAAAATTATTATTTTTTTCAGTCCGTCCTGACATGCAGAACAGTTTCTTTGCACTGCTGTCATCCTGCTTCTATATAAAACCTTACTCCAACCATGCTCCAATATAAATGAACTCAGATACATTGGAAATAACATGCTGAAGAAGATGTTTATGGGCTTCATATTATGTCATTTCTTCAGTATAGAAACATCCTATTTGTTGCTGTCGCTTGTGGGAGGAGCCCTGTAGCTCTATCCTCTCATATATCCCATTTTCCATCCCCACTGAAAAAGTGGCATTTATAATCATGTTTAATTGCATTTGTATTGCACTTTTCTTGATCATTTTTATGGAGTACGAGAGCAAACTGCTGTGAAATATGCAAAATTAAATTTAAAAATAACAGGCCGAAGCAAACTGGGGAAACATTTCCAGTAAATAACAGACCTTCTACATAGAGCTGGATCTCTCTAAAAAAATGAAAGGAAGCAATACAAATTTATTTGTCATGAGTTAGTCATCTCCCTTTTTCTGCTCTAGAATAGAATGCATGGATGGGTACCATGTTTAATATTTCACATTATACTACTATACTACTGTTATCTCAACATGACATATGTTTCTTTGAAATAAATGTTATAGTTTACTGAGATTAAGTTTCAAGAAAATAAGGATATTTAAGATTTAAACTAATATTAATGTATTTAAACATTACATCATAGATAATTGACAATTTAAATGAAACTACAGTCATAATTAGAGGTTAATTCGGTTATTTGATATTTAAGTGCTATTTCATATACTTTTCTCAAATAACATATCAGGAGAACAATAAATAATCTCTTCCTGTATGTTTACTTTTTCAGTGATTTATCGGAATTTTAATTCTATACACCAGGCATTCCTTCCAAGCAGAAACAATTTTATAGTAATAGGGGCATGTACTTCAGAACTTTTAAGTGGAGAAATTAAGTGGAGAAATACTATAACTTCATCTTCAAAATTAGTAATTTGTTACTTTTGTGATCAAACACCGTGCAGTAGGAAAAGGTTGTGTTCTGAATAAATTTATTATTAAGATGTACTTCATTCTTCCTTTCTGAACTTAGAAAGATGCATGGTCCGTCTCCAATTCTAGTAGATACCTTCTGAAAGCTTGTTATAACATTGCAAATATTTGTTTGCATTGTACATTTAAGTTAAAACACAAATTGGTTAACAGTTTGAAACAAGAATAGCTCCCGCAATTCGTTTTGCCTATAATGAAATCCACCAAAGCAAAAGGAAACAAAAGAATTACTCACAAACTGTATATAAGATTATATATTCATTTACATATGACCAATGTCCCGGAAAGAAATTGAATAAAGAGCTATTGATGTGATCCATTTAGGGATAAACACGTTGAGATCCTGTGAATTTAATGGGGAAAACTTATGCATTCTTACATCATAACTACTGGCATCAGCGGATTTTAAAAGTTTTTTTTTTAAATCTGGGTTAATACTTGTCTTGATCATTTTATAACATCCTATAAAATAAGCCTCAACTATATTTCACTTGACTCTTGAAACAGTAATTCTAGGATATATTTGCCCTAAAGAGATTGATTTGTGCAGGGAAAAACAACTGTCATTCTTTATTTGGATATAAATTGCATAGATTATATGCCCGCAATCTATTCCTGTCCTCATTTTCTTTAAAGTTCACTCATTTCTGTTCATGATATTTAAATATATTCCAATGCAGCACAAGAAAGACAGTAAATGAGCAGAAATTATTGCTCTTAAATACATCATGAGCTAGTTATAAATGCATTATCAAGGTTCCCCCCCTAATTCAAAATAGATATGGATTTGAAATATCTTCATTCTTCTGCAGATGTAAATTTTTAAGGTGTTTAATAAGATTTTATATAATCCTATGTTAATCACCATGGATAAGAGATGGTAATGTGTTAAAATGCCACAAATAAAAGTCTACATGTCCCATTTATACTAATTCATTTGTAGGTATTGTATTGTTTCACCCACTGACAGCACAATTTAGTTTAATGTACAAGTACCTCACATTGATTTTAATAGAGCTTATTCTCAGGGAAGATTCAGAGAACACTTTTTGGTATAGAAATGAGAATATGTGTATTAATTTTAATAATATATTACACTTTATCAAACATTGTTAAGAGGGGAGGCATGTTCAATATACAATATCACTTTTAAGTAATCAAAGTATTTGGAATCCTTATGTGTATGTGCATTCAATTCTATTTAAAAATATATTATTTTGGATCACTGATGGCAGTGTTAACTATACTAAATGAACAAAGCATTCTCTATTATTATAATTTCAGAATTACCATGTTAAAAATTAAAATTCCTGATATCCCATTTAAGAGAAAATGTCCAAAATCGCCTCATAGATCCTTTCATTTTTCACTGACTTCTTCATCCCAAATAATATATATAAATAGTAATGGAATGGAAAGATGTCTAATTATCAGACAGTTTTATGATGATTAATTAGGTCATTAAATTATCTTTAACATATCATTTCACATAAATGTAATGTATATGTTAACATTATATTAATGTTTCTTTATCTGATGAGAATACTTGCTTTCAGAAAGTGGAATAATTGGAACCTAACTAGAATCTTTTAAAACACTTTAATTTACATGCAGTGTTATTTTATCTATGCTTACAACAAAGTAAGTCCCATTGAGTTCAATGACACTTAATCCCAAGTAAGAGCAATTTATACGAAAATAAAAGGAGGAGTCTTATATTAGTATATTAATTTTGCTGGCAAAAGGCATCATGTGTATTTGGTTAAATATTATTTCTGCAACTCACTGATCCACAGAAAAATTAAGGTTAGGTTACATGGTTAAAGTTCTTGGTTGGAAAAAATTCTACCTTTAAATGAAGTGGGGAACAAGAATGAATCTGCTGGTTTGGGGGCAAAAGCTTGTTCAGTAACCTTCATTACCACAGCAATTTCCAAGCATTATGTCATTGTTGATACCACTGTGTGGAAGGCAACATGACAGAGTGTAAATGGGAAGAAAATAGAAGCAGGCAGCAGTCAACATAAAGAAAAGGCAAATCTTTGTGTACAACAGGGTTTTCTCTCAATAATGCCTCCAGTTTCCCTATGGCAAACAATCCTTCTTAATGCAACAACAACAGCCAAAGCAGAATCACAGTCCAAAATGTTAGCTTCCATGAACTAAAGAAGTGTCATCAGAAACAGTATTTGAAAAAAAATACGTGTCAGCTCTTTTTCAAATCACTTTTTTTTATTTTGTTTACAAAAATCTTATACGCATCAATGCTGTTTATCCTGTTAACGTTCACTTCCTAATCTTTGCCTCCTAGACGTAATTAAATAGCCTCCTAGTAGTTAAACCAATGCAAACCAATGGCTAGCTTATTTGCAGAAACCCTAGCCGAAATTTGTTATATTCTAACAAATTCAAGGAAAATCTATGCTGGAGAGCAAGTAATGCAAAATCCTGATTCTCAGGATTTAATATCGGATATTATTGCTGCCATAACCTTTGCACATTAAATCAGGGTACATAATGTCTTGAAGAACAGGTAGATTCCACAGGTAGAAATTACTGCGACATAGATTAATGGGATCCCTGCGTGATAGCAGGACACTTGCTTCTTTTTTGGCAACAGTGTTGTTAACAGCATCTCTGCCTGTTTTACCTGTCCATCTTTCCAAGGTTCGAGATGCCCCGGGGATGTGAATACACAACCCTCAACCAATGGTCGTTTTCCTCTCCCAAAACCATGCCTCCTTTCTTTCCTTTCCCTTCCCGCGCGCTCACACACACACACACACACACACACACACACACACACACACACACAAACCCGCACACACACACACACAAAACAAACACACACGCGCGCGCGCGCACACACACACACACACACACCTTTCCCTTCCCGCGCGCTCACACACACACACACACACACACACACACACACACACACACACACACACACACAAGCACGCACGCACGCACACACAGAACAGACACACGCGCGCGCGCGCTCTCACACACACAAACACACGCGCAGACAGCCCGCTGAAAAACTGGCCAGCACAGCGATTGTATGTATGGTACCACCAAAGCAAAAAAGCAGGGCGCTTGGTGTGCAAGTCTCACGCAAAGAGAAGAAGGGGGCAATGCGAGGAAGCGGGCTAGGGCAGAACCGCTCTCCCTGCAATCTAAAGAATGAAATAAGGAATATCAACACCACAAAAGCAGCGGATGATGGGTTCCAGATTCGGCTCTTGAGAAATTGCCTTTCTGTTCCCCTGAGATCCTACATGGGTCAACTTTCAATGCCCCGGCGACTCTTTCGACGTCCTGCCCTCTCTCCTTTCCCCTTCTGCCCCCCCGCCCCCAAAAAAGCCTGGGAAGAGCGCCCTCGGCTCCCGGGGATGCTCAGCGCTCCCTGTCCCGTCTCCAGCTCTCCTCCTCCTCGTTCCCTACAAAAAACGCGCCCCCTGGCTCCTCCGAGACACTTTCCTAGCGCACCTTCCTCTTCCCCCCCCCTTTCTTCTCACCCTTTGGGCTCCAGCGCTCGACCTACCTGCCGGAGTCGAGAGGACGCGCTCGCTGCCTCCAAAGGCGCTTGGTCCCGGCCAGCCCGCGCCGCCGTTCCCCGCGCGCGTTATGAATGTTCATTTAAAGCTCGGCGCCCGCTGCTCAGTGGCTGCTCTGCTGTTAGCCTCCCGGCTCCGCTCCCTTCTCCCTCAGCCTCGACACAAAGGCGCTCGGGAGCCCGCGTGGAGGAGCCCAGCGCTGCAGCCCCGCCCCCCCGCCGGCTGAGACCCACACCTGCCCGGTGGCTCCGCGCCCCACTCCGCCTCTTCCGAAGCAGCCAATGTCCTCCCACAGCCAGGACTGGACCGCGCGTGACGTTCAACACCTAGTGGGGAGAAAAACGGCGGAGTTAACACGGCCACTTTTATTTTAGAGGGGAAGCAGAAGACCGGTGAGGAGAGGGACCCAAACCTTCAACCGCTCTCTATTTCCCTTCCTCTGCAAGGGAGGGGAAAAAAAAAAAAGACCACAACAGGGAGGAGGTATTCGCCAGGCAAAAAGCTGTTTCCCACCTACTCCCCAGAGCATCTCCTCTTCTGAGCTTTGCCACTTCAGCCGAAAGGCAGGAAAACCCAACCCCCTGGGACTGCAGAAGAAGGGCTGGGCATGACCTAACCAGAAGACTGGCTACCTGATATGCTGTTCCTCCAGAAGTGTGTGGATGATAGAACAATTTGGGCTCCGTCCTGCCCTTCTTTTGGCAACTCTGCCCCTTTTCCTATAGCCCATCCAAGCCCAAGCTCTTTCTACCGTGATACTCACAGAGAGAGGATGCAAAAGTTGGGAGAAGCGGCAGAGTAGGATGGGCAGTTTTCAGTCACTCAGACTTTGAGGCCAAGAGACAGGGTAGCCCCTTTGTGGAGGTGTCGTGGACCAACCCTTTTGACCAAGTGCTGGCTGATATGCTACCCTGTCTAGAGGCAGAGGGTGAGTGAGGCACAGAAGCAGCTGCCAAGGATCCAATCTAACTCTCTCCCTTGTTCCCAAGACAGGGAATAATAGAGAAGAGTTGGAAATAACCACTGATGCGTTTTATTTAAACTCTACCCAATTTGGGGCAGCAGTCAGGAAAAGCCATGGGTGGGGAAAATATAGGTGTCCCCAAATGGATTTGTTCCTCATTTCTTTTCCACCCATTGCTGCAAGACAGGAGGAAGGAGAAAAGAATCCTACTCTGTTGAATTGATCTTTTCTTTTTCTTAAAAAGTAAAATGGCAGCATCAAATACCAATGTAAGTAACAGCCTGCAGGCTCAAGACCATAGAAACATCCTGAAACCATAGAAACATCCTGAAGACTAGATGTGCTGGTAGAGTTTCTTCTATACAACTTATTGATCCAAGGGGCTATAGGAGTTTGGTGACACATGGACACATTTAACTCAAGAAGCAATTGCAATGTTACCAATTTAATAAGGACTGGAGAAGAACTAGCAGCTGTGTCTTCTTCACCTTCTCCTTCCAATGTACACTTTGCCTATCTGTCGTAGCACAGCTATAATTACTAACAATCATAAAAAAAGAAAATATACGATATGATACGATACTGTATCATAAAGAAAATGAAATCACTGTATGCCAAGTCAGTTTGAAGAAGCCAGGCTGAAGAGGTGACTTTTTTCCAGAAAAGTGGAAAGAATGAGAGCTTAGCACTATTTATGAGCATTCAGTTCAACATAGACAAGGGCCACGAAAATGTGGACATCTGTGGGGAACAAGTCTGTACTGCAACATCATGATACATATTTGATCATGATGACAAAACTTCTGGATTCAGCAGTGAAAAATAAGGAAATTCTCCTGCTGAACTTTATGTCTGGACAAATTCTCACTAAGGTAGATTTCTCCCGGATATCAAGCCCTAAGCTCTAAAAAGTTTTACAGTTTAAAACCAAAATCTTAAACTGGGATCAGAAAAAGAATGAAGCAGAGCAGATCCTTTAATAGAGATGTACTAGGTTCCATGCATGCTGCAATCTTGATTTTCACTGATCATGAACACCTCTAGCTCACTCAGATTTAATTTTGTTACCTTAATTTGGGCCATGATCCAGGGAAGGTCCAGGGATGGATTTAGTTTTACAGTAAATGGCAAGGAGAAGTTGAGTGGGTTCATCAACATATCAACAGCTCAACAGGAACTATTTTCACCAAAGCTCAATAGGCAGTTCAGAAAGACAACATGGTGATATTATTAAAAACAATTAAGTGGTCCAAGAAGTCTGGTAAGAACTGTACACCTGCCTTTTATAGGTCTAAAATGACTAAAACAGTCAGATCTCACCTCACCTTGAAATAGGTACAAATTTTCTCATTTTATCCAGAAATAGTATATTTTTAACTGATGGATAATTTACCTTTTTTTCTAAGCTGTATTTTGACAAAACCGTGTGTGGAACAGCACAGATACCAAAAAAAATCATAGAAAGGAAGGAGCAGAGTCCACAATAAATACAAAGTTGAAGCCATTGGTTAAAAAGTGCTCTGCTTTAGTGATAGACATGCAGGAAGGTGCTCCCAGGAGAAGTTAGAATTATTAGTGTTTTCAAATATCTAGTTTCTATGATGTTTATAGTCTGTAAGTGTCAAAACCAGTATTTCAAGTCTTATCAATAGATTTTGCCTGAATAGATGCAGAGAGGTTGGTCCTCAACAAATCTGTCATAATGAGAAATAGCAGAATACACAGAATATAAAACTTACAATCTGTATATTTCAACACAGCCTACCAACATTTCACCAACAGCTGCATCTTGCTGATAATATGAATATAGAAGCTGCTATGCCATAAACACAGAATTTATTGCTTTTACTTTCCTGCTTGTATTGAAATATTGGCAGAAAATAATCCTGAAGCCAGAATGTCTACTGAACTATGAACCCCGTTGATAGTAAAATAGCATCTGGGTTGGAAAGTGACGAGTGTCTACCGCAGAAGCACTTGTTCATTTCAACTTTTTACTATTAACATACCAAAAATTTACAAAGAAATGTGTTAGCAAGATTCTGTTTTGACTAACACTTTTCTTACCCTCAAGGAAAGTGATATTTGAGTGAGCAATCTAAAAATGGACTGTTATTTGGATGCCTGAAGGAGGAAAAAAATAGTAGCATTGAATGAAAAAGAAATGCTCATATTGTTCTAATAGTTGCTGGCACAATTGATGTCACTATATTCACAACATTTTTTTATTGCATTCAGTGCTGTTGGCTGCAAAATAACATGTGTAACATGGTTCTCAAAAGCACTCATGTAGCTGATGCTTTAAGCCATTCACATAATTGCTTCAGACTTTTTATCCTGCTTGCACATGTCCATATTGCAGCTTTTTAAAATCAGACATACAGTGATAAAGAACTAATTTAACAGAAATCACATTACTTCTGTCAAAACCAAATGATATTTAAAAAGACGCTCATTTATACTGGTCCTCATCACAGATTTCAGATAATTATATTCTGTTGCACAAGTGAAATCATACCCTGAATTACAAGCACATATTCAATTCTGGCCTTGCAAGATTTAAAAGATAATCTGTACTATATCAAGTCTGTCTCTGACAAGTACAAAATATGATAATTAAACTCTGTACTCCTATTCATCAAAGAATATGGATTCAATTGATAATGCTCCCACCTGGGAAAAGAAGGATGCTCATTTTCACCTAGCCTACTATTGCAATATCCAAGGGTCATCTTCCAGTTTCATTGGCTGCTCCAGCTCAACGTAACAGATTTGCAGGCAATGGAGGGGACTATGAAGAAACCTTAAGGGAGGATAGCCTCCTCCTCAGTTCATACATAGTTCCTTTCAGTTCTTCAGATTTGGGCCAAGTCAGGAACAAGGCAGTATACTGTTATAGGATATAAGAACAAAATTCTGAAAGCCTGACAGAGTTTTGTTCTTCTTCCTTCTTATACCAAAAAGAATCAAAGCAGGAATAGAATAGAATAGAATAGAATAGAATAGAATAGAATAGAATAGAATAGAATAGAATAGAATAGAATAGAATAGAATAGAATAGAATAGAATAGAATAGAATAGAATAGAATAGAATTTTTTTTATTGGCCAAGTGTGATTGGACACACAAGGAATTTGTCTTGGTGCATATGCTCTCAGTGTACATAAAACAAAAGATAAGTTCGTCAAGAATTATAAGGTACAACACTTAATGATAGTCCGGGTACAAATAAGCAATCAAATCATAGTAGG
>QLTV01002662.1:715588-726029 GCA_003457575.1 Thermophis baileyi
TTTAACTTGTGCTCCTAATATGTTTTTTGTGGTGCTGTTTTTGATAGGTTGGACTGTTTTTTCCCTTTGTGTAAAGACAGATGCAAAAAACGAGTTAAGTAGCTCTGCTTTCTTCCTGTTGCTTGTCGCCTTCTTGCCACTTTCTCCTAGCAATTGACCAATTGTTTCCTTGACTTTTTTCTTGTTTTTAATATGTTGGAAGAAGCTTTTTTTGTTATTTTTTACTTTTGTCACAAGCCTTTGTTCATTGTGAGCCTTAGCTTTCCTCATTTCATCTTTACAGGCTCGGGCTATTTGCTGATATTCTGCCTTAGTTATTTCCCCCTCTTTCCACTTTTTATACTTGTCCTTTTTGTCTTTCAATTTGTCAGAGACTTCTTTATGCAGCCATGCTGGTTTCTTTTGACACCTATTATTTTTCTTCTTCACTGGTATTGTGCTAGACTGGGCTTTTATAATCTCACTTTTCAAAATTTCCCAAGCTTCTTGAGTTGTTTTCCCCTTGAGGATTCTCGTCCATGGAATCCTTCCCAAGCTCTCACTAAGTTTATTGAAATTAGCTCTCTTAAAGTCCAAGACTCTAGTTTGACTTTGTTTTACTGCTTGTGTCAATGTATCCTAGAGACTGTGTAGACCAGGGGTCTCCAACCTTGGCAACTTTAAGACTTGTGAACTTCAACTCCCAGAATTCCTCAGCCAGCTCTGCTGGTCTAGACTACGGATGTCAAAGTCGATCGTGTCATGTGATGTATCATGATGTATTGTGACTTTTTTTGCCTTTGCGGAGGTGGGTGTGGCCTGCACTTGACACATCCGGCCCATGAGCTGCCAATTTGACAGGCCTGGTCTAGACCATTGACCTAGAGGAATAAGTTATTTGTCATAAGTATAAAACAGTGGCAAGAGATGAAGCAACTGCTGATGTCAATGTCTTTCCTCATCTTTATCTTCAACACACGGCATTAGTAACAGGTCTCAGGAGATGAAAACAACTGCCTGATTTTGTTTTAGGCTTAGAAATTAAGCAATGTTGGGCCTTGGAAGGGAGTCCGCCTGGTCATACTAGGGCTATAGGGAATAGGAGCAAAAGCAACATCCACAATAAAACAATGCCAATAGTCACAAAAACCTTCAGGATGTCTCCTGTAGTCACCAAGACTTACTTTTCACGAAGTATAGATTATATAATCCTCACAGATCATGATATAAGAATGCAAACAGATTAAATAATATAATAGACATTAACAGATATACAGTATATACTCAGGGAAATTGTGGACCAGATATTAAAGTATACAGACCAAAAATTATGATTCAATACTTTATTCTCTTTCTTAATCACTAGGCATTCAATGATTATACCATCTGTAGGTGAAGGTTTCTTATTCTCTCATTTTAGTCATCTGTCTCATCCTGCCAGTTGATAAGAATGTTTTATCACACTTCAGTTACAAGATTTCCAAATATTTTGGGAAAAATTATATTTGTTATAACTTCGGCTCCCTAGAGAATAATTCTGAGATTATTTCTTGATTTGTTTTCCATCCTTATTCTTTTTTTTTCTTATTCAACAAAACTAGATATACAATATATAGTATACTACACTTATATTTAACATCTCAGCTCTCTATGCATTGATAAAGGATAGTTATTAATATATGTCCTCTACATTGCATGTATACAAAGGACTCCATTTGTGACACATTAAAAAAACTGACTGTTACATGATTTGATGTATTGTTCTCTCCTCAGTGAAAAATGGACAGTAGAAATGAGGCTGGTTTCCAGATTGTCCTTTCTAAAGAAAGCAAGAAAAAATAGATCTTTTTCAGTTATCTTTTTATTCCATCTAGATTTTAACTGTAGGGAATCTTGTTTTTCTTCCAAATTCAAAATAGAAACCTTTACAAGATTTTTTTTTTTTTTTTTTATTGTGAGCCACCTAGAGTTGATCTGGAGTCAGATACCTCTGAAATAAAATCAAATAAAGAAATAATAAATAAATAAAGTACAATCATCTTATGATAACTATCAAAGATGTCAATGGAAGTAAAATGTAGCTTGTAAAGATTTTTCTAGAATAATATTTAGTTTTAATAGAATGAAAAGAATTTTAATTTTAAAAAGAAGATTCACTGAGCATTTAAATAAATGCTCCTAAATAAATCTTGCATAGGACAGTAGCTATAATGGCCATAGCTTTTATTTTGGGCTGAAGCAAATAATCCAATGAAGTAATTACTGTAATTGCTACAGCATAAATTATACCATAGTTTTCTAACATATTTTTATATTTCAGAATTGTTTGATTAATTAATATTGGCTTGAAACACAGTTTAATTATAAAGAAAATTTTGGGCAGCCTTGGCTTTCTTTGCAGAGCATTTAAACTCCAAATAATACTACTTAATTTGACTCACATCTGGAAATTGAATTTCTATAGATGCAAAGTGGAATTATTGGAATGCAACCAATCATAGAATGCCTTTTATAGTGCCATAGAAAAACAGGCCATTATGACTCCCTTAAGCCAAGTTACAAATTTAGGAGCAAACCAGTTTTTTAACTTGCTGAGAGAGGAAGAAATGGAGATCTGAATATATAAGTAAAGGAAATGACTTTTGTTTCTATGGCCTGATCCTGGCAGTACATAATTTCAGAATGATAAAGCATAAAATAAATATTTAACTTGAGAATTTTTCTATTGGTGATTGACTGAAGACTGTGATGACTGTAGCGATGACCCTTAGTATCACTTCAGATTTAGGTTGTGCTTCCATAGAGGGAAGAAGAATGGGCTAGGAGAGATATGTAAAAAAGGAGGGGGAGAGCAGCAAAAGACTATGAAAATGGACTACAAATTAATAGGTAGACAATGAATATCAGGGCAGATATATGGCTGCCCAAAGGCAGGCCAAAAAGCACTATGATGTCATTCCTAAAGTCATTATTGACAAGAAAGCAGGGAAGTATGACTGCCATTACTTTGTAGGTAGGCAAATCTCCCCTCAAATAGTGTTCTATGAGTTATTCATTGTTCTGATCATGAATATATCTACTAGATTGGTTACAAGACTTTTGTTAAAAAAATATCCAAAAAAGAGAGAAAGCTCTTATTTACAGACATGTCTGATGCCTGACAAAAATGTTTAAAATTTACCCATTCTGAAAATTAATCCAGAAATGTTTTCTAGGCCTCCTTTTTAAAGAGCCATGTGAGTACCTTCATTACAGGTATCAGTTTGGACAATGATTGGCATGTTCTAATATATTACAACTGTATTTCTCAAACTTGCCAGCTCCAGAATTCTGGCAACTGAGGTATACACATCTAGAAAGTTGTCAAAGTGGGAGACATTGTTAATTAGAGGAATTCTATAGTTGCTTCTTTTCTTCCTGTAATGTAGTTTGTAAAAAGACCATACTTTAAGAAGGAAAAAATGAAGTTCTAAGGATAGAATGATACCAGGAACAAATACATTGCATACATTAATATTGCTTTTTCTTTGAACATTTTGGTGGAATTGATTAAATCTGGAAAACCATCCATATAATAATTTCATGATTGTTTATATGCCATCAATTTTTTTTTATTCCTGGTGATCAGATAGATAGGTTTTCTCCATGATGATCTATACCTAAACTGTTCTTTCAGATATCCCAATGGTGCATTCATTGCCACTGCAACTGACTCCATCCATTTCTTCTCTTTTCTTACACCTTTTTCTGTATTAAAATCTTTTCTGGGTTTGGGCCTGGTCATCTTTGCTGTAAGAGAATTCTGGGTTGATTTGTTTAATGATCCATCAGATTGTTTTCTTGGATGTCTGCAGGATTCACAGGAATCGTTTCCAACATCGAAGTTCAAAGGCGTCAGCATTATTCCTAACCTGCTTCTTCTTCTTCTTTAGAGTTCAAATAATTTCATGAAGTTATCAGTAATTTGTTATTAGTGGGACTAAATCCTCCTAACAAATTTTGAATTAACTCACATGTGTAGCAGGCTTTATTGGATTAATTGTTCTGGGAAGGAAGCTGCAACTTATTTCAAGGTCAGTTGTCTTGAATTCTTCTAAATTCAGAATTGCTGAGAGTCAGGCAACATATAAATTTAGTATATTATTGTCTGTTGCACAGTCAGCCACAAGTTTAGACTGAATTTGGACTCCCTCCCAAGTATCTAAGATAGGCAGATGTTGTATAATAATATTAAAGGTATAGTCGCAGGATATAAGCTGTTCAAAGTAAAGCTGCTTTTTGTATTTGATTGATGGTGATTTTTCCCCAATGCTGATGGTGTTCAAGTGGTGCCCCAAATATTTTTGGAATCACACCCAAGATGTTTATTACTATTGGTACTATCCTTGCTTTCTGTTGTCAAAATCATTCTATTTCTATTTGCATTGTGGGGTTTTTTGGTGTGATTTTTCTCCAATTGTTTCTGTTTTATTCTGCTGTCTCTAGGTATTGCAATGTCCACAATCCAGATTGTTTTGTCTTTATTATCAACAATTGTAAAGCTTGGGATGTTGTATGGCAAGTGACCACATCAATGTCACCCTATCAATCCTCAAAAAAATCCCTAAGCAAGTTATTTCTATTTCTCAGTTAGGAGTGAAGATGGAGATATGATGTTACTACTGAATCCTCAGAAGTAAGCTCTGCAGAACACCAAAGAAGTAAATAAGGAGGCTGAGTAATGCACAGATGTGCTTCAAAAGAAATAAGGGTTTCAAAGGAATAAGGGTTTCAAAGAGGATAGGAAATAGATTGGAAATAGGTTATCTTCCAAGGAGTCATAGGTAGAGGAATTTTTTTATCAGTATTATCTCAAATTGTATTTTTTTTAAAATGATTGCAAAGGTGTGATGTCTTGTCAAATAAAAGTTACTTTATACAGTACTTTAGTTCTCACTGACCTCAGTTGTGTCCCTCCTGAGATAACTAGCAATAGCACTTAGACTTATATACCGCTTTACAGTGCTTTACAGCACTCTCTAAGCGGTTCACAGAGTCAGCATATTGCCCCCAACAATCTGGGTCCTCATTTTACCCACCTCAGAAGGATGGAAGGCTGAGTCAACCTTGAGCCGGTGAGATTTGAACCGCTGAACTGCTGAACAGTCAGCTGAAGTAGCCTGCAGTACTGCACTCTAACCACTGCGCCACCTCGGCTCTTAACTAGCAAAAAAATATCCAAAAAATTAAGCTGCAACTTCTTACCTTATAATTTTCTTTAGATTATATCTTGCAGTCCTTTGGAAAAGAAAGATACCCAACTGTGCTATCTTAATTCAGCTTGGTTGCTACAGAGGAAACAGAGAGAAAAGAAATTGAAGTGCTCAAAGTTTTTACATAATATATTTTGAATGGGGAGAACAGCCTGCATCAACTGCTTAAAGCCTTCTATAGAATTTTATGAATATTTAACTGAATAACGTAATAGCTTAATACCAAAAATCTAAATAATGTTAGATTTTTACTTTTATGCAACATGGAACCCAGATACCAATTCTGAGCATCCACAGATATAAAGGAGAAATAATGATAAGTGTGGTTTATGTTTTGATGAGAACTCAATAGACTTCATTGAATGAGTTTTATGCAGTTTTATGCAGATGTCAAGAAGCATGGGAGATAAAGTAAACCCAGGTGAACTGCATGACAAAACTACCACATTATATACTAAAAGTATAATATCTTAGCAGCCTTTTGCAAAGCTGATGAGAACTTCAAAAGAAACAATCTGATTGTGTCCCTCATTTCTGTCTTGGCAGATTTTATTCCATGGAACAAATACAATCACTTCTATCTAAACTAAGGCTTGAAGTTGGATTGAAATGGATGTAAAAAATCAACTGCAGTAAAAAAAAAAGCTGGATCTGATCAATAGTCATGTTCTTGAATACCTTACCCAACTGACCAATAGCTACTATATTTACTGCTTCTTAGCACAAATGTTGGGTTTCCCCAAGAACTGGATGGCCACCACTCTGTTCTTGTTTAGAAGAGCTGTTAAGACCTGACCTTTTATCCAGATTTTTGGCAAAGAAAAGTGAGAACCATCATTCATCACACTTGCCCTGTTGTATCTTTATATTTCATGTTTTATTGATCTGATTGTAATTTCGTTGATTGTTGCAAGCTGCCAAGAGTCACTGAGAGCCAAGTGCAGAATACAAATTTAATACATCATCATCATCATCATCATCATCATCATCATCATCATCATCATCATTCATTAAACATGAAACTCAGTCAACTGAACATTCAAAAACGCATCACAAATACCATTGACTGGTGCTAATGGTTGATACGGGTTGTTGCCAGCGTCCTAGGTATCAACCAAGTACCTTCTTAAGATGTACAATGTTCCGAGTAGCACAGTTTTTTGCAGTTCCGCTGTTGTTATTGCAGGAAGCTGCAATTTGTTGATGTATTTTATAAAATTCTTGGACATGGTACCACGTGCCCCGATGACAATGGGTATCACTCAGGGGTGGGTTCTTCTTTTCTTTGCTGCCGGTTCGCTCAGTGCTGCGCTGCATGCATGTGCAGAAGCAAAAAACAAAATGGCTGCGCCTATGGTGCTGCTGAAAGAACCGGTTCAGGGGCGTGGCAGGCCTGGGTCGCTGCCAGTTCTAGCGACCCAGGCTGCCAAGTTACTACCAGTTCTATAGAACCGGTCCGAACCAGGAGGAACCCACCTCTGGTATCACTATTACATGTTTCATCCATAATCGCATAGTTTCAATGGTCAGGTTGCGATATTTTGTGATTTTTCCAGTTCTTTTTCTTCGACTCTGGCATCTCCTGGTACCGCGATGTCAATAAATTGTACGTTTCAGTTTTCGACAACTGTGATATCTGGCGTGTTGTGTTCAAAATGATGATCCATCTGTATTCGAAAGTCCCACAAGATCAAGATCAAGATCAAGATCTTCTTCTTCTTCTTCTTCTTCTGATTACATTCCTAGCTTTGTCAAATAGATAAATTTGCATCAAATCAAAATGTAAAGGAGGAGGAAGAGGAAAATAGAATTAGCAGAAGCTTATTCTTCCAAGCTGTTTTTTTTCTGGGCCACAAGAGTCAGGATGACAAATATTTGAACTTGCTATGTAAGAAAGTATGGAGACTTTTGTAATGAAAGCCTGCTTGTTGATTTCTACAGAGAGACTTTGAAACAGAGGGGTGCTGTGTTTGAACCAAGCAGGAAAGTAATGAAAGAATGTTTTTATAGTCATCCCAAACCACTGTCTTTAGTGAACTTTGAATTAGTTCCTGGAGGAGAGATGATTGGGATGTTGTTGTGTTTACTGGTAGGATGCTGTTTCTCTAGTGTTGTTGGAGCTCTTCTAGCAAATGGGAGGTTGCTGAGAATTGGCAGTTCTTGAAAAACTCCAGCTGCCTAATGGCCTCATATGCGCTTAACATTCTTTGATGTTTAGCAAGGATAGTGGGAGGTAAGAGGTCTAACCTTTTGTTCTGGTTACATTGCTCCTATATTATGTAGTTCTGTTCGCATTACAAATCTGGTCCTACAATCCTGCAATTCTGAGCTTTCTGAATGGTATGTTACCTTAATATGTTTCACCAAATGAACATTCCAAATCCATGTTCCTAAATATTGATGCTGCTGAAATCAGGCATTTTCCTCTTTACGTCTTAAAACGTACTCTGATTTGAATGGCATGATTAACACAAGTTTCTGCCTAAGGATCATATTATAAGCAACTGCGTTCTCTTCGCCGATGATGTAAAACTATTCAACACCACAGACAATGCTGCTGCCCTACAAAAAGACCTTGACTATGTGTCAGAATGGTCAAACAATTGGCAACTCCAAATCTCAACCAACAAATGCTCTGTCCTACACATTGAAAAAAAAATCAGAACACAAAATACAAGCTGGGCGGACACGACCTTGTAGACGACCCTCACTCAGTCAAGGACCTTGGAGTACTCATCTGTAACAATCTAAGTGCCAGAGCTCACTGTAACAACATTGCCAAAAAGGCATTAAGAGTTGTAAACCTAATCTTGCATAGCTTCTTCTCTGGTAATACTGTACTGCTAACTAGAGCATACAAAACATTTGTTAGACCAATTCTCGAATACAGCTCATCTGTCTGGAACCCACACTGCATATCGGACATAACTACAATTGAGAGAGTCCAGAGATATTTCACGAGAAGAGTTCTCCACTCCTCTGCTCGCAACAGAATATCTTATGCCACCAGGCTGGAAATTTTGGGCTTAGACAACTTAGAACTACGCCGCCTTCAGTCTGACCTAAGCATAGTACACAAAATTATCTGCTACCACGTCCTACCTGTCAATGACTACTTCAGTTTCAACCACAACAATACACGAGCACACAATAGATACAAACTCAAAGTGAACCACTCCAAACTCGATTGCACCAAACTCGATTGCAGAAAATACGACTTCAGCAACAGAGTGATCAATGCCTGGAATGCACTACCTGACTCTGTGGTTTCATCTCCAAGCCCCCATAACTTCAACCTTAGACTGTCTACTGTTGACCTCACCCCATTCCTAAGTGGTCTGTAAGGGGCGTGCATAAGCACACCAACGTGCCTACCATCCCTGTCCTACTGTCCCCATTTATTTGTATCCATTTCATGTATTCATAATCATGTTTATGCTTATATCTGTTAAGCTTGACAAATAAATAAAATAAAATAAAAATAAGGAAGTATACTTCCTTAGTTTACTTCATATGTTTGTTTTTTGATCTAGGTCAGCCTTTTGGGAAAGAAGGGTAATATTACCAAACTGCACTATTCATGGACAGTCAAGGAATAATATTTATTAAGTGTAGATAAAGTTTACCACAAAGTAAAGAAAAAAAAGTAAATCCACAAAGCTGGGTTGTAACCATAAGTTGCCCTGGTCTAATTTATGCACTAGATAGAAGTTAAGGTGAGAATCAGATGAACTAAATATATCTCCAATTTTCTATAAGTTGTAGAGCAGGGGTGAAATCCAGCAGGTTCTGACAGGTTCTGGAGAACCGGTAGTGGAAATTTTGAGTAGTTCGGAGAACCGGTAGCAGAAATTTTGAGTAGTTCGGAGAACCAGCAAATACCACCTCTGGCTGGCCCCAGAGTGGGGTGGGAATGGAGATTTTGCAATATCCTTCCCCCAGGAGTGGGGAGGGAATGTGGATTTTGCAATATCCTTCCTCTGGAGTGGTGGGAATGGAGATTTTGCAGTATCCTTCCCCTGCCACGCCCACCAAGCCACGCCCACAGAACCAGTAGTAAAAAAATTTGGATTTCACCACTGTTGTAGAGTCATGTGATAAAATCAGTGACAGCTGAACAAATAACATTATGTCAGAAATTTAATCATTGGGGTTAATATTTGAAGATCCCCCACTCTCTTACTTTAAATCTATGGTACTTCACATTTCACAAATATTCAAGAGTTTAACTCAAATGTTCTTATTTAGGACGAGGAAGGTATGTTGGATATGTTCACCAACATGAGTTGTTTGCATAAATAATAAAGGTGGGATAAAAATGAATGAATAAATGAATAAATAAATAAATAAACAAACAAACATCAGGAATGCAGAACTAGAAGAGCTTCAGAAAAGTTGTGAAAATGGAAGATCCCAAATCAATGGTGTAATAAAAAAAAACCAGGACCGCATCGAAACAACCTATGAATTGACTCTTTGGCAAGAAGAATTAAAAAAGAAAATGATGATATATACAGAATTACCATTAGACAGATAAAGATTTCCAGCATTGAAAATTGTGCCCTGCAAAGACCTGGCACTTATAATGAAGGATGTGAATAAGGTGCTTGCTAGGGCTAAAATAACATCTATCAAATGAACCAATCACCTTGCTTACATTATAGCAGTGCTGGTTACAGAAGAACTGAATATTAAAATTAGAAAACTAAAAGCAAAATCATATTTAAACCTAAAGTGGAAGATAAGGAAAGTAAGGTCAGATGCAAGTAATTTAAAGAACATGAGAGAGCAAAAATGGATGAATGAGAGGATAAAGACAAGCCTAATAAAAAAATATTGGCTTAGCACCAGAAAAATTGAAGAAGCTTTGGAAATGATAAAGTAACAAATAACTGCCATAGCAAGGAAAATTGAATACTATCTATTTAAACAGTATTTCATCAGACCAGAGGCAATTCTACCAATGTATAAATAGCAACAGAAATTCTGAAAATGGAAAACCAAACGAAAAGGAAACAATCCAGTTTTGGAAAGATCTATGGGAAACTAACAACAACAAAAAGAACTACAATAAAAATCTTGAATTTATTTATTATTTATTTTATTTATTTATTTGTCAAACATGTACAAGATAGCAGGTATAGTTATAAACATAAACATAATCAAAGTGAATACAGATAGATGAGGACAATAGGACAGTAGGACAGTAG
>QLTV01002662.1:736941-753084 GCA_003457575.1 Thermophis baileyi
TAAATACCTCCTGCAGGCAAATGATGTTGGTGTTGTAGCCAGCCAGTTCTTTTCCGAGTAAATTTTGCAGGTAGAAAATGTCCAGCATGGCCGTTCCACCGAAGTCCAGCTCTCCGAAGTTGACGGTGGTCAGCTGTGCTCCGGCAGCCTCACAAGCTCGCACCAAGCACAGCAACGCTGTGACTTCAGGAAACATTCTACTCGCTTCTCAGCCAGTGAGCACACAGGCCCAGTTGATAATCAATGAAGGTTTCTTGTTCTTGTCTTCAGGCTAAGGTGAGTTCAGCTGTTTCCCAGCGGCCACGGCATACTTGCAGTTTCATTCTCCAAAGCCTTAGTTCAAAGTTTTGCTTTCAAGTAATTTTGTGCTTCAGATAGTTGAACTAGGCCTCCCACACCTCGGCCCAAAAATTTCTTCTGCAGCAAGTTTTTCCTGAAGGCCTCTGTAGCCGATAACAGATGCAAGGCTCTTGGCTGCTCACAGGATAGCTTATGATAAAGTATTAATGTTCAAATAGCTGGAATGAATTCTTCAGATAGTTGCAACCAGGCCTCCCCCGCATGCATTCGTCAAGGCAATCATCAAGTATGGCTTGTTAATAACCTTCTGTCTTCGTACAAATAGATTTTAACACTAAACTCTTGACTAGGACTGCAGATCTCCATCTTGATTTTGCTTTTAGATTTTACTTCTAGATAACCCTTGTATCTAAGAAGCTCTGATTCTTCCTTCATCTGAAAAAACAGCTGGCAAAGATTACTTTGTGCATTTGTATTTCAGCTTATGGTCCTTTCAAAACTTGGAAAGGATTTAAAATAATTGTGTTTGTCATTGGTAACCATAATGTGGATAAGCCTTCCAACCCTTTAGTGTTTTTATTTATTTTATTTTTTCTTTTTGCCAGAAGTAAGAAATTAGCAATCATAAATACAGTCATTAAAAAAAAAAGCTACTCTGTAGCCTTTCTCAGCAGAACCCCTCTCCCCTGGGTGAACACTAGAAAACATTAGGTTAAAAATACTATATATCTAGCTGGCAGCCTTTTTAGACCCAAGCATGATTATAATGATAAAGCCATAGAAAAAAGAATTTGCTTTCAGTTAAATTACACCTTTCATCCTAAAAGCCTAAAAGTGCTTTTGTGCACCCAGCAATAAAGCAAGTTGCTCTCACGAGACAGCAACAGATGGAGCACATGAAATCAAGCAGCTACCTTTGTTTCTTTTCCAGCCTGTCTTGCAACCTATGAACAGGGCCCTGCTGCCTTTGATTCATTTCCTTTTTGAAAACTGGGCCCTTTTGCCTGTACCTGTTTTTATTAAGAAATCCATTTGTCTTCCTAAAATGTAAATATCAAAAGATGACGCTCTGAGTTTCCAAGTGTGTCCTATCTTAAGTAGCTGGCAATGGGATTTATTTATTTATTTATTGCCGACCTGTGCCTTGCTCTCATTCTGTGGCTCTTTTTTTTTTAAAGTATTTGACACTGATTGATAGCATTTTTACATCTGGCATAGTGAGAAGCAACATGATGTAGTATTCCAAGTTTTAGGATATGCTAAAGCAGACAGGATGAGTAAGAATTTAGGAGAGGATTGGAAAAAGACAAAATTAGTGGACAAAATTAGTGACTAATAGTGATTATTAGTGACAAAATTAGTGGACCAGAGGAATCCTGTGGATATAATTTACTTGGACTGCAGTAAGGCATTTGATAAAGTAGACCATAATCTACTACTTGAAAAGATAGAAAAATGTGGGTTAGACAGCTTCACCACCAGATGGATTCGTAACTGGATAACCAACCACACTCACCATGTAGTCCTCAATGGAACTGCATCTACAGTTCCATTGAGGACTACATTGAGGACTGCATCTACCCCAAGGCTCTGTTTTAGGCCCAGGACTCTTCAACATCTTCATCAATGACTTGGACGAGGGGATAGATGGGGAACTCATCAAATTTGCAGATGACACCAAACTGGCAGGAATAGCCAACACTCCAGAAGATAGGCTCAAGATATGCCTCCTAGAGTCATAATGGAGCTGGGTAGCAATTAAATTAAATCCAAGTGGACAATTATTTAAATGTGAGCCAGCAATGTGATGCAGCTGCCAAAAAAAGCCAACTCAGTTCTAGGCTGCATAAACAGAGGGATAGAATCAAGATCACGTGAAGTGTTAATACCACTTTACAATGCCTTGGTAAGGCCACACTTGGAATACTGCATCCAGTTTTGGTTGCCACGATGTAAAAAAGATGTTGAGACACTAGAAAGAGTGCAGAGAAGAGCAACAAAGATGATTAGGGGACTCGAGGCTAAAACATATAAAGAACGGTTGCTGGAACTGGGTATGTCTAGTTTAATGAAAAGAAGGAAGAGGGGTGACATGATAACAGTGTTCCAATATCTCAGGGGCTGCCACAAAGAAGAGGGAGTCAAGCTATTCTCCAAAGCACCTGAGGGCAGAAGCAATGGGTGGAAACTAATCAAGGAGAGAAGCAACTTAGAACTAAGGAGAAATTTCCTGACAGTTAGAACAATTAACCAGTGGAACAACTTGCCTCCAGAAGTTGTGGGTGCTCCAGCACTGGACGTTTTTAAGAAGAGATTGGACAACCATTTGTCTGAAATGGTATAGGGTTTCCTGCCTAAGCAGGGGGTTAGACTAGAAGACCTCCAAGGTCCCTTTCAACTCTGATATTCTATTTGTGAAGTATATCAACACTCAGCTCTCCTATTTGTGAAGAGACAAAATGGAAAACAATGAGACTGCTGAATCTAACATTGCTGTATAATAAAGAGTTTTAATTTACAACTTGCTCGTGAGCGTTTGTCAAGAATTCACTAAAAAGAACACAAAAGCACAAGCAACATTACCGTCCACAATACTTTGGCTTTTTTATTTTTTTTATTTTATTTATTTATTTGTCAAACATGTACAAGATAGCAGGTATAGGTATAATCATAAACATAATCAAAGTGAATACAGATAGATGAAGACAATAGGACAGTAGGACAGGGACGGTAGGCACGCTGGTGCGCTTATGCACGCCCCTTACAGACCTTTCTCGGCTTTCTTTTAGCTTTTTGCCACAGCAAAGCAAACAGCAAGAGTTGTGGTCGTCTCCTAATTCTTTTATACTTCAGTGCAGCATCAAAACTGGGAATGAATGAACTCACACATGTTCTATTACATTCTCCTGAATAGTCCCAAGCTACGGGAGGAAAGGGTCCTGCTTCTGTGGCTTCTCTCACCTTTGAATCCAAAGTAAGAGATGGAAAAGAAGCACTTCAATAGCAATTTTCTGCATGCTTTCACTGAAATCCTTCAGATTTACTTCCAAGCAGACATATACTGTATAGGATTGCACTATTAAAAGACGATTAAAGGCAGCTGATTAACCTCTTTTAATCCATTTCAATGCAGAGTACATTTTTTCCAGATATTTAGAGAAATGTTTACTAATCAGCAGGAAAACGTTGTGTGTAGGTAGAAATTGTGTTCCATGTAGAGATGCACAGAAAAGCCTTAAAGTAGTTGTAATGGAGCACTTGTTACTGAAGACAACTTGAAAAATAGAGAATAAGGCAATCGATGGCTGCTAGCTATTATGACTCTGTGATTCTATTGGTTTGCAGTAAAAATGGCCAGGATGAACTGAAGTTGTTAGACTAGATTGCAGATTGCTAGACAGACAAACCAAAGTACAAACTCATGCGAGATGTGCTGACACCAGGTTTAACCAGCTGCCAGTCTTAAAGGTTTGTATAAGGAGAGGAAGAGGGAGAGGGAGAGGGAGAGGGAGAGGGAGGGAGGGAGGGAGGGAGGGAAGGAGGGAGGGAGAGAGGGGGGGGGTAGATAGACATATAAGACAGAAAGAAAGACCCAGGAAAGGAACAAGGAGGATAATACCCAAAAGAGAAGGCACCAGGCTTTGGGCAAAGTATAGCACAGCTGAATGAAAATGTAGAGGAGAATTATTTTGATACTATTCATTCAACAGTTTGGTGTCATTTAAAGTTCATTGTATCAGTGGATATACCACTCATGAGTTTACATACACTATTTTTTTAGTTGTGTAAAAGTTCACAGTTACAGATAGCTTATTCTTAGCAGGTGTGAAGCAGGTGAGATAAATTAAGAAGCTGAAGAGGTTTGGTCTGAACTATCTCTGTGGGAAAGGAGCTTGAACTCAGGAAGAGGTCCAGTGCTACAGGAAGGGGTACATCTGAATTAATCAGAGATCATGGGCCTCTCCAATGCAATTGTAAGGGGGTGGTCATGGATTTCTTGAATAAAACTGGATAGTTTATCTATTTATTCAATTTCTATAGCCACTTAACTTAGCAATAGCAATAGCACTTAGACTTATATACCACTTTACAGTGCTTTACAGCCCTCTCTAAGCGGTTTACAGAGTCAGCATATTGCCCCCAACAATCTGGGTCCTCATTTTACCCACCTCGGAAGGATGGAAGGCTGAGTCAACCTTGAGCCGGTGAGATTTGAACCGCCGAACTGCAGCTAGCAGTCAGCTGAAGTAGCCTGCAGTACTGCACTCTAACCACTGCGCCACCTCGGCTGTTATCTCAATCTAGGCAGCTTACCATTCCAAAAATATAACAACAATAAAAATATGTTTTTTTTAAAAAAATAAATAAATATACACAGCAGTCAAGGTACTGTATTAATACTAAAGCCAAGAAACAGGGCCCTTAACATATTCAGCATCCCAGGCTTGGGAACACAGTCAGGTTTTTCAAAACCTTACGAAAGGCCAACAAGCTTGGGGCCATTCTAATCTCCGAGGGAGAGGATATTCCACAGAGCAGGGCAGTGGTGAAATCCAATTTTTTTTACTACCGGTTCTGTGGGCGTGGTTTGGTGGGCGTGGCAGGGGAAGGATACTGCAAAATCTCCATTCCCACCCCACTCTAGGGCCAGCCAGAGATGGTATTTGCCGGTTCTCCGAACTACTCAAAATTTCCGCTACCGGTTCTCCAGAACCTGTCAGAACCTGCTGGATTTTACCCCTGGAGCAGAGGCTACTGCAGAAAAGGTCCATTTTGTAGTCTCTACCATCAACACTCTTTGGCTGATGGGATCTGCAGCTTGCCCAATCTGCTAGATGAAATTGGACAGGGAGAAACTCAAAAAAAGAACATCTTTTAGATAATTAGTTATCAAAAGTAGCATTGGATAAAATACAACTTTGATTCAATGTGCTCTTACATTCCACTTAACAGTAATAATTTATAATGATTCCATTTGATTTATAATGACAACAAAATACACTGAAAATACACTTAAAATGTTTTAATCTGTTGATTGATGCTAAGTATTAGGAGTACAAGTTTCTGTGGGCATGATAATTTGACTATCATAAACTAAAAAACAGAAATAGGGCAGATAAAAAAGTTTCAGGCTATGCTATTAAAAAGGAGTGGAAGGAAAGTGTAAATTATTATATATCACAGATTTGAAAGAAGAAATCCAAATTCAGGGGTAGATACATAAAAATTGCAAGGAACAAGGTAAATAATATGATTTTTAAGAAAGGCATCACACTCATTTCATTAGAATTAACCTGAATAAATTTGCTCCTGATTCAGTTCTTAAATCTACATGCTGAAAAAAATGACAAATTTTAAACCTTATACCCAGTATTATGACCATTGTTTGTAAATAGATACTTAATGATGATTTACCTTCTGATAGAGAGACTTCCTGCATCTAAAAAATTGTGGAAGAAAAAGCAGCTCCACAGCACGAACTTGCCGCAAATTATAGGAACAAGAGTGAAATAAGTCCTATTTATACAGAACTAAGACATGGTTATGAATATTCAGACACCTGAATTGAGCAATGAGGAATCTGCTGTGGACTTCATTTAACTTCTAAAGTTAATGCTGTTAATATATGACTTGTAAAAATCAATCTAATTATACATTTTTCCTTTGTATGAATTTATGTAAATCCCTTGGGATTCAATTTAGTACTAAGAAAAAAAAAGTCAACCCTTTTATTCTTTCTGCACAAGTAATATTCCTAGCCTGGTGAAAGTGTGAGCACATTTGCAAGGTAACTGAGAATTCCCCCTGCCTTTTATGGAAATTAATCTGAATGAGGTGACAAAACTATTAGTTCCAAATCATCTAAAATGAAAGCATGTTCATACCACATAGGGACATTTTCACATTAAGCTTTATATATATATATATATATATATATACAGGTGTGCCCTGCCAATTTACTGAGAAAGAAATAACACACAATTGAATGTTTAAAAATGCAAATCCAAAGAAGCTGGCATTTCAGACAGTATAATTATTTACATAACCATAATTTAAATCACTGAAATGTGAAGAAACCATTGTATAAAACAAACATTGGCAAAAATTTGCATGAAAAATCTGCAACATAACTAATCACAAGCATATGTCACTGCAAATTCAATTTAATGATGGTTACTCAGCTTTGGGTACATTTATAAAGCACTTGGAACTATAAACAAAAAGGAATTTATGCAAAGGAAAATTCAAATGGACAGAACAAAATCGTAACCTTCCATGAAAGGACACAACAGAATAAATATTCCATTAACAGTAATAGGACTTGCCTTTCTAATTTCACACACACTGTGCTGCAAATCTGCTCCTTTCCCTAAAGAAAGAAATTGCACTAGAATTTAATCTTTCCCAAGAGGAATCAGAATCCTTTGTAGTGAAACAGTGTTGGAGGGAACGTTACCTAAATTTATATCCCAGAAAACAAGGGGTTAAGCTCATGTTGACTTCACGTCAATAGCAAAACTGCAGAGACATGAGAAATAATTTTACTTTTGGCAGAAATGCGTTGGAAACCTGAGGGTTTTATAAACATTAGAAAGAAAAGAAGTCAGAACAGATCTATTCTTGTATATGTTTTATTTGGAGACAACCATACAAGCATGCCATATATACAGTATGTATGCTGTAGATAGTATTCAGATTATAAGAGAGCTGTGGGATTTAATGGTGGCATTCTGAAAAGTTACTTGAAGGCAGCCTCTTATGCAAATTGGTCCTTAGAGGAATGGAATAGGGAGAGAGGGAGAGAGATCTGACAAATGACTGCAGGAAACTGAACTAATCTCTCTCTGAGCTGCTCTTTCTTGAACCATGACTGAACACAGGCTTATGTTCGCTAAGCACCTGAATGGAGTCTGAAATTAGCAGTTCACTAGCCAAATCTTCAGCCTGATTCACACATCATATAATCTATAGTTTGTTTAATAGTGAATGTTATGTTGAATAAATCATAACTGGACATTTTACAAAATGTAACATAGTGAGTTAAAGCCAAACAATGCAGCCAGCTTCAAAGTGCAATTGTCCAGGAGATTGTTTTACATTTATATTATACATACTTTTTTTAAAAAAAAACCTTACCTAATTCCCCTATAAAGGGTGAATTATGGGTTAGAGTGGTGGTTAAGGTAAAGTAGTTAACTATAATGTTAAGATTACTTGATCCAAGTTAGTGATCCATGCATACTGCATATGAACAGCACCCAATACTATATGCTATATTTTACTATATAGAATGTACTAATGCACCATTTGCTTAAGAAAAAGATATCTTCAGAGCATTGTAGGATTGCAGGTATATGCCTCATTGTTTTTAAAACAAATTCTTCTGGGGATTGAAAACCACCCCAAATAATAGGGAAGGGGGGAAAATGTACATTAAGAGATGTTTCCTTGTTAAATACATCAACCCACTGGTGACAGAAGAAAGGATGATATACATATTGAACAGAACTCAGTTTAGCAGACTTCAGACACCATGGACTATATTTTTATTTGAACAGCACCCTAAAATAAGGGACTCATTCATAATGTATGGAAGCACTCTGGCCATGGGCACTGTTTGTCCCCTGAATAGGTATATGTTTGTTCCTGCTTTATGCTTGGATCCTGGAGAGAAGAGGCAGATGGGCCCAGGAAGAACATTCATGTAGATGAGTGAGCCTGACTGATGGCTAAGTTAAAGGAAGAAAGTTGAGCCTATGAAAGGGTGGGCAGCTGAAGGTGAATGGAAGAAGGGAAGCCCTTGGAAGTTGGATTGATTGTGTAGGTGGGGACTTGTGGGAACAGTACTGTAGTAGTAGTGATTTCTTTTCCCCACTCCTGGCTTGACCAACCCTAAAAGAGCAGCTGGACAAAAAAGAGTCCTTAAGACTGATATCCAGAATTAGATGGCTGTCTTTCTGAGTACTTCATTCTTCAAAAGATGATGATGATGGCGATGATGATTGTTGTTATTGTTTGGCCTGTGATCAATCTTTGGGGAGGAAAACCCCAAAACAACAAACGGAATAACCAAATAAGAGCTCCTAATCCAACCCCCTTGCTCAGGAGGAAACCCATTCCAAACAACCTTCAGATTTAAGGAATGTTAGCAAACCCCTTTTCCCAATAAACTGAGGTTTAAACCAGTATTAAAATGTATTGCAAGTGCAATTATTTATGTATTCAGTTGTTAGATTTTTACCTCCAGAGAAAACAAGGCAAGATGGACAAATTGTATTGTGTGGTGACTTCTTTAAATAGGCTTGACTAATTGTAAAAACAGAGAAAGGTAACTCATATCACCAAATCCAAGAGAAAAAGGAAAACCTGTTTTATGGCATTGCGCATCCCCCAACCTGCATCTACTTCCACTATAAAGCCAGGGCTACCAGATCTGGACCTGAAAAGTCCAGATGGCCATTAAATGGCAGCAGGGAATTTCCTGCAGCCAGCTAGACAGATTTGTAACTCAGTAGACTTAATAAAACAGAGTTTGGCTTTCCTTCTGCAAATGTTTTGGCCAAAATGCAGATTTCGGAGATTAAGGCCACTGATACAAAAGCTTGGTTAGCAAAGACAGGATGATAGCTTTCTGCTTCATTCTAACATTCTACCTCTGCAAAAAAAAAAAATGTTTCTATGTAGGAAAAAGGGAAAATTAAAATTAACTTTTTCTTGAGCCATGTAGAAATGGCTCACTTATCCAATATTTGAAGAAAACAATGATCAAGTGAGAGTACTAAAAAGTCAGAATCTATTGCTCCTAATAGGCAACATTTTTATGCAACTTTTTCCAGCATATATCCTTAAACATCTACTAAGCCCTTAAGAATTCAATTTATAGTTAGAAATGACTGATTTTCCATAGCTAGATATTATGGAAAAAAGCACAATTCTAGAAAAAAAAACCCCACCCTTGAGCTGGGAAGTGGAAATAGTGACTGCCAGCTGAAACTTTCACAACAGGAACAATAACTGGTCCCAAAGGAGAACAACTCACAGAAAGTTCCTTGCATAAATGGTCTTGCAGGTAACATGATGGAAAACCCATGTGTCCATATATCAAATCAAAGTGCCTTTTATTCCTTTAAGAAAGTTTGGTTCATGAATGGTATTTGATTCCAAGTCCCAGAACTGTAATAATGAGAAAAGCTCTGGCTATTAAATGCTGTTCCAATTTAGGTGGCCAAAGCTTAATCCCTTGTAGGAAGTGGTTCCCCTGTTTCAGTGGGCTGTAGAAGTCCCATTGAGCTCATAATGTTGATTAAACTGAGTGCTCTAATTATGCTACTATCTCTGAGGTTTTACTGGAGACATTATTGTCATTGGATTCAGCCACACAATGGTTGAAAGCAGACCCTGGGCCAAATTGCATTGCTTGATCCATTACCATTGTGGACGTGATGGTATCAGTTGGTTGCCTTCTTTTTTTGTCTCTGTAGGGCTGCCATTTTTTTCACAGGCTTCTGAAACACAGACTTTTACAAATCCACTTGAAAACAATTCTCCATTCCATGAACATGAAAATCCATATGGGTGGCGGGGTAGCAATGGTGGTGGAGGGAGGGGAACAAGCGATGGGCATTTCATGACCTCATGAAATGACATAAATCATGTTTTTCAGTTATAACATCACATAAAATAATACAGGAATGACGTTTCGATCATGATGTCTGCAATGGCATTTTAACATCACAGTGACTTTTTACTGGATGCCAAGCATCAACCACTAATTGCTATATATTAAGCCGTTATTGAGAGTCAGTTTGGGGTAGTCATTAGGCTAAAAATTGGAAGACTGTGAGCTCTCATCCTGCCCTTAGGCACAAAGCTAGCTGGATCACTTGGGCCAGTCACTTTTTCTCAGCCCTGGGAAGGAGACAATGGAAAACCACTTCTGAAAAACCTTTCCAGGAAAACTGCAGGGACTTGTCCAGGCAGCCTCCAAGAATCAGACATAATTGAATGGAAGAAAGAAAAATGATTAAGGCTGAGATGAAAAAGTTCTCTCCCTTGTTTTTAAGGTCAGTCATTATGTAAACAAAGCAGTTGCTCTCAACAGGCTCAGGGAAAAAGAACAAGTTTGCAGAACCACACACAAAAAAAGGCAAAGTATTAAATGGAAAAGGGAAGGAAAAACAGAATTAAATTGTGAAGACGGAGCACTGGATTCAGAATGTTAACTGTCCTTAGCATTCTAAGCAGGAAACCAGGAAGGAGGCCAATGGAATGGAGCATATTGAACCAGAGCACTTCATGTTGCAGAATTTCATTAGCAATCACAATGACTCTTTTGTTCGATTCTTGCAGCCCAGATACTGTAGCCCTAGTTAAGTCATAATATGGCTTCTTGGCTTGGGGTTGTTATGTAAACATACCAAGTGGGTTTTATTAGCCCAGGTTTAGGGCTTTGCTGAAAGATAAACATGGAAAGGGACTCAGTTAATTCTCCCAATTGTTAAAATATTAAATTATCATCAATCAGAATTAGAATTTTCTTTAATTTGCATGTAAAATAAGGACAGTTTTTATACATCTTGGGGAAAAAATAACCCTGAGCAACACAACACTTGAGCAACCCTAACAGCCAGCTGTTGAAGGTGGGGTTGTGGGGTTGTGGGAGTTACTTCACTCAGTGAACGTGGTGAAATTAAGATAAACAAATTCATTTTGAGTCACAAAGGATATATTCGGGGATTTCTATTGGCTACCTTGTTGCTATAGCAACAGCTGAAATCTATTAGTACTGGTCTTTTTTTTCTTCCAATCTCAAGTTAAATAAAGAATTTGCTAATATGAAATGACTTCAAAACACATTACTACTAATAGAGATTATTTATCCACCTTATACTAATTAACAGCTGACTCTTGTTGAAGTACATTAAATAAATAACAAAGAAAAGACATTTTTTTTCCTCCTGAAAGGAACAGAGCACTGGAGAAAAGCTATAATTAATTGTTCCTTTAAAGATGCAATCTGAAATGTACTTACTAGGGAATAAAACTGATTGACCTTGACACAGGACTGAGCTTTATCATATACACATATGTAGTCATCGTATTATTCATTTGGGAACAGCAGTGTTATGCAAACTAGAGAAAACATATAAGCAAAAGAAAATAAAGCCATATGATAAAAGAAGAGAAAGGCTCCTCAATGGCATGTAGATAAAAACTTAAGCCTCCACTTCCCTGCCTGCCATTAAGCCCCACAACGCTTGCCAAATTTTTCTCTAGTCACCTCTTGAATCATCTTTTCAATCAGAATTTTACCAAACATCCTTTGTGCCTGGGTACTTTTAACAACTGAAACTCATCGTCGATTTTCCATTTACTCTTGCTATTTTTCTCACTGAATAGGAAATAGCACAGGTGCAATTTTCAGCTACATACATTAAACAATTCACACAGCCTTCTTTTTTTTAATTTATCATTTCATCAGATTTACACCTACTTTACTCTTAGTCACTTTTACCATGATCACCTCCTGAATTGATAACTGTAATGCACTCCATATGGGTTTATCTTTAAGGAACACCCAGAAGCTGCACCTGGCACAAAATGCAGTGGCATGGGCAATTATATGTGCACTAGATCAGGTTGGCATTGGTTGCCAATTTGCTTCAGGGTTAATTCAAAACATGGCATAGAGTCAGGCTATTCGAGGGATTGCCTCTTCCCAATTAAATCTTTCCGGCCCATCAGGTCTGGGCACATGTCCCATCCATTAAGGAGTGTCATCTGATGGAACTCAGGAGGAAAGTCTTTTCTGTCATGTGCCTGCCCTTTGGAACATCTCCTCTTGGATGTCTATGGAGATTCTCAATCATCCAGGTCATGGTTGCCCAAAGATGCAGTCAGTACCCTGTTTCCCCCAAAATAAGACATCCCCTGATAATAAGCCCAATCGGGCTTTTGAGTGCATGGCAATAAGGCCAAGCGCTTATTTCAGGGTTCAAAAAAATATAAGACAGGGTCTTATTTTCGGGGAAACAGCGTAGTACCAGGAAGGTTCCACACCTATTTGGACTCTGATTCAGATGACCTTGAGGGTACAGATAAATCCTCAAGTGGTCTCAACGATCTCAGAGAGCTAATGACTGACCTTCAGGGTGCTAACAACCAGATGACTGCAAGGAATATAAATCCTTCCATTCCCCACCATTCAGTCAGAACTGAAGAAGCTTCTTGGATGAGAAGTGAAATGTTTTCAAGTCCAGTTGCCTTTTGAAAAGGATGTTTGGGACATCTCTCCTTGGAAATCAGATTGGCCTGACCTTATCGGCCTCTTGGAAGGCCTGAATGAGTTGGCTCTGCCATTATGCCTGGGGATCTAGTGGAGGTATGGATCTACAAAATGGTTATGATATTTGTGAGATAGGGTTTGCACTCTCTCACAAATTATATTTTACTTGTTTTAATTTTTTGAATGTTTTTTGTTATTTGTTTTCTCTTTTTGATATTTTAATGGTGTGAACCACATGTGAGTCATGTATATGAGGTGATCAGCTATGCAAAATTGAAAACAATAATTAAATAAAATTCAGGGTGTTCTTGACTTACAACCATTCATTTAGTGACTGTTCGAAGTTACAACGGCACTTGAAAAAAGTTATTTAGGACCATTTTTCACATTTATAACTGTTGCAACATTTTCGTGATCACGTGATCAAAATTTGGACACTTGGCAACTGGCATGTATTTATGACAGTTGCAGTGTCCCAGGGTCATGTGCTCACCTTTTGTTACCTTCTGTCAAACTAAGTCAATGAGAACGCCAGATACACTTAACAAATGTGTTATTAAGTTAGCAAACACAATGATTCTGTCAAGGATTTGCACAGCTTGTATCCAAATAGAGTCAGAGACGCTGACACAAACCAGTTTTATTTAAATAAATATGTTTACAGTAAATAAGAGAGGCAAACAGGAGCATAGTCAGGTAAATGACTATGTAGCAGTGTTCCAATATCTCAGGGGATGCCACAAAGAAGATGGAGTCAAACTATTCTCCAAAGCACCTGAGGGTAGAACAAGAAGCAATGGGTGGAAACTAATCAAGGAGAGAAGCAACTTAGAACTAAGGAGAAATTTCCTGACAGTTAGAACAATTAATCAGTGGAACAGCTTGCCTCCAGAAGTTGTGAATGCTCCAACACTGGAAGTTTTTAAGAAGATGTTGGATAACCATTTGTTTGAAGTGGTGTAGGGTTTCCTGCCTAAGCAGAGGGTTGGACTAGAAGACCTCCAAGGTCCCTTCCAACTCTGTTATTCTATTCTATTCTAAATCAACATAGTTTCTGACTATGATGGGTTTGATCCAGTAAAAAAAATAATCCTAGATGTCGGGATTTTATGCAGACATAACTAGAAATAAGTCCTGCTGAACATATTTGGATTTATTTGGATCACAGAAAACACAGGTTTGGTCAGGCCTGGAGATGCCTTCTAATGATGCAACTGCTTTATCTCGCAACTTGTTCAAGAGATAATAAATTCATACAGTAATCAAGTTCTGCTTGACACATTACAAAAGAAGGATGTTTCTATGTAGAAAAACATCTGATTTCCCCTAAAGATAATCACATGTAAAAATTACACCATTTGCATCTGCTTGCATACATATTAGGTGCTTGAACAGACATGTACATTCCGTTATTAATCCTACAGATTTTATTTGTGACCTAAAATATCCTTTAGGGACAGTCTTTCTGACTGAAGGATGGCAATAAAGATGGCCCAGAACAGAAGCTATTACAATATCCTCATGGGCAGACTAACAGGTGCTTCACTGAATGTGTCTCAATGCCGTAATGAAAAGGGCCACTTCAGGGGTTTCCTTAAGCACAGCCAAAAAGACAGCTTTGCCAGCAGTGAAAGCATTTGTACAAAAGAAGAAGCAGTTAATTACAGTTTGGAGAAAAATATCTCTATTGATAATGAATACAAAGATGATTTTGGCTGTCTGAACAATTGTCAGCTTACGGCTTTTAATTGTGCCTTATCCTTCAAAACGTTTTGGGGGTTGAGGCATTTCCATCTCCTACCACACCTCCAGTGGCAAAGGAAATTCTTACTCTTTCACAAACTGGTGAATATTGATAGAGAGAAGGAGAAAAAGGACCCGAGCACAACTCGGGAAGCTGTTGATTTGGTCAGTTTCCAAACCATGGCAGCTGCAACCAGCGATTAGTTTTATGTGTTTGATGTCAGTTCTATTCTTATCCAATCAGACTGTGCTTGTTTTCCTTTCCTTTGTCCCCCCACCCCTCAGTTTTAGTGGTTAGTACAAAGGCAGATCTGGGCAATTTGGATCAATATTCATTGGATGTTTGCTAGAAAGGGTGAAAGTGTGTGTGAGACTTACAAAACTTGATACCCTTTTAGGCTCCTTATTTGTGGAATAAAATGCTTTCCTCACTTTAAATAATGTCAGTACAGGAGAATCATCGTTACTAGTTTCCCTTCACATATCTAACATTTGGAGAGATAGCAAGAGCATATAATTGGAAATGGGTTGTGCTTCGGTTAATTAAACCAGCTTACTCAATAAAACCAGAGAAATATTAAGACTATCAGGTCTGAGATGTAAAAATCTAGACAGACACTAGATGGCAGCAGATAGCTTGAGATTTCCATATCTCTTTGCTAACATTTAATGGTTGTCAAGTTTTGCACTCCAAATTCTTTAGATCCCAAATGTTGGCAAGGTTAAGTCAACATGTGAAGACAACAGCTGGATTTCTACAATACACAGAATCATAATTACCCACCCCATTTTAATCTAGTAGGCCATGTAAACAACTCTTTGAGTATTCAAATATAAACATTGAGTGGAATGCCCCAAAGTTTAGTCACTATGACAAGCTTGTTAGTTGGCTGGATAGAAATGTAGAGAAGCAAAGTAGGAAAAAAATTATCCCAAATTTGTATGTCATCTCCACTCAAGCGCTACGCTTATTTTCTCTTCATTGTTCTGTTTTTCAATATAGATAGAGCCAAGGCAAAGTGAATGAGACCCAAAATCCATTAGTCCCTCCTCAATTTTGGCATTGGTCGGTCATTATAATCTTCTGCTGTTTTGGCACATTACAAAGGGCTGAAGAACAATGACGTCGTTGCTTAATCAGATTTTGGCTAGATAATTTTTTTTTAAAAATTAATCAGTGATCATCAAAACAATAAAGATAAAAAATGCATAAAATACAGCCAACCCTCTACCAGCAAAAAAACAGAAACATCCAAAGTGCAAGTATTAAAAAAAGATAATGGCAAATAATTAGAAAGAGAGTGAAAGTATAACAAATCTTAAGAAAAAGTATATTTATATTACCCTTACGTATTTGTTCTCTCCTAATGGCCAATTTGGATAGACCGTGGCACTGTGTTAGGAATTCCTCCTGTATGTTTTTAGGTCTTTTTTTCTAGCTAAATGCCATTTCCTACATTTTTAATTTCACTCATACAAGGAAAGATGCCCTTTAATCAATATTCTATAATATTCTTCTCTTTCAAGGCTTTCTTGAGATTTTTTTTTTAATTATGGGAGGAACACTTTGAAACTGATGAGTCACCCTAGAACTCTTTATGGTGTAAAACTCTCTTCAAATCTGCTTTGGGAAGTCATCAGAGTCTTTCTTGATTGAGAAATCAAACCAGCAAATATTAACCTCTCTGGAGGCAAATAGCTATTTGCTTCCTCATTTTGATAAAAGGTTTTGAGAACTTGTGAAAAAATGTACAGCCTTTCTTTCTTTCTTTCTTTCTTTCTTTCTTTCTTTCTTTCTTTCTTTCTTTCTTTCT
>QLTV01002662.1:776927-794751 GCA_003457575.1 Thermophis baileyi
GACCTGTCCGCACAGGCCGCTGCCTCACCACCAACTGAATTGCGCAGGTCTAGTAGGGCTCCAACGCGCCCCGCCTACCTGCGTGATTACGTATGCTGGACAGCTCCATCCAGGAGGGGAGGGGTGTTATGTTCTAACTGTCTCAACTGTGTTGCATGGTTCCAACCAGGTCCAGCGTTTGAGCGGGAAAAAGCTCAAACGCTATTGGCTGGTCTGTCTGACAGCTCCCTATAAAAGGGCAAGCTGTCAGACTGCTCTTTGCTGGTTGCTGATACAAGAGCTGAAATAAAGAGCTGCTTTGGAAGTCTGTCTCCTGTCATCTCTACCCACTATCTAACAAAACCCAAGCAATAGGCTTATAACATTTCGCTTTATTCTGCCTGTCAGTTTCTTTTTTTAGCTCTATAGGGAAAAAAAGAGCTGATTATAATTACAGTAGAGACCGAAATGTAGGGTTCAATTTCTAAAATGTTAATTGAAAACTGAAATGAGCCTTTTACATTTTTATGACTGTGAACTGTTTACAGTGAGAACAATTGTCATATTTTAAATCGCCGTAATTGAAAGTGAAAGAAATAGTACTTTTCAAGGCCAATTTTTTTGCTTCATTTCTGTGCTATTTATTCCTAAAATAAATAGCAATACCATACTTAATCATGGCTGATTCCAGAAGCTAAGCAGGGTCATCTCTGATGAGTCCTCAGACAGGAGACTTCAACGGTTTTGGGCTAGACTGGAATTTTTAAGAAAGAATCCCAGAAGGAAACTTTCAGGCTGAATGTGGGGAAGGGGAGTTATCATGCATATGCTGGTGCAGAGGCACAGGTAGCTTTTGGGGTCCCAAAAGTAGCCCATGTAACACTACTGCTCCACAAGCTGCATTGGCTGTTGGTCTGCTTCTGGGTATAATTCAAGGTGTTGGTAATCACCTTTAAAGCCCTTCATGGCATGGATCCAGGTTACTTGAGGGACTGTCTCATCCCAATGGGATGGGCTCGCTTCACCCATGCATGCTGCAGGCCCCATTAACCAGGGTATTCCAGTTGGTGGGATCCAAGAGAAGAGCTCTCACTGCCATTGTGCCTGCCCTTTGGAACATCTTGCGCCCCCCCGAGTGAGGTCAGCTTCCACCTCCCTGTCCTTGTCAAGAACTTAAAGACCTGGTACCAGGGGTGAAATCCAGCAGGTTCTGGAGAACCAGTAGCAGAAATTTTGAGCAGTTTGGAGAACCGGTAGCGGAAATTTTGAGAAGTTTGGAGAACCGGCAAATACCACCTCTGGCTGGCCCCAGAGTGGGGTGGGAATGGAGATTTTGCAATATCCTTCCCCCAGGAGTGGGGTGGGAATGGAGATGCTGCCTCCTGAGTCCCAGTTGATCTGGAGGGAATGGAGATTTTGCAGTATCCTTCCCCTGCCACACCCACCAAGCCACACCATTCCCACCAAGCCACGCCCACAGAACCGGTAGTAAACAAATTTGGATTTCACCACTGCCTGGTGCTGCCAGTTGGATTGAGACTCCAAGGAGTGGGACTTCACATTGGCAGAGGGGGATAGATTAATCATAGATCCCACCTCCTCCCCCATCATCCTACTCCCTCCCTCACCACCTTTTAGTTAACATTGACTATTGATACTTTTATAAAATTTTACTTGTATTATGTATAGATTTTGTACAGTTTTATCCTTTTCATATTGTAAGCCACCCAGAAGAATAGTAAAAAAAATTGTTCTTTGGATTCCAATAAACTATGAAAATTATGAATTATGTTTTGCCAGGTCGCTTTGATAAGACCATGGATTTTTGTTTTCATATAACAAACAAGTAATGCTGCGTCCTGTTTCCAGTGCGGTCCACGCCTGATGCGGGAGCCGGGAGCGCCCTGATTGGTCGAGACGCAGCTGGCGTATAAAAGAACTGTCAAAAAGCCGGGCGTGCTGCTGCTGTGTTAGTCAAGCAGCTGCCTTGTTAGCTGTCACGGTTAGCTTAATAAAGCTGTTAGCCTCATGAATGTCTCACCTCAGTTTGTAAGCCCCATTCCGGGATGCTTCAACTGGCGATGAAGGTGGGATCAGTCCCCGAACTGAGGCGCGAGAGATCATGGAGCGAGTCACTAAGAGAGCTGTCACTTCGAGAGCTGAAGTCAAGCGACTATAAGTTGCCCTACCACACTACGATACAACCAGGTGCCTGAGACTGAGGAGAATGGCCGCCCTTCCAGTTTTTGCCGCGTTCAACCCTGCAACTGAATCCTGGGACACTTACTTAGAGAAGTTCGAATGCTTCTTATTCGAATGCCAACGAATATACAGAGATCTCTAATGATAGAAAGAAGGCTTACTGTCTAAGTTTCTGTGGGAATGAGGTATTCGAAACAGCTAGGAACTTACTGACCCCTCACAAAGTACATAATGTGGCTTGGGAGGTAACAAAAGAAAAATTAGGTAACCATTACTCCCCTATGCCCTCTATGATAGCTAGGCGACATGCCTTTTATCATAGGAACCAAAAAGAGGGAGAAATGATCAACCAATACCTCTCCTCACTAAGGGCCGCAGCTCTATATTGTGAGTTTGAGAATTTAGACAGTGCCTTACATGACAGACTTGTCTGTGCACTAGAGATCTCTGTTTGCAGTGCCACCTATCGACCAAAATGGAGCTGCCATTACAATTAGCAATAGATGAAGCTAGGGCTGCAGAGCTGTCCAACAAATCAGCTACAGAAATCCAGCAAACGTATACCTCAGGGTCTGCTGCCAAAACTGAGGCAATCCATTCTGAAACAGTAGACATAGAAGGAGACCCAAGAGAAGAAGAAGAAGAAGTTCACTGCCTTAAGCTGCCTACAAGCAACAACAACAACAAAGAAAAGCCAACCTTCCAAAACTCTTGCTTCAGCTGCGGGGGGAATCACCCACGAACCACCTACAAGTTCAGAAACACAGATTGCCTCCGGTGTGGACAGAAAGGACACCTGGCAAGAGTCTGCAGAGCTCCTCAACCCACCATGAGACCCGCAGCCAGAACACCCTTACTTAGGAAAACTCCCTTCAAAAATTCAAACAGGGGAGAAGACTGCTATACCATTACTAAAGATAGATACCCCCAGAATCCATAATTGGGCAAGCAAATTGTGGTCTTAAGAATTTTTTTTTTGTTAATGTTAAATTAGAGGGATCCCCATGTAAAATGGAGGTAGACACAGGGTCATCCATGTCCCTGATGTCCCGGAGTACCATCAAGCGGTTGGTTCCTAAAATTTCTAAAAAAGTAATTAAGCCATGTCCTATTAGGCTCAGGGATTACCAAGGAAGGCACATTCCTATCCTTGGTACCAGCCAATTTCACATTCAATTTGAAAAGTTCACAGGGCGGCTTCCCCTCATCATAGTAGAGGAGTCCCGACCAAGCCTTTTAGGGCTCGACTGTTTTGACTCTCTAGGCCTTTCTATCTCCGGCATCCACAACATCAACAAACCAGACATTTCCCAGCTTATCCAGGAATTCGCAACAGTCTTCGATGACGGCCTGGGTAAGTACACAGGCAAACCCCTTTCTTTTAATCTTGATCCCCAGGTAGCACCCATCCGATTGAAACCCAGGCGAGTGCCATTTGCCCTTAGAGCTAAGGTAGATGAGGCCTTAGATAAACTTTTAGCTCAGGGTATCCTTGAGGCAGTAGACCACGCAAAGTGGGAAACGCCGATTGTCACACCTGTAAAATCAGATGGATCTGTCAGAATCTGTGCGGACTATAAATGCACACTTAATAGAGCACTTCAGAACAGTGCTTGTCTGGTGCCTGTAGTCCAGCACTTACTGCACTCCCTGGGGGAAGGGAATTTTTTTGCCAAATTGGACTTAACGCAAGCTTACCAACAAATTCCTGTAGACGAAACTACAGCTGAGGCCCAAACCATTGTCACGCATAGGGGTGCATTCAAATGCCATAGATTACTGTTTGGTGTCAGTGTGGCCCCTGGAATATTCCAAAGCTTGATGGAAAGATTACTCCAGGGCATCCTAGGTGTTGTCCCATATTTCGATGACATACTGGTTTTTGCTTCCAACCTAGCCCAATTTACAGAACGCCTCAGAGCTGTTTTACTAAAATTTCAAAAAGCAGGCCCAGTACATGGTCAGATGTTGTTAGTAGTGGTAGATGCATACTCAAAATGGGTGGAAGTGAAGCTGATGGCTTCCACCACTTCTGAAGCTCTAATCAGAGCCCTACGTTCTCTCTTTGCTACCCATGATATACCCGTACAGTAGTATCTGACAATTGACAACAGGACTGTTTGAACTACCCTGTTTCCCCCAAAATAAGACATCCCCTGATAATAAGCCCAATCGGGCTCTTGAGTGCATGGCAATAAGGCCAAGCGCTTATTTCAGGGTTCAAAAAAATATAAGACAGGGTCTTATTTTTGGGGAAACACGGTATATCTGGCAGAGCAGGACATACGACACATTTTAACAGTCCTTTTCACCCTTCTAGCAATGGACTGGTAGAAAGAACAGTGCGTTCAGTTAAGGAGGCCTTAGCTAGAATGGGGCCAGGGGATTGGCACACACACACACAAAAAATACCTACTAATGCAGCATGCCACCTCATGTCCTGAAACCAACCAAAGTCCTGCTGAACTACTAATGGGCCGAAGAATAAAGACAAGCCTGGACAGATTGCATCCCAATTACTCCCCTGAAAAACCATGTGACTCCACAACTAAGATCAGAGAGTTCCAAAAAGGGGATTTAATATATGCTAGAAATTATTCAGGCCATCCCTTATGGTTAGCAGGACAAATAATAGAAATAACAGACCCCAGATCCTATAGGTTAATCCTTGAGGATGGGCGAATGTGGCAGCACCACAAAGATAAATTATGGGGTCGTTGGGGTCCCAAGGCACACCTACAAGCATTGGAAGACACCCCCAGTCTTCCAGAAAAAGGTTTATTCGCAGGTAACAACTTTGGAGCAGAGACGGGAGATGACGAAGGCGATGAAATAGCAGAAAGAAAAGACTTACCCCAGGAAAGCGACCATATTCCAGCGTTGCCAGCGACCTCCCAAGACGGAGAACAATCCTCAGTGGTTCCAGAGGCCTCTTCGGCACAAACACCTAATCCAACTTCGAGTGGAGGGCTTCACAGATCCGAGAGGACCAGAAAATGCCAGGCCTACCTCCAGGACTACGAGTGCGCCATATAATGATGGAGGAATGCTGCGTCCTGTTTCCAATGCGGTCTGCGCCTAACGCGGGAGCCGGGAGCGCCCTGATTGGTCGAGACGCAGCCGGCACCGAGTATAAAAGAACTGTCAAAGAGAAAATTGTTATAAAAAAAGGTATTAGACAAGGATGTCCCTTGTCACCATTGCTTTTTATATTGACATTAGAGGTACTAAATAGAAATATTAGACAAGACGTAGAGATAAAAGGTATGGAGATTAAAAAGGAACAATATAAACTACAGGCATTTACAGATGATTTGGTCTTCATTTTAGAGGAACCATTGGAAACAGGAACAAAACTAATGAAAAAAATAGAAGAATATGGAGAAGTGGCAGGATTAAAAATTAATAAAGAAAAGAAAAAGATTTTGGTTAAAAATGTAACAGAGAAACAAAAGAAAGATTTGATGAAGAAAGTGGATATTCAAGTAGTAAAAAAAAGTTAAATACTTAGGAATTCAATTAACGGCAAAATGTACAACGATTAAAGAAGATAACTATGGCAAATTGTTGAAACAAATTCAAAAAGACTTGGAAAGATGGAAAAACCTACAACTATCTTTGATTGGAAGAGTGGCAACAGTAAAAATGAACATATTGCCAAGACTATTGTATCTTTTTCAGACCATACCGATAAAACTGGAAAAGAAATATTTTGAGGAACTTAATAAGATTGTACATAAATTTATTTGGCAGGGGAAAAAAGCAAGAATTGGATTAAAATTGATGCAGGATAACAGAAGCAGAGGAGGATTTGGACTTCCAAATTGGGAAGTGTACTACCAAGCTGCTGTATTAACCTGGATAAAGGAATGGATTCTGCTGAGAAATGCAAGACTGTTGACCTTGGAAGGCCATGACTTACAACTAGGCTGGCACACGTTTCTTTGGTATGGTAAACAGAATGTACATAAATATTTTCAAAGACAGGGAAGAAATTATGGGAGATAAAATATATACTAACAATTTCAACTGCGTATTAAGAAAATTTGTATAAGATGTTTTACAGGTGGCATTTATCTCCAGCGAGACTGGCAAGGATGTTTAAAGATAGATCGGCGAAATGCTGGAAGTGTCACCAACTACCGGGATCATATTATCATATGTGGTGGACTTGTGCACAAGTTAAAAGATATTGGACTAAAATTAAGATGTGGTTAGAAGAGAGGACGCAGCAACGCATTGAACTGAAACCAGAGATCTTTTTGCTAGGGATACTGCCAGAAAATTATAGAAAAGCGGATAGGTATTTGATGATACATGTGCTAACTGCAGCTAGAATTGTATATGCTCAATGTTGGAAAAAAAGGAGAGTTACCTGAAGAAGAAAAAGTGATAAGGAAAATATTAGATTGTGCAGAGATGAATAGATTAACACTAGCAATAAGAGATAAGGAACAGATAGAATATTATGTGGTCTGGGAGAAGTTTTATAAGTGGATAGAACAAAAGAAAGGAATGTGGAACTGAAGAAAGTAAATGAGTAAGAAATGTAACATATCAAGATAAAATGTGTAATAAATTAAAGATTAAAAGGGAATGTAATGAGAAAAAAATGTAAAAAGGTATAAGAAAAAGGTGTAAAGCCAGACGACACACTACTGATGGAAAAAGAATGTTTTTTATGTATATATAATGGAAAAAATAAAAAAACTTTATAACAAAACAAAACAAAAAAGAACGGTCAAAGAGCCAGGCGTGCTGCTGCTGTGTTAGCCAAGCAGCTTCCTTGTTAGCTGTCATGGTTAGCTTAATAAAGCTGTTAGCCTCACAAATGTCTCGCCTCAGTTTGTAAGCCCCATTCTGGGACGCTTCAAGTAAAATATTTCCAATTTATGACAATAGATTATATAATGTATATATGTATGTATGTATGTATGTATGTATGTATGTATGTATGTATGTATACACACACACAGAGAGAGAGAGAGAGAGAGAGAGAGAGAGAGAGAGAGAGAGAGAGAGAGAGAGAGAGAGAGAGAGAGAGAGAGAGAGAGAGAGAGAGAGAGATAGAGAGATAGATAGAATATAGAGGATAAAGAAAGATAGATAAATAGATAGAAAGAAAGGTGGGTAGAAAGATAGAGAGCTAGAGAGAAAGAGATACCCATCTTAAAGTCACCAAGGTTGAGAAACACTGTCTTACATGAAACAAATAGAAAGATAAGCACATGGTGATTTTTAGTATTTTTTTAAATGTCTCAAGCCTTTAGCAAAACTTCTAAAAGTGTTCAGTATTAGCTAATTCTTAATTTGATAATTGTCTTAACAGAATAACAAAGATGGAAGGGACCTTGGAGGTCTTCTAGTTCAACCCCCTGCTCAAGTAGGAAACCGTATAGCATTTCAGACAAATGGCTGTCCATTCTTTTCATAAAAACCTCTAGTGATGAAGCACCCACAACTTCTGAGGGCAAGCTGTTCCACTGGTTAATTGTTCTCGCTATTAGGAAGTTTCTCCTTAGTTCCATGTTGCTTCTCTCGATTAGTTTCTACCCATTATTTATTGTCCTGCCCTCTGATGCTTTGGAAAAAAAGTTGACCCCCTTGTCTTTGTGGAACCCCTCAAATACTGGAAAACTGCTATCTTGTCACCCCTAGTCCTTCTTTTCTCTAGATCAACCAAACCCAAATCCTGCAACCCTTCTTCATATGTTTTAGTCTCCAGGCCTTTAATAATCTTAGTTGCTCTTATCTGCACTTTTTCCAAAGTCTCAACATCTTTTTTGTAGTGTGGTGTTCAAAAGTGGATGCAGTATTCCAGGTATGTTCTTACTAAGTTTTTATAAAGTGGTACTCATATTTCACATCATTTTGATTCTATGCCTCTGTTTATGCAACTAAGGATTGTATTAGCTTTTTTGGCTGCTGCTGCACACTGCTGGCTCATATTTAAGTAATAATGCTTCTTTCCATTGGAAATCTGAAGGACTAGCCATCTCTTTTTTCTGAAAATATTTATCAGATTTCAGTGAGTTGTCATCTTTTTGTAAATATATCTTCAGTTGTGATCAAAATTTCATAGGGAGGAATTTGATAGTAGATTTTGAAGCAGTGTATCATATCATACGAAGCTTTAGTTAAAACCTTTTTTCCATTTTGAGGTCTGATTGCTGGGTACCAGAGGTGGGTTGCTCCCAGTTCGGACCAGTTCTATAGAACCGGTAGTAACTTGGCGGCCTGGGTCGCTAGAACTGGCAGCGACCCAGGCCTGCCACGCCCCCAAACCAGTTCTTTCGGCAGTGCCATAGCCACCGCCATCTTGTTTTTTGCTTCTGCGCATGCACAGAAGCTTTTTAAAGCACTGTGCATGCGTGAAGCGTGCGCAAAGTGCACTGCGCATGCGCAAAGCGCCCGTGCACCCACGCGGCGCATCACTGAGCAAACCGGCAGCGAAGAAAAGCAGAACCCCCCCTGCTGGGTACACAACCTATTGAGCCATGGTTTTAAAATGTGTGTTGAGCATTATCAGTTTCTACAACCGATAGACAATGCCCTCTAGATGTTTTGGATTATGACTTCCATAAACACCTGCCTCCACTCTTTAAAGCCCTGCAGTAGTTTCCTGTGAACTCCTGGGCCCAATAAATCTCAATTCAATTTAGTGCTGAAGAATTCAGGAGATTATCTTCCCCAGTATAATCCAATTATGCTTGGGATCAGAAGTAGCCTTTCAATGGTTTACCTAGATTGGAGCATGACTGGGTACAGATTGTCAGATTGTCTTATGTTGAGTGTTGACTGAAGATATGCATGCTGACCTGGGAGCTACACAGTAATAATTGGACCAAATTGCCTTTACAAAATAAACATTGTTTTATCTATTTTTTAACTCTTATATTTTTTCCCCTCCCGTTTTAGGGTACATTTTATTGTTGATTGTTTTAGTTGCATGTTTTTGTACAGTGATTAGAGCTCCTTCAGATGGAAATACGGTATATAACAACAACAATGAGTTGCACCCAGAATTTTCCATTGGATATTTTGAAGCAGAACATGGGGGGAAACGAAGTAAAAAAACCTACTTCCTTAGGCTGTCGCCCTAGCTATCCCTACATTGTTCTGGAAGATTAGCTGCTAGGACCTGCAACACAGGGGAAAAACTGCTGCTCTACGCCAATATTTCTCAACCTTGGCAACTTTAACACGTGTGGACTTCAAATCCCAGAATTCCACAACCAGCTGACTAGGGAATTCTGGTAGTTGAAGTCCACACATTTTAAAGTTACCAAGGCTGAGAGACCAGCTCTACGCTGTTCCTCCAGCTAGAAAATTCCATTCTGGATTCTTGTTCCCACCAGGAACAGAAGGAGCTTTCCATTCAGAGAGACCCAAATTTTGATTCAACAGATTTCTACTGTCTAAATTTCTGAAATTGGCAGAACACAGTAAGGAACAGAATGCTGTCTAAGCACCTCATCCTGAATTCATCAGATATGATCTTGTTTGCAAGACATAGGAAGGGATGGGCTACTGATTTGACCGGGTATGGCTGTTCTTACCTTCTAAGATCTCAGTTCTGAATTAAATAGAAACTGACTGGATGTCGGAACCTATAAGGAACAAAATATATGATGTTTGTATGCATTTGCAGGATAATAAGCTTTTATGTAAGTCTATCAATGGCAGCCAAATCTTTTATTTTTGGCCTCTTTAGTTATTGCAAGGCTTGGTTGTTAAGTATTATGAACAGAACACCCAGTCACAGATAAACAGCACCTCTTGCAGTCAAGCTCATATAAACAAATTTTGCACCTTTGGCATTTTCAATTGAGTTATTCTTCATTCTGCAAGCAACTAAGAATCTTACAATAAATTTGAAAATGAGTGTTGTAATTGTTATTAAATTTCCCCTAGATGTAGCCGTTTGGATTGTTCTTTCTATTGTAAACAAACTTACATCTGATGTGTATATAATTCTTTAAAGCATTTTGAAGCTGATTGCTTATGATCATGGAAATGCAAAAAAACACTATGGTGTAACCAACATTAACCAGCTGTTTCTGTCTTTATACCTAGGACAGAATAGATGGAAACATATATGGCATTCATATTTTGAACATAGAAATAGAAATAGAGTTATGTGCCTGTTTAATGTAGGAACAGTTGCTGCTGTATGTTTGTTCTCTACATCCTTAACCTGTGTATTTGTAAATGAACAGATAACTGAAAGGAGAGGAGAAGAGAGAGAGAGAGAGAGAGAGAGAGAGAGAGAGAGAGAGAGAGACAGAGAGAGAGAGTTTCAGTTCTCTGTCCTTATTAGAGGCTTAGATTAACTTTCCCTTTGGAAAAAAAATAAGCCAAAATAACTATCACATGATTACTTTTTCTGATTATTTATATTATAAGGAAATGATGAGGAACAATCTACACTTTCTTCAAGAAGAAATAAATATTATTTCCTTATACCACCCCCCACCACTTGAAACAAAATCAAGGCCCAAAACCACTTTAAAAAAAAACACCTTAAGTTCACTATTACAGTAATAATGTCTGCCTATCAATGGTCCTATGATCTCATAGAGGATATCAGGAAGGTAAGCACAGAAATTTACGAAATTCATTTTATAAATAAGTATAGCAGCTTTCAAAAATTATATATTTACTTTTAGATAGCATCCAGCTAAACAATAGCAGGGAAATTTAAAATATTAATCCTGATTCTCAGCTTTATATCTTTCAAGAGGGAAGAACCTTAGGATGTATGCTTTTTGGATGAAAAGAATGAAATGTCAGTAGGTGGGTAAGATCCAATAAGGTTCAAAAGCTATCTTCAAGATTAAAAGGCACAAATTAATGTAGTGTAGATGTAATTATTGTTATTAGCTGTCCAGAGTAGCCCCATGTGAGATGGGTGACAAATAAATTTAACAAATAAGTTATTGTGTGATATTTCTGGTTCATGTACTCTTGTTACCTGATTCAAGAACCAGGTGACAAGAGAATAAATGGAAGTGAACTTGTTATGCTGAATATTATTGATTCACAAAATGCTGTTCATGATATCTTGATAAATATGTGCTCATAAGTCCATATTCACTGGAAGAACAAGCAGGTTGTTTCAGGAGGAACTGAAGGAGTTTAACCCTTCCTGCACCCCACAGAATATCCTCTAGCTTTTTATATGCCCCTAATATGAGTTATATAATTAAAATTTAGTGGAAAAATGTATATCACAGGACACTCAGGAGGAACTCAGAAAAAAACTCTTGAAAAGGCTTAGAAAACAAAAGTTTGCATTAAAAAATCAAAATATTCTTCTGGCTTAAGCAGTAAAATAGATATGTCAACAGGACATGTTAATAAATTGGTGAGACATCTATCTGCACTAGTTAAGATTAATTACAGTTGTATAAAATGACATCCCAGAAATGAGATCAGTCAAGGGATTATATCTGGAGAACAATTTAGCAGAAAGAAGGACTGAGTTTGGCTCATATTTCTAATTCTATACTATGTGTCTGGTTGGACTTCTAAATGGGAAAAAAGGCTTCCCAGTGCATTTCCAAGTTGGCTGAGATTATTATTATTATTAGTTCTGCATTACTGTGTCAAAAAGTAACTCAGTAATATTAGTGCAATACATTACTTAAGGCAAGCTATTCATAGCAACTCACCCCCACATACAGACAAGTTCTGTATTCCCCCCCCCCAAATTTCATGGTGGCAACAAAGGTCAGAGTATTCATTACACTAGCCATTTACAAAAATCCAACATTAAACATTCTATACCTGTGATGTGTAATTAGAATTAGCAATATAGGAAAAGATATATGTTGAGTCCCACGTGTTGTTATTGTTTTTTTATTCTTGTTATTACTAAAATTGAATTAGAACGGCAATATTTATACTAAAAGCTGGAGAGAGGCAGCTTTCTGAATTTATAATCCAACATCTTATCTAGAGGAACAGACTGGATTGAAAAGGTTACCCATTTAATATGAATGTGGCTTTTTTTTTCTTTTTGTAAAGGAGAGGGAGAAAGAGAAGAAATACAGCCCTTGGTTAAGAACGTGTAATGAGTTATCCAAGCTTACCAGTGCTTGGATGATAAGAATACAATGAATGCTGTAAGCAAGAGTGCAAACAATTGGAAATGTGCAATGGCACAAGCTGATCTTGGATCTGATGGATAACTGACATCCCAGCCCTGGATTCACTGTGCCTGCATGTAGAATTTCATGCTCCATTAACTAATTCTGAGCATGCTGTGTCCCATTTTATCAGGAACAATTAGTGGATGGGGAAAAGCAGCTCAGAGAAAATAAGGTAAGAAGCAGGTCACGCAACCGTTTTCAAAACTGGTCCTAGCAAATTTGGCAAATTATTTGAGGACTGATTAACAGACTTTTAACCCATCCTGATTTCTAATGCATTCACTGTGCACACTAAGAAAAGTACATTTCTTGCATGTGATACGGAAGCCTTAGGAGAAAAAAAAAATAAGATTTGAAATTAAGTTTGACCAAATGTGTGTGTTTTATCTGTGCCCATGGAAATCATGAGCAATTATGCTTATAATTACAGGTCAGGATTTGTGAATGCCAAGAGGATGATATCATGTTCAACCAACCAACCAACCAACCAACCAACCAACCAACTAACCAACCAACCAACCTAAGATATTAAAAACTATAACTCTGATCTGATAAAATTATTAAGAATACCTATTGGCTTTCCCATTAGGAGGAATAATTGCACAAGTGTCAGTCTTAGGATGAAAGGAGTAACTTATCATCATCATGCTGAGTAGCTTAGGAACTGTGAGTCTTACGTTGCTTTGTGGGAGTTTCATTAGGATGTTTTCGTACTTCTTCTTTTATTGTGATGGTGTATGCCACCTAGTCATTTATGAATTGGATGGCCTATTAATTTAATTTATGAATAAATTATATAAATAAATCCCCATCATTTTAGTTATGATTACATATTGCACAAATAGCTGATCACCCAGAACAGTGGATAAGAGCTATTACATAATCTGTATTTAAAGCAGTATTTTTCAAACTTGGCAACTTTAAGATGCGTGGACTTCAACTGCAATATTCCCCAGCCAGTTTCATACTATTTTCAAAGGAATTGTAGAAAGAATGTTACCCAGAGGGTCAATCTCAAAGAGAGAATAATTGTCTTGAGTTACAGAGGAGGCAAATTTCATTAAATGGTAAGGTGAAGTCAGGATGAATAGACAAGAGGTGTTCCTCTTTGTGCCAAATCACCCTAGCATTCTACCAATGCCTGTTGCTCAAGGCCAAAGCCTGACCCCCTTTTTATGAACTCCCAGTACCAAATAATACATTCAAGCTCCTAATCAACCAAGCAATCAAAGGCCTTAATATAGAACAGTTGCATAAAACAAATAATCAAGACAGAATTTTCTAATGACAATCTAAAACTCAGTGAATGGAAAATTGTGGAATAGGAACTGAGAAAAATGATAAATGTGATAGACTATCCAGGATATAATATATTCTCCAATGGCAGCAACTACAAATTTAGCAAGTTATGAAAACTGTTTGAACTCTATATGATTCATATATTGGTTCACGAAATACAAATGTGGTTCACATTAAAATATGAATGAAACATATCTGTGGAGATTCTCAGTCATCCAGATCATAGTTGTCTCAAAGGTGCTTTTTCTCAAAAGGCAACTGGATTGTTTTTTGCTTGAGGAGGAAGAAGAAAACATTCAAGAAGCTTCATCAGTTCTGAGTACCTATCCTTCCATCCCCCCACCATCAGAACTGATGAAGCTTCTTGAATGAAAAGCAAAACAGTTTCTTCTTCTACCTCAAGGAAAAAACAGTCCAGTTGCCTTAAAAAAAAGCACATTTGAGACATGAATGAAACATATTTTGTCTACACCCTTAAGAAAGGTAAGAGAGCTGTTTATAGGATTTTGCACCAGAGGAAATCTCCATCTCAGCTTCCTACAATTCCAATAATGATCAATTATGAACTCTCTTCCAATAGTTAATATTTACATTTTTTTTAAAAAAAAAAGACAGAGTGGCAGTATAAAGTCTCATCAACTGTTAGTTGAAATCATGAGATTAGGAAAATTTAAATTCCAAAAAGCAAGGAAATTAAAAATTGTCCTCTACAACCAACAAAATAATATATTTTTAATGATATGGTAATTAGCTATTGTCAGATTTTTAAGACTCAGTAAAAATAAGCATGTGCCATTGTCAAGGAAAAGCTTTTTTCAGTAGCTTAATGTCTAAACGAATTAAACATGGAAATGCATCATTTATACTTGCTGTAAGCCAGTTCTGTAATTCTGATCATGTCAGCCCTTGTTAATTTTAAATTTTTACTGCTTCTAATGCTGCAGAATCCTTTTATAGAGTTTGTTTCAGGAAACTGAAGCATTGTCCTAAAAAAAAAAATAGTTATAAAAATGAGCAAAATTTGTGGGAAGTCAAAGTTGTACAGTTTCAATCCCACTTGTTTGTTTGTTTTGTGGGAAAGAATTGAGTTTAATTCTCAACTGATACGGACGGCATTTCAAGTGTTCAATGCAGTTAATAAATGACTGCGAATTTATTCAATATGGTGGCTATTGCCATAAGTGACTGGGAGGAGAATACAACAAAATGAGTGTCACTTTGTGTCATAATGCAACTTCTGAGTTGTTTTATTCGTGACCCAATGTTGCATATATGGGTGTAGAGTAGAATTTACATCCTTGCAATCCATCAGTCATTTTATCATTTGTGGACATTCCGGTTGCTGGGTTGGGTTTAGGAGGGGAAAAAGAGGTGTAACCCAAATATTTACTCATGCTGTCAGATATTGATTGATTGATTGACTGACTGACTGACTGACTGACTGACTGACTGACTGACTGAGGGGATTTTGGTGCTCTCTGAGCTTAGTTGTTTTCTTGCAGACATTTCATTACCCCACTAGGTAACAACATCAGTGCTAGTGATCAGTGATTAGCACTGGTGAGGTTATCTGGTTTGGGTAATGAGAAATCACTCTGTTCAAGGCAAGACCATTAATTGGGACAAGATGACCTCAGACAGATCCTTTGCAAGGCCACACAGCCTACACTTTGAGGCAGAGTGCACTTCTGTTCCAAAACCATCATAGACAACGAGTGTTTTTCCGGTGGGACCAGTCTATCAGGTCTACCCAAATATGGGACGGAGTATACTGCTTCCTCTTTCACCTTTCAGCCCCAATCCAGGAGCCTTTGCAGGCAGTCACTTTCGTGACAAACTATTTTGTGTTGAATTTATTTCTCCCTTTATTTCTTTGTCGGTAAAATATAAATTCAACATCACAGACAATTGTGTTTTCATTCTTCCAAGATATAGAACATAGAATAACAGAGTTGGAAGGGACCTTGAAAGTTATCTAGTCCAACCCATTGCTCGAGCAGGAAAGTTTATACCATTGCAGACAAATGGCTGTCCAATTTCCTCTTCAAAGCAAATCGTATTTTGTTTCATAGATTCATAAAAGACAAATTTAACATTTAATAGGTCTGAATATTTAAAAATAATAGTGTGAAAGAAAGGAATAGTGTCAAAGAATACAACTGCCATGTACCTTCAAAACTGTAATATTTTAAGGCTCATTCTCAACAAGGTCTTCTTCTAGATTTTCTTGGTAAGTAGTCTTGGAGGGACTTTTTTTCAGTGGACTTTTCTACATTTTCAATATCTGTAGCAATAAATGCTTAGTACACAAACTTCTTACCTTACAGGTAGTTCTAAACTTACAACAGTTCATTTAGTGATTGTTTGAAGTTACAACAGCATTGAAAAAACTGACTTATGACCATTTTTCATATTTATGACCTTTGCAGCACCTCCATGGTAATATGATCACAATTCAGATGCTGATGGTTTATTTACAATATATTTATGATAGTTGCAGTGTCCCGGTGTCATGTGATCACCTTTTGTCATCTTCTGACAAGCAAAGTCAATGGGAAATCCAGATTCACTTAACAACTTGGTTACTCAGTTAACAATTGCAGTAATTCACTTAACAACTGCGGTAAGGAAAGTTGTAAAAAAGAGACAAAATTCACTTAACAACTGTCTCGCTTAGCAACAGAAAATTTGAGCTCAATTGTGGTCATAAGTTGAGGATTCACTTTCCTTAAAATTGCCACCAGTTATATTTTAAATTATGTGTAAAGTAATTCTTTATTATTCCCCTTGCCCACTTTTATTTTCACATGGACTTTATTCATATCTCAATTTAAGACACATTTTCAGGAGGACCTAAAAGTGATCAACATTTGGCAGAGTATTTTAATATACAACTTCTGCTGAGCCCTAAGCTATTTGATGTTCTGCTTCTAATTTTATGTTCGTAGAAGGAAATAAATATTTGTTGATTCAGCAGCAAGCTATTTATTTGATGTTAAATAAATAGCTAAGCCAGATGGTTAAATTTTAAAAAATGAAGCAATCAGGTGCCTATTAAGCAGCCTTCTGACATTTATCAAGACAGCAGATCAATGCATATTATACTGAAATGGTTTATTGATTTTCTTGAGATGACTTTAGTAATGAAATCCATTGCTTTTTCATATTTAGGTCACTGGTTGAATGGGAAGTTTGTAATGGTCAAATATTATCCTCTTATCTGAATTATAAGTTCCCTAAGTTCCCAAGTATTTTCTCTCACTATAAGGAAACATGAAATAAGGCTCAGCCATACAACCTCAATGTTGTCAAGTCAAGAAGAAAGTATGTTGACCTGAAAATTGCTGCCACCCCAGTGTTCTTGTTAATGCATCTCCAGAATGAGGCTGGCAGCCTTCCCTCTGTCAGTTGAGGTACAGAATTGCTGCTGCTACTGTCAGAGTGGAATGACACCCTCCTTTAATTATTCCAAAAAAGCTGCTTCAAAATGCTTTCTTTCTTTGTTTTATAAAAAGTTTTTTTTTTAATTTTTTTCAACAAACATTACATATTTTATGAACAAAGTGTTGTACGGCTCAATCATACATAGCTTTCCAAATACATAATCCATTTCATTATCATCTCTCCATTTCATTTCCAACCCATAATATTCTCCTTACATATTTCTTTATCTTTATTTATTTTCTTAAATACATACATAATATTACTAATCGCCCTAGATTCCTAATCCCTTACAATGACATCAATTAACTATCCTATTTACTACATACATTTCTCATATTTTCTGTCCCACTATATTTCAGCTTCTTCTCATGATTTCATTAATCTAATTTAATTTAAATTGTCTTTGCAAATAAAACAAATGACCCTTTCACATTCCATCTACTGTTCTGTTTTACTATACTCAATATACATTGTCATCCTCAAATCTTACACAAAAAACCCTTTAATTTAATTAACAGTGCACAATTAAAAATGTATCAAATTTCCCACCCCTTTTTTTTCCTGCTAGATCTGTTTTGCCAAAAATAATATACATCATATATCTTAATTACTGCTAAGCTATTTTACCATATACCTTTAACTTAATTAACTATCCACCATTAATAATACTATTACAGTTTTCTTAAATCTATTAATATGAACCTTATTTCCTTTCTTTCTTCCCACTAGCGTTCCCTTTTTAACCA
>QLTV01002662.1:816195-826898 GCA_003457575.1 Thermophis baileyi
GGCTACATTCGGTGTATAAGACGCACCCAAGTTTTCACCCTCTTTTGGGGGGGGGGGAAGTGCGTCTTATATACTCCGAAAGGTACTTCACATTTTTGAAAATACCTAGACATAAATAGTTAAAGTATTTAAAACTACTTTCCATAGATAACCAAAGAATTTTAAATTACAGATTTGTATCTTTTAGTAATTCATGTAATAATAGAAACTCATAAGGAGATTCAGGAACATANTGGGTGTCAGGTGTGCCTCCGTTCAAAATCCAGGAAAGAAAACCCCCAACTCCATGATGATAGAGAAGAGTACTTTTACTGAATGAGAACTGATAGCGACTAAATCAGCGGTTCTCAACCTGTGGGTTGCGACCCCTTCGGGGGTCGAACGACCTTTTCACAAGGGTCGCCCCGCGCGCTAGCCCGCCATCTTGGAAATGCTCCCAGTTCGGCCGTGCCTGCGGGTCGCCGGACAGCCGGGAAGCGGAAGACTTCGCCTACCCGCCCGGACACCACCATTTGGGTTCTTTTACCCTCTGCGTATGCGCAGAACGCTTTGCGCATGTGCAGAGGGTAAAAGAACCCAAATGGCAGCGTCCGGGCAGGTGGGCGATGTCTCCCCTTTCTGTCGCTACCGGCTGTCCGGCGACCCGCAGGCACGGCCGAACTGGGAGCATTTCACCCCTGCTGACGGTGGCACCAAGATGGCGGGCTAGCGCGCACAGCGACCCCTGTGAAAAGGTCGTTCGACCCCCAAAGGGGTCGCGACCCACAGGTTGAGAACCGCTGTTCTAAATTAACAACTTGTTTTGTTTTGTTTTTTTATTTTTTTAAAAAAGCCTGGTACTTACCACATCTATAACTTGAAAAAGGCAATGCATAGATTCTAGCAATGGGTAATTGTCTATGAAGAAAATATAAATAAATAAAAAGTCAATAATACAGATTTATCACATATTGCTGTCAAGATATTTCAAAGATCAAAGCATGCATATGATGTAAAGACTGGCTTTTTCAGTTATTTTTGAATCTATAGAATCTATGCGGGTAGGGATTAAACTGCAAAGGTTCGTGAAAAGGTTCTTTACATTGTGTCTTTGCTCTTCCTTGAATAATGAGATGTAATTAGTTTAATAGGTTTGACAGGAGAGATGAAGACTAATATAGAGCATATCTGAATGTGCTTTTACCGCACTAAAAGTAGATAGTTTTTGGTATGTATGAACCTTCCCATTTTGTATCACCACCCACTTCTTCAGAATTTTCTTCTAATAAAACACCTGAAGTACCGTATATAATTCATTGTTGGGGGGTTGGGGGTTAGTGACATACTATTTAAAGATTCTTAACTGAAACTGTCTGAATGTTTCCTGCTTTGGGATTTTCTTTTTTTTTTTTTAAAGCAATATAAGCATCTCATGCAAAAAAAAAATGCTGATCAAATTCAACAATACTTAAATAAAATCCATTCTTCCTGTAGTAGTTCTTCTGTAATAAATGATATCAGACCCCAGAGTTCAAAAAGTCTTAATATGGTTTAGTTCTTTTTAAAATTATTTTTTAGATTAACCTTTAAAATAATTTTATCTAGTGTGTTATAACTGTTATAACCCTAGTGTTACAGCACAAGATACAATATAGGGATTTATTAAAATTAAGGCATTTATTAAATGCCTTATATATACTTGCATATATCAGTTTTTCAAGTACAGTAACATTTTCTAGCTACTGATGAAAGAAGCAATCATTAACCAGTTTCCTCCAAATAAGCCAGAAGTAGAATTCCCCAAATCTCTGGTCAGCAGATAAGCATGCTAATTGGCATTGTAGGAATGTCAGACTCAAGAGATCTTGTATTACCAAGTTGGAGAAAACTGAAGACATAATTTCCTACCATTGTACTATGACTTTCTTTTAATGTCACATGCATAAACTATGCATGTCTCTCTGTTAAAAACAAATCAAAAGTCAAATGCAAAACACTTGAGATAGTTTATGTAATCATTAGGATCAAACAAAGAAGAATAAAATACACCAACACCTGGGAAATCAAACTCTATTAATATCACTAGCATCTTAATAGCTTTTTTATGTATAAAAATAATTTCTATGAGAATTCAGGAAAAATATAATTCAACTTGTCTCCACCACATTTCTGTAAGTATGTTAAGTAGGTCAGGCAAAAGAAACAAGTTTAAAGAAGGCATTTCCTCATTTACTTTTTATAAATAAAATATATATTCTGTAATCCTAAGGGAACCCTTAACATGTATATCCATCACACTGAGCTAGATCTCTTGTATTTGAATACATACATTGAAGAGGCTGCCGTTGAAACTCCCAAAAGCTTCCAAGATGACTCCATGAGATGTGGAGTGTGTTATTCAAGACAACACAAGTCCAAAGCAGAAATTGGATTCAAAGCGCTGAGCAGAAAAGCATTGCCTCAAAACCTGTGAAAACAGGCTTGCCAAATGTCAATGATTGGCCTGGCCAAGGTAGGCTTGTATCATTTCTTTACTTAACAATACACAAGCATGACGGAAGGCTATCAGTGCTCCAGCAAAAAAAACTCTGGTGGCCCACAGAAAGATTTAGATCCACATCCATGGTATTGGATCAGGCCCCAATTCACAAAGTTAGGTGTTAAACAAAGCTACATATCTGAAGAAAGTACCCTTATAGATACTAACATAATGACATTGTGATTCCCTTTATATACATACAGTAGAAGCTGAAACGGTTGGACATGCTTACAAATTAGAGGGTGTAGTAACTATACAACACATGCCTTAAAAAAGTGTAAACGTTTTACAACAGATTATACAGATCCTTCTAGGAGCTATAAAAACACCGGAATCACAATATTACAAGTCATCACTAACAAAGAATTCTATTTCATTTTTATATATATTTATATTTATATATATAATTGTTACTTATATAATAATTAAAAATCACTTTTAAACAATTATACAAGTTCACTTTAAAATTAACTTGTTAATAAAGTTGTGCAAAACAAGCTGCTTTCTATAATTAAGTGAAGTATTCATTCATTTATTTATGTCTTCATTTTTACAAAAAAAAATAATAGAAAGTTCATTTAGAAATGTGTCTCTTTTTCTGTAATGGCTGAAATGTTGCCATCACCTTTCAGTTTGGCATCGTAGTCATTTGCTGTAGCAACATATGAGCCAGCTCTGATCTTTCCTCTCATTTTCAGATCTGGGCTAGCTACAATCAGTTTTCTGAATCTCTGGAAAACAGGAAGCAAATTAAAAAAAAAACCCATTAAGTATTTCTGTCATTCTTATAGTCATGCCAACTCAATAAAACCTAGTTCACACATATTGCCCTTTTTAAGCACTGGTTCTTGAATATATCAGGTTTCATCATAATATATTTTGGTGTTGCATGGTGCAAACTTAAAACAATGTATATATGCATGCATGCATGTATGTTTGTATGTAATATGGCTATGAGGGCTTTGGATTTGATTTGGAAGAGATGCATCAGAAAGCATGGGAGGATGAATGCAGCACCAGTCTATACCTCATTAAAGCAGTCACATCTCCTTAAAGGATTAGACAGCTGTAGTCACAGCAGGGGTGGGTTCCTCCCGGTTTGGACCGGTTCTCCTGAACTGGTAGCGGCCCACTGGTGACATCATGATGACATCACCGAACCGGATCAGTCGGTGCCGGTCCGTGGGGGCCGCCATCTTTTTTTTGAATTGTTTTTGAATTTTTTTTAAAAAAAATTTTCCTTCTGAGCATGCGCATAAGCCGACTTCCGGCACTGTGCATGCGGTCGCCATCTTTTTTTCGGCTTTTTTAAATTATTTTTTTCGGATTTTTGGTTACGCCCATGGGGCGTGCCCACGCAGCGCGGGAGGGAGCGAACCGGCAGCGAGGTAAGTTGGAACCCACCCCTGAGTCACAGGTACAGTCAGGTGATGTGTTCAGAGAATGGCATGTTCGAAAGCACCTCTTTGGAAGTGAATCTGAGGCATACACAGCCCTAATAATGTGTTCTCCATTCATTCCATAATAGATTACTTAAGGTAAAAATATTGTTGCTATGATGTGCATAAAATAACGCCTTCTCCGGTTCTGAATATTCCCCACCTAACAGTTATTACTAGAGGCTTACTCTAGGACATTGATGGCGAACCTATGGCACGTGTGCCACAGGTGGCATGCGGAGCCATATCAGAGGGCACGCAAGGCGTTGCCCTATGTCAGCTCCAGCGCGCATGAGCGCGCTGGCCAGCTGATTTTCGGCCTTGGGGAAGGCCGTTTTGCCCTCCGGAGGCTTCAGGGAAGCTTCCTGAAGCCCCGGAGTGCGAAAAACGGCCCAACGGGAAAACCGGAAGTTTGGAAAAACGCACTTCTGGTTTGCCGTTGGGCTGTTTTTCGCACTCTGGAGGCTTCAGGGAAGTGAGGCCTTTGCGCATTCGCGGGGGGGCGGGGGGGTTGTGAGCATGTGCAGGGGGCAGCGCGGGGGGAGGGAATGGGTGTGGGACGTGTGCACGCACTAGCGCGCGCATACACCCCCTTTTGGCATGCGAACCAAAAAAGGTTCGCCATCACTGCTCTAGGACATTTGTTACCTCAATTTTCTTCCCTCCCTCCAAAACCAAATTTTGGTTTTAAAATGCTTCATGAAATATTTTTCTTATGCTTGTGAATTGACATTATATAAACCATCCCTAATAAGTGTTTGTATGCTACTTAATCAATATAATAGAGGTTATTCATTTGTGGCCCTCAAGTGAATGCTACGGAATAAGTCCTTAAATAGGCTTGTGATTATTTAAAAAAACAACAACTCCAAAGCAACCCTCCTAAAATGTAAGCATGTTGTTTGGGTAACAAAAATGTCCACTTTTGCACCCTCCCAAGCTGTCTCTTGTTTTTTTCCACAGGTATCACCATAAATTAAATAAAGGGTAAGTTAATAAATTGATTGCTATCATTTGACATCTGCATTTGTTGTATCACAATAATAGGCACAAATTTATGCAGTCGGAAGCCCATCAGTTCTGAAGTACTACCAACAGAAGGTAAAGACTCAGGATTCAAAAAGATGTATATCCTAATTTTTCTTCCCGGGCTTCTACCTAGAACTACTATATCAAACTGCTTTATAATAAAAATAAGCATTACCTCCAAGATGGTTCCTTCTGATTTCCACAGTTTTACACAGATCCACAAAGGAATGCAGACCATGGAGGAGAGAGCCATCATCCATCCAATACCATAACCCCAGTCCGGGTATATATATACGTTGTTGTACTTCAAAGGTTTATATTTCACCAGGAAAAATATGAAGATTGCCTGAAATAAGGAGGAATGTGTTACGTATCCTTGAGAAAAAAAGAGAGAGAAATTTTGCTTAGGAAACTCTTTCATCCTAGTAAATTAATATAGTAGGTCATACTTTGGAAGATAGACAGACAAGACAGCATGCTATTACTGCTGTTTCCTTCAATTTCAACACTTGCATCTGTCTCTTTTTTTTACCCAAAGGAACTAGATTTCACCTTGAAATCCAAATGAACTTTAATTTAAATAACAAAGACATAAAGACTTCTTTTCAATTTGGTCACAAGTTGCATTTGTGCAGATCAACTTAGGGCTTGTGAGTAGAACATGTTTCCATTTGCATACTACTGAGTTGATTTTTCCTATCTCTCACAAACCTCTCACAAACATTGCAATATATGCCATTTCAGGTGGCCTCAACCTGGACAAAAATATCAGAATGTTCAATATGCCTCAAACCACTTCAAGTTTGGAATATTTACTTCTGCAAATAGCTAAATCACAGCAGTTTGATATGATAGGACAGAATGGAGTTGAGAATTCTGCACATGTTTTGCTGCAGTGCATTTCTCCAATAAAGCATTGTTACAACAATGCATATATTATATATACAACTTAATATACAATAGACAAAATGTACACAACCATACATGGGTGCACAGAGAAAATGCATTATATCATAAAAATCACTTGCATAATTTGTAAAAACACACACATAAATATGTATATACAGATACACATATATTTGGACGAATATATAAAATGCATATAAATTTCATATGAACTTTAAAAAATTATTAAACTGTTGTGAAAATTACCATAGTCTTACATCACTGTCTGTGTTAACATCAGGCTTTCATTTTTATTTTATCACTTCAAAAATACCTCTGAATCACCCATTTATATTATTTGCAATCTTGCATTTATGTATGTATGTATGAATGTATGTATGTATGTACAGTATATATATATAGGGAGTGTGTTTGTGTATGTATGTGAATGGAATGGGACAACTTGCCACGGCCAACTTGGTATGGCCAACTCGCTGCAGGACAACTCACCACGGCCAACTCACTGTGGAACAATTCACTGCGAACAATTTAATAATCTATTTAATTATTTAAAATAAATAAAAAAAATATTTTAATTTTTGCCATTCACATTTCATTCTGTCCCTCCTTTTGCATCCTTTATTTGATGATTCTATTCCACTATTTCTTTAATATTAGTGTAACTCTTGTCCTGCAGCGAGTTCGCTGTAGCAAATTGTCCTGCAGCGAGTTGGCCACGGCAAATTGGCCGTGGCGAGTTGGCTGTGGCGAATTTTCATAGACCCCTCTGCGAATGTGTTTATGTGCATGCTTGTGTCCATACCCACCCACATGCACACATTTGTCTGTTTGTACATATAAGTCCATCAATTTTCTCTGCTATATCAGTGGTACTGAGTGAAATGGCTCGTGCCAGCAAACCAAGTTAGTTTTTCCCAGGAATTGAGGGTAGGATACAGCAAGATTTTGAGACAAGAGTTATGTGAATCAATTAGGATTCAGTCCACCACATCTTTCTCCAAGTGCTCATTATAGGCAGATTAGTAAACTCCTACCCCATGTAGGAAATGCCATATATTTAGATATAAGTTAGATCTCTTATGTAGTCTATCATTGCAATATGAATTAATGTACAAAGAAACAGTGTGGTTAGGGCATCAGCTTGGAAATTGGAAGGCCCTGAGTTCTTGTCTTTAGGCACCAAGGCATCACCTTGGACCTTGGGCCAGTCACTGTCTCTGAGCCCTAGGAAGGAGGCAATGACAAGTTACTTCTGAAATCTTGCCAAAAAATTTCAGGGCCTGTTCAGGCAGCTGTCAGGAGTAAACACTGACTCAAAGGTGCACACAGATATGTGCACGCACACACACACACATTGAAGATGGCAAGAAACAATGGCTTGCCTGAATCAGGGTGCATTAGGAAAAAAGGAAAAAAATCTAATATAACATGATCAATAAAAAATAGCTAAGTAAATGGAAGGATATTTCATAAGATTTTTGTTTTCACTTAACCACTTGAGATTTGTTGCATTCTCCTTGTATTATCTACTTCTGCAAAATAATTTGAACAAGACATCTGGATGAAAACCTTGCCAGAGTCTTACTAATTGTGTTCTCGTATTAATCACGTGTTTTATTACTTACTGCACAAATGCCAGGAGTAAGCACCATCCAACACCATTTAAACAATACCAGTGGTCTGTACCCAATCATATCTTCAATGTTGTCATAAAACCGATTGCTTCCTATGCAAAATAAAAGAGCAAAGAGTGAGTGTGCATCCATGAACACTTTAGTTTCAGTCTAGTGACAATGCTTCTGGAATGCTGTAGTGACACAGACGTTTATACACTATTTCTGAGATTCACCTTTTCTCAATGAATGCCTAAAAATGGAAGGCAAAGGCAGCTGCTAAAAATGTGGCTGTTGCTGGAAAGAGACATTGCTCATTATTTACTGGGTCTGGTGTAACTGTAGACAGTTCTTCCCAGTGCTGCTTTAGGCCCCCGAGAATGCTCTTGGCATGATGTCCATTGTGTCACTACACATCTGAGGAAGGGATGTACAAGGCTGTCACTTTTATTTTCCTTTGGAGCTACCTGAGAACGATGCTGTAGCATGAGGTTATGCCATTACAAGAGTAGGGAAGAGCCTTAAGCTTCCTGATGCCACCACCTTCCAAATGTAACCCAAAAATAATATGGAACCTATTGCCAAAGATAAGGAGGGGCTCCAAGGGGATGAACATTAGCTCAGCATCAATTATTTCATTATCAGCAGGAAAAGACAAAGGGAAAGAGAACAGCAAAAACATCATGCTAAGACATTTTATTAAATGTTTAACATCTACGTGAAGCAATTGGAGGAGGTCATCTGTAGCCATGGGATGAAATATCATCAGTATGCTGATGATACCAGCTGTATATTTCTGCCCCTGGTGAAGTAAGCAATAACACTGATGTCCCGTCTCGGTCCTTGGAGGCTGTAGGAGTTTGGATGGGGAACAACAAGCTTTAGTTCAACCTTGGCAAGACTGAGTGCTTAGGGTTTGGGAAATACAATTGGGACCAGGAATATGGTTAAGTCTAAGTGACTTAAGTTCACTAAGTTCACTAAGTGAAAGTTCACTAAGTCTAAGTGACTTAAGTTCACTAAGTGAAAGTTCAAATGTGCTTACTTCAACTTTTATTTGCTTCACAGGACTGCAAAGGTTATAAATGCAAGGATTAGTTGCAAGGTTACTTCTTCATCCCTGTCATACAGTAGCTCTGAACAATTGCCATACGAGACAATCAGTAAAAAAGATTACCCATAGATCAGCGCACATTACACCTCTGTTCATCGAGTGCATTGATTACCAGTTTGTTTGGGGGTTCAATTCAAGGTGCTGATAATGATTTATAAAGTCCTGACTGGCATGGGGCTGGGTTATTTGAGAGACTGCCTCTCCCCAATCACATCTTTCCATCCCATCAGGTCTGGCAGAAACAGCATATTGCAAGTCCCATCCACAAATGAATGCCATCTGATGGGATCCTTTTTCTGTTAGAGCACCCACTCTTTGGAAGATCATGTTCCCTGAAGTCAAACTTGCCCTGACCTTGTTGGACTGCTGGAAAGTCCTGAAGACATGGCTTTGCTATCTGACCTAGGGATCCAGTAATGGTGGTCTGGAGTCTGTCGGGGAAATTAATGGTATTCTCCCACATATTATGTTGTACTGGTTATTAATAGTTTTATTGTTTATAATTATTTTATTGTTATGATTTTGGCTATTTTTAAAAATTATCTTTGCATTTTAACTTTGTAAGCTGCCCAGACTCATGGAAATACGATGGGCAGCTATATAAAATCAATCAACCAATAAGATCTTCTATTTTCCTTGAAGAAAGATGGGATGTTTATTCCATTTCACTGAACATTTTGGCAGATGATGAGCATCTATGTACCTAAACTGAATAACTCTACAAAAATTTCCCAAATTAAATTTGGAATGTTGTATTAAACCATTCCCTTTTATGGATTACTGCCTTGTCGTGGTGAAGGGGCTTGCGTAGCTCAATGAAGCTATGAGCTATGCTGTGCAGGGCCACCCAAGACAGACAGGTCATAGCAGAGAGTTCTGACAAAACGTGATCCACTGGAGAAGGAAATGGCAACCCACTCCAGTATCTTTGCCATGAAAACCCCATGGACAGCACCAAAAGGCAAAAAGATATGACGCTGGAAGATGAGCTCCTCAGGTTGGAAGGTGTCCAATATGCTACTGGGGAAGAGCAGAGGGCTAGTACTAATAGCGCCAGAAAGAGTGAAGTGACTGGGCCAAAGCCGAAAGGACGCTCAGCTGTGGATGTATCTGGTGGTGAAAGGAAAGTCCGATGCTGTAAAGTTTTATACTCCATAGGAACCTGGAATGTAAGATCCATGAATCAAGGCAAGCTGGACGTGGTCAAACAAGAGATGACAAGACTGAACATCGACATCTTAGGAATCAGCGAACTAAAATGGACAGGAATGGGTTAATTTAATTCAGATGAACATCAGGACTCTACACATGGACATCACCAGACTGTCAACAGAGAAGTCAGATTGACTATGTGCTCTGCAGCCAAAGATGGAAAAGCTCTATACAGTCAGTAAAAACAAGACCAGGAGCTGACTGTGGCTCAGATCATGAGCTTCTTCTGGCAAAATTTAAGCTTAAATTGAAGAAAGTAGGAAAAGCATTAGGCCATTCAGGTATGAACTAAAACATATCCCTGATGAATATACAGTAGAGGTGACAAATAGATTTAAGGAATTAGATCTGATAGACAGAGTGTCTGAAGAACTATGGACAGAGGTTCACAACATTGTACAAGAGGTAGCAACTAAAACCATCCTAAAGAAAAAGAAATGCAAGAAAGCAAAATGGCTGTCTGAGGAAGCCTTACAAATAGCTGAGGAAAGAAGGGAAGCGAAAGGCAAGGGAGAAAGAGAAAGATACACCCAATTAAATGCAGAATTCCAGAGAATAGCTAGAAGAGATAAGAATGCCTTCTTAAAGGAACAGTGCAAAGATAGAAGAAAACAATAGAATAGGGAGGACCAGAGATCTGTTCAAGAAAATTGGAGATATGAAGGGAACGTTTCATGCAAAGATGGGCATGATAAAGGACCAAAATGGCAGGGACCTAGGAGAGGCAGAAGAGATTAAGAAGAGGTGGCAAAATTACACAGAAGAACTATACAAGAAACAGCTTAACATCCCTGATAACCACGATGGGGTGGCCACTGACCTCGAGCCAGACATCCTGGAATGGGAAGTCAAATGGGCCTTAGGAAATCTGA
>QLTV01002662.1:829445-844442 GCA_003457575.1 Thermophis baileyi
GCGCGCGCTGGCCAGCTGATTTTCGGCCTTGGGGAAGGCAGTTTTGCCCTCCGGAGGCTTCAGGGAAGCTTCCTGAAGCCTCGGAGTGCAAAAAACGGCCCAACGGGCAAACCGGAAGTTCGGAAAAACGCACTTCCGGTTTGCTGTTGGGCTGTTTTTTGCACTCCGGAGGCTTTAGGGAAGCTTCCTGAAGCCCCGGAGTGCGAAAAACAGCCCAACCGGCAAACCGGACGTTCGGAAAAATGCCCTTCCGGTTTGCCATTTGGCTGTTTTTCACACTCCGGAGGCTTCAGGGAAGCTTCCTGAAGCCCCGGAGTGCGAAAAACAGCCCAACGGGAAAACCGGAAGTGCGTTTTTCCGAACTTCCGGTTTGCCCGTTGGGGCGTTTTTTCACCGTCCCAGGCTTTAGTGAGGCCTTTGCGCATTCGCGGTGGGGGGGTGGCGGGTGTGTGTGCATGCGCAGGGGGCACCGTGGGGGGTTGTGCGCATGTGTGGGGGGAGGGAATGGGTGTGGGCACGCACGCGTGCTAGCGCGCGCACGCACACCCCCTTTTGGCACGCGGACCAAAAAAGGTTCGCCATCACTGCTATAGAAATACAGTTTTAATGCATTAGATTGATAAATCAAGGGACACTCTTTATTCACTCATATACTGGGCCATTGGTTCCTAACTGATTCCTCCTGCTGTTGCTGTTCAGGGTGAATTCAGCTTTCTGGGAATATTTTATTATTAGAGCATTTTAGGCAGTCCACATACATGGGGTTGCATCTCATATACTTAGTACTGAATGCAGTTCACACATTTACTACAGTCTGTATTAAATTATTGTAAGTTTAATTTTTTCTTATATTTATAATTGTTTCTATATTTTTATTTTTGTGGCATTGTGAGCCATTGTGATGACTCCCCCAGACACTTTCCCAGATACTTCTCCAGATATCAGCTCAGAGGAAGATGAATCAGTTACATGTCTGGAGGGGAGTTGGTCAATGGCTCCGAATAGCCATCTGATAGGGCCATGATGGCGAACCTATGGCACGTGTACGGCAGGTGCACCATCGCCAGCTGCTCTCTGGTTTCCAGTGTGTACATGCACGCCGGCCAGCTGGTCTTCGCGAGTGCTGGTGCGCCGGAAAACGGCCTGAAAACAGCCCAAAAAAGGGCCCGAAAAATGGCCAAAAAACAGGCATGCGCACGCTGGCCAGCTGGTCTTCAGGTTTCTGGTGCTCCGGCGTGCATGAAGACCAGCTGGCCATGCATGTGCCAGAAACCTGAAGACCAGTTCGGGTTTCCGGCGCTCTGACGCACGCACATGCACGCGCATGCACACACATTCCGGTTTGGGCACTCAGTGCTGAAAAGGTTCGCCATCAGTGTGATAGGGATTTGGCTGAAGCACAGCTGCAGCAGGACAGCCCTGAGGCTTCAGGTGGGGAAACCACATAGCTGCAGCCAGTCAATGATGCCTTCTTCATCTGATCCGAGAACACATAGGGCAGAGAAAAGGCAGGAACAGTGAAGGTCAGTCCGATTACTTGCAAGGAGGCAGCCTCGCCCTTTTTAATGAGCTGCACCAGAAGCTGGCTATTTAGCACAGCAGACAGATGGAGGCGATGCTGGGAACAATGTGTTCATTTCCTAGCTGTTTTTCCTGATCGTTGTGATTCATGCCTTGCTTTGATTGACACCAGGCCTTGACTTGGATTGTGCCTTGTGAACTCTGCACTTTCCTTACCCTGTGAACCCTCTTGTATTGTGGATTTAACTTTGCCTGGTGGGTTTATCTCATTTGGGAAACTTTCAAGTGCCTTGTGGACTCGTTGGGCATTGCTCTGTGGACTAGCATTGGTCTGCTTTTGGCAGGACTTAATTGAGACTGTTCTGGGTTTTGGGTGAAGGGAATTTCTGGGGAATATTAATAAATCCACTAAATCACCGTTATGTGCGTGTGAATGAATGAGTGAGTGGGACAGCACAGCCACCCGGAGTCTCTTTGGATAGAGTGATAGGCAGCATATAAATTTAATAAATAAATTAAATTATAGAAGTATCAAATTAATTAATTAAGTATTCACAAAAGAGTCAAGGTATTAAATCTGCAGTCTGTATTTAACTTAGAAACAAGGATGATTATATGGGAAACAATATTTATCAGAAGGGAAGATCCATAAACCATGCTCTTTGACAATTCTAATCCTAAAATTTTGCCTCAATTCATACATTTTTATCTGACAAGGTAAATTATGGAAATAATTTCTGTGGGAAGAATTCCAGAAAGATGGAGGCAAACAAGAGCCAAGGTGGCGCAGTGGTTAGAGTGCAGCACTGCAGGCTACTTCAGCTGACTGCTAGCTGCAGTTCAGCGGTTCAAATCTCACCGGCTCAAGGTTGACTCAGCCTTCCATCCTTCCGAGGTGGGTAAAATGAGGACCCAGATTGTTGGGGGCAATATGCTGACTCTGTAAACCGCTTAGAGAGGGCTGTAAAGCACTATGAAGCGGTATATAAGTCTAAGTGCTATTGCTATAAACAAAGGTAACACTAAACATTTTGTTTTGTAGCCCCTGCATGATCCTTTCTCTTCAGAAGGCCAGAAAAATTTCTCCAACTACTCCCTGGAAAAGACACTGATGACTATGTATATCTAGTGTATATTTAACATGTTTGAGACGTATTTGTTTAATGAGAAACAGGACATAAATAATTGATATCAAACATACATTATTCAAATTATCTGGAAAAATATTATGTAATTTCAGGCAATAACATCAATCTTTGACTCACCATAAAACCAGCCAATGCAGACACATTCAAATATAGCCACAAAAAGAAGACACATTCCACTAGCAGCATAAGAATCAAATAGTTGGAAAACATACATTCCACCCTGAAAAAGAAAATTAAAAAAGAAGAAGGTTGTGGCTTTGTGACATTTTAGTGTTAAAAGTGAGGATTATTTTCAGATAGCATTCACTGGAGGATACCATGTAATTTTTCAAATTATAACTGGAAAGGAGGAAAATACAACATTCTTCTCCTTTGCCCAAGTCAAGAGGAAAATTATTCCTTTAAAGACATTATTTTCATTGTGGGACACCTCCATTAGTGTAGTAATATTAGTGTCACAGCAAGGATTTACCTTATAGTAGTTAAAAGCTAACCTTCATCAGTAAGCTTAGGTAAGAGACATCTGATAAAATGCTAGCTGTTCACTCTAAGCTCTGCAATACAGCTTAAAGTAAAATTCAACCGACAAAAAAATTTGCACAGCGTTTAAAATGTTCCTCAGAAATTACACAGCACCAGAGTGGATATTGCAGTTCTTTTCAACAGCAGTGCATTTCCCCCCTAAATTTAACTCATTGAATGTTTTGGGTTTTTTGAGAAAAAAAATTGTAATGAAAAACCTTATGTGACAGTAAATGATGCAACAGTGCCATTTGGTGGACCATGATACATATTGCAACTTGATTGTACTTTGCAAATCACACATTCTAGAATGTACAACATATATACTCTTTGAAACAAAAGGCATAGAAACAGTGTGCTTTGAAAAAATCTTTTCTCCTTTTGCTAAAGTCTATTCAAAACAGTTGGGTAAGCAGCTGGAGTAATAAATAAGTTGGGTTTGCCTCAGAATCATGAACATAGGCCTCTAAATACTATTTTCTGGAGAGTGACAATAGTGGTATAACTGTCATATCCTTTTCCAGTTGCATAGAGCTGAACACTCTGAGTAGGGCTTTGGTCTCTTGTGTGAAGTAGGGCTTAACACATGTCTCCAATACGGTTGCATGCATATTTTCTACTGAAAGAATCTTCTAGACCAGGGGTTTCAAACTGGCGGCCCACGGGCTGGATACGTCATGCGCAGGCCACGCCCACCCCAGCTCCGCGAAGGGAAAAAACATTGTGAAACGTCATGTGGCAACATTGTGACGCCCATGTTCTAGACCACCTCTCCCCACCAAAACCTGACACTAGCCACATATCTCTTCTGCAATTAGAGGTTCTTTTAAAAAAAGGTTACTTCTTTTGTTTATTTAAGATATTTCTATACCTTACTTTTATATAAATATTTATAATACTATACATTATATTTCCTATACATCACAGAAAATTCAAAACTGTTTTATAGTAGCCATAAAATCAATTCAAAATAATAGGAAAAAAGTTTAAAACAATCAATATATCTGGAAAAATTAGGGTGGGGGGGGGTTTAACGGCTGGATTCACTGCACTAAATTATTCCTTCCAACACGGATTTTATGGTAGTGCCATAAAATCAATGTTGGAAGGGATAATTTAGTGCACTGAATCCAATTCCCTGTTCAATTCATAATAGTTTCCATAAATGGGATATCAGTTATGGCAGAGATGTAATCAGCAGAATCACAAACTGTAGCTCAGAGACCAGCATGTCTTCTTAAGATCATACATCTTGGAAGGAAGGATGTAATTGTTCTTTAAGGTAACTTGATTGTTTACGATTAATCCATTCTGTGAAGATGATGAAGTAAAATACCACTATCTTGATGAACAATATCAAAGGCAACTGAGGGTTCAAATTTCATGTCTCTTGGCAGAGGTCATCCATCAGTGATTAAAATAGATTCTACCCTATTTCAGTCTGGAACTCAGAATGGTTATCTTATTCAGCCAATATGAAGGAGTTGGTAAACTCAGAATAAAACTAAGTTCAAGCTAATGTTATGAAATATAATAACTATTTATACTCCTGTGTATATGGTGCCTTTTGCCTCGGTCATATAAAAATTACAGTCAATGGCAATTCAATAGTTGATTACTAATATGATTCTTCTTATTAATTCAATTTATTTTATTTGTATGTTATCATCCATCCACTCCCCCACCCATTTCATTTAGGTGATTCTGGGCAGCTCACAACAGTTTGTAGTGAAGCATAATCAATCAGTGATGATTGGAGAGATTTTGTACATACAAAAATTTGATTCACTCTGGTGAATGGGAAGGGCATGTTGAAAGGGATAATCTGGTCCTAATCCTTAAATGGCTTTTCAAATCAAGACCAGCATTTTATAGGATGCTAAAATACATTTGACAAGAAGATTTAATATTTCTAAATGATTGGTAATTTGTTCCAAAACTATTTTTTGTAAATATTTCTGGTTCCAATCATTTATGAGTCATCCAATATGCTGCATAGAATTTCCAACTCTAAAAATCCCCTCCCCTACTTCACAGTTGTGAATGTTATTAAATGTATCTTACCTCTGTTAACATGATTAAGCCAAGAAAGTAAGACACAATTGAAAGAGCTAGAATCAACATTTCTCTTCTGTATCCCCTCCGGAAAACCTTGGGGTACATATCCACCACTGCTGTCACAAGACTCTCAACACACACAAACTGTATAAAAAACAGAAACAAGGCAAACAAATACATTCCCATTTCTATAGCAGTAATCAGTGCATGAAATGTTTTGTAGCATTCACAGCCCAGTGCTATAGGGAGCTTTATTCAAACTACATAGCGTGTGAGGCAAATTGTGATTCTGATTAAGCATATTGCTGGTTTTTGGATTAGCATTAGTAGAGTCAGACTATCCCTATTATTCTTCAAAAAGAGACACAGGACAGATTTTAATAGTTTTCTCAGCACAAAATTAGGCACTAGACTCTGTATTATTTCTTGACTCTGTGCTGTGAATAACTAGGGAAATTATTCAGCACTTAAAGAGAGATTCTGGGCTGAGGAGAGTGATCCATTTTTTTTATTCCCATCTTCAAACTCAACAGTACTAATTATATGTTCTTCAAATCTAATCCTTCAATGTGATTAAACACCCCTTTTTAATTCTTTAGTTCGCTGCCCTAAAAGTCAGTGACTTCCCCAGGTACATGTCTATCTCTCGACTCTACTTTAGTAGCTGGTAAACACTTCCATTCTTTTAGAACCACTATTTTCCAATGAAACCATGGCTCCAATGGGAAACCTGGCTTCATTGGGCCACGGTTGCGCAGTGGTTAGAGTGCAGTACTGCAGGCTACTTCTGCTGACTGCCGGCTGGCTGCAATTTGGCAGTTCAAATCTCACCAGGCTCAAGGTTGACTCAGCCTTCCATCCTTCCGAGGTGGGTAAAATGAAGACCCAGATTGTTGGAGGCAATATGCTGACTCTGTAAAGTGCTTAGAGAGGGCTGTAAAGCACTGTGAAGTGGTATATATGTCGCTATTGCTATTGCCTTTTCTCTGTCTTGGTTATTAGCCTTTTAAATTTCTCAAGTTTAGCCTGTGATTGAGGCCCATTATTTTCAATTCGTGTTATTATACATTTGCCTCTCCGTTTTCTCTTATTATTTCACAAATAATACCTGTTTGGATATATTAACAAGTCATGTATGTTTATACCGGTAAAGAACAACTCTTACTATGTAACAATTCTATATTTTATGGACCTTCACAGAAATTAGTTTGCAATGTTTATAACAGTTTTACAGTAACTGTGATTTGTACCTGACTATCTAATCCAAGGAATATAAGCATCATGAAAAACAAAGTTGCCCACAATGGAGAAAGAGGCATCATTGTTACTGCCTTTGGATATGCAATGAAAGCAAGTCCAGGTCCTGAAAGTGAAATAAACAGGAATTAAGATACATAAATGAGGACTTGTTCATATATTGATCACATTATGAATATTCCCTATATGTATATAATTGATGGCATGGGATGGATCGTATCTCTTTATAGAAAATGTCCAACTTCTTTCCTGCACAATTAACTTATCTTCAAATCCCATATTCAAGTAGACCATCAAATATATTTGTATAACTTACCTGATTCTGCAACTTCTGCTATGGGAACCCCCTGTTCATAAGCCATAAAGCCAAGAACAGAAAAGATGGCAAAACCAGCCACAAAGCTTGTACCACTGTTCAGGCAACAGAGCATAATGCAGTCTCTATCAAATAAAGAGCAAAATCATTGTTTAATTTTAAGTGCTTGACTTTGTATCACAGTTTTGGAAAAAAAATTCAGAAAGAAAAAACCAGGAACTTCCAGAAGTTTTCCACGTAGTATTGACTATACTTCTAGTACATTTATAGAGTCAAATGGATTATAGTACATTTTTGTCACACTTAGTATCACCAAATTCTACTGTTCTAGATCTCAGAGATATCATCAGAGATTTGATGAGAATTTTAATGACACCTCTTTTTTTTACTTTGTGCCCAAAATGCACCACTAAATTATTTGGCTGTTCAATATTGGCCTTTGCCAATATTATTTTCCATTTGGATGCATTTTTTAAAAATTCAATGTCCTCTCAGAATATGAAAAGAAAACTGTCTCACATGGAATATAATTACTGGCTTTATGGAATTTCAATATTGTATGATTGACTACATTATGTTGCATATACACAGTAACATTCACATGTAAGTTCTTCTTGCAAGGCTTTAAGGAGAAATGCATAACCAGAGCATTCTGAAATGTAGCATTATGTTAAGCTAAGTGTACAATTTAATATTCAAATAACTTGTGATTATTGTAACTAATAATAAATAATCTCTGTTTTCTACTTTCTTCAGAATATGATATCAGTTTGTGTAGGTAAATGCTTGCAATATTTAAATTCATGGTTGTCAATCAGTTTGAAAAGAGGGAAGATTGTGTTAAGAAATATAAAATCTTGTGGCACCTTAAAGATTGACAGGTTTGTCAGTTTTAAATGTACTTTGAAGATTTATATTCCACAAGGACTTATCTGAAATACGTTGACAAAGATTCAGTATTTTTACCTGACAAGACAGACAAAATATAGAATGTGGAATATGATACAGAGAAGGATGTTTTACTGGATCTATGAAAGAAATGATTAAAATTAAAAAATTAAAAGGGAATAAAAAAATAAAGGGAAATGCAAATGATAAACAATGACCTGGAAAATGTTTTATGTATTGCAATTGAGGTTTGTTAAAGCCTTGAAGGGGCTGTAAAGGGGGGGGGGTATGTGATGGGATATAGAAGAATCAAAGAGAAATCAAATCCTACTACAATATTTAATTGAATTAAAGATTGTTAAACATAAAAGGAAGGACAATAAAGTTGGTTTATTTGATCAAGGTTAAAGTAAGAGTTTTTGTTTTTGCAATGCTCTGGCAACTTTTTAAGGATTTTGTTCTGACACCAGGATTGAAAAGTTGATGTTTTATCAATTTGCTTCTAGAAAAGGGATGAGATATGGGCTGAAGAAATATCTATTTAACCTTATAGGGCAGGGGTGTCAAACTGGCGGCCCGTGGGCCGGATGTGTCATGTGCAGGCCACGCCCACCCCAGCTCCACAAATGGAAAAAACATTGCGAGACATCATGTGACAGCAATGTGACGCCGCAAGTTTGATACCCGTGTTATAGGGGATTAAGAATTATTAAATTTGTTTATATTTGAGATAATGAAGGTTAGAATACATTTCTTTATATATTTCTTTTCTTCTTTATATTTTTTATTTTCTACACTTTTTATTGTTTCTTTCCCTTTCTATTCTTTCTCTATTTGTATTAGTTTTTACTATTGTAATTAAAATTCTTTAAAAATTACACTCAAAAGAAAGATTCAGTACTGATGAATATTACTCATTTATTTTATGGTCAATATAATATTATTAAATTATCTCGATAATGTTATTATCAATAATATTAATATTATTATGGTTCATTGCACAGTTGGACAATGTTCAGACTGGATTTGGGATTATAGGAGCCTGTTACTATTGGTACTACCTTTGCTTTCAGTTCATGTCAGTCTCAGAATCTTAACATAAGTCTTAACATAAATACCTTTATTTTTGTTAGCTTCCAAGACATGGGAGAAAGAAAAGGTGAAGCCCTAAGGCAAAATCTGCAATCAATCAATCAATCAATCAATCAATCAATCTATCTATCTATCTATCTATCTATCTATCTATCTATCTATCTATCTATCTATCTATCTATCTATCTATCTATCTATCTATCTATCTATCTATTATTTATCTACCATCATATCATATATTTGGAATTTATACCTTATTTTAATGTCTAATGTTATTAAACATGTTATTTTAACATTTTAATATTCAATGTTTATTTCATAAACAAAAGCCCACTAAATTATTCACTTATACTGTCTACACTATTACTCTATCTACATCTGAAATTTTATCATTTTCAATATTGTCACATCATTCATGACTTTCTTTCATGTATTTATTCTTGAAGCCTTTGTTTCAATTTCACCTTTTGACATATCACTAGCATATATTTCCATATGTCTGCTAAAATACTCCTTCCAGGATTCAGTGATTTCATCTTTCAGAAATGATCTATCCCAGAACATTTTATCACTTTTATTTTTATTTTCTGGAAGATCGTGGTTTAGAGCAGTGTTTTATGACCTTGATCGTATTAAGATGTGTGAACTTCAACTCCCAGAATTCCCCAGCCTGGTCAAGGCTCAAAATGGCCAAGATTGAGAAACATTGGTTTAGGCATTTTATCCAGCGATGGGTTGCTCCTGGTTTGGCCCGGTTCTTAGAACCGGTAGCAGCGGCGGGAGGCTCCGCCCATACACCCGGGATACTTCTGCGCATGCGCAGAAGCATTGCGCACGCCCATGAGCGTGCACGCAAACTGGTAGCAACGGGTTTTAGAACCCACTACTGATTTTACCTGTTTCCAAAACTAATTTTCATTTCAGTCAAAATTTATGGCATTTTCCCTCTTTCTTTTAATCATAATCTTAATTATTCATAGCAATCTTTGAAACTATCTTGTGTTTTCCATACAATTTTTTTATCTCTTAACTTCTTGCAGTAATTCTACTTTCACTGTAGAGTGTTCCCCACTTCTTTTTTTTTCCTTTCATGTTCACTTTTCACTTATAACAGTATCCAATAATATCCACTTCACTTTCAGGATTTCTACATACTTTCGGACTCTTTCCTTAATTCTATCACTTTTAGCAGAAACAAGTGAGTTAATCATGCTTTAAGATCTACTGTATATCCTTTCTTTTGTTATGGATGCAGATAAACAATTATTATGCTTAAACCATATATTTAAAACACATTTTTTTCTAAGCAGATATTTCCTAGTCACTATTTTCCTTTATTTATTTATTTTTGGTCACTTTTGTTCACTTTTTCCACATTGGTCACTTTTTCTGCATTGTCTTCTTTCATTCCCACCTATCCAGTCATGTCATCTAATAGAACAATTTTTGGCCTATATGGCTGAAAACCTGAGAAGAACAGAAAGAAGGTCATGATGAGGAGAAGAAGATATGGAGTGAACAGAATTGTAAGAGAAATGGGAGAGACTGATATTGGTTGGGTTGTGGATACAGGGCTGTAATCACTGTAATTTAAACTGATCTCTGTCTCAGATAAGGAGTCAATAAAATATCATGCACTATAATGATATGACTGACGCCACATGTAGCGTTTCCTGGTTCTGGTAAGATCAATACCAATCAGTTGGCATTTATTGGCATGTGCTGGCCCCAAACCCAAACCACAGCCAGTTTTACTTTAACATATTCAATCCAAGATAGCAATAGCACTTAGACTTATATACCGCTTTATAGTGCTTTACATAGGATTTTATCTTGGAGATCAACATTTATCTCACCAATGAAACTGTGTCCAGACCATTTAAATAATGCATAGTGTTTATTAGTGTATGCAGTGTGTATACATGTATGTGTTTAAGTGTTTTAACTAGTCTTGAGTACAATCTCCAAATAATTACCTTAATTATACACCTAGATTTATAAATAGAATGACCCAATTGTGCATTACCTATAACAGTTATTATTGTAGTTATTGTAGCTTCCTAGGGCTGTCAAGCATCCCAGGCAGATAGCATAGGAGAAAAATATCTGTGTTCCAGCATCTACCCAGACCTGCAAACATAAAAATGCAAAAATAATTTAGGAAAGAAGAAATATTTTCTGTTTCAGAACCGTATACAATAATTCATATATATTATTACCAGAATGGCTTGTGGCCATATTTTTAGCTAGATAACCAGTTTAAAAATCCAAAGATCATTATGCAATTAAAAAAAATAAACATTGCCTTTTGGTTGTTTTTGTTGTTATTCCTTTTCCTCCCATTATTTGTGATTTGTTTTATTCTAGTGAAGTATCTATTTGTAATATAAATTATTATTTTTCAGCAAACATAAAAGAAATACTCACTTATTTGGGGGGGGGTAGAACTCTTGTTTTATTGACAGAAAGCATCTACTATGACTACATGATCTTACTATGGTCTAAAATTGATATAAGAGGCCAAGGGTTTCCTCTACAGTTAGATACTCACACAAAGTACATCTGTAAACACTGCATCAGTGGAACTACTGTTTGTAGAAATTAAGTACACTGGGAAAAATGTTTTTTTAAACTATGGTTTCCAGGGATTTTGGCAATGCAGATTGGAGTAAATGGAAGTTATAGCATACTACATCTACACCTAGACAGCAAGTTAAAGAAGGCTATTGTAATCCATAATTCCAATTGAAGGAAGGTGGGTTTGTATAGGAACTGATATCCAGCAAACAAGTCATTATTATTTCTCAGAAGAACCTCAATCAAACTTTTAATTTTATACATAGCTTTTTTCCCCCTGAATTCTCAAACTGACGGAACAGGCAAAAATAATGAGATGATTAAGCAAAATTCAAATTTGACAACCCCTATTTTGAGTGTTAAGCTTAAGTGCACATGGTAAGGGATTTGTCTATGCTACATTCTATATATTTCATTATTTATATTTACACCTTGCCTCTTCTCTTAGAAGATCAAGGCAACGTTCATGTTTTTCTCATTCTACTACATCCTTATGACTGTGTCAGCTACAGTCAATCATCCATTTCTTTCAGAAAATTCTTTGAAAAATGTATTCATTTCTCTTGCAGCTTTAGATGCTGTGATGGAAATCAGTTTAGACATGGTTAAAGGCATTTAAGACAAATTTGTGAAGGGCTATTTAGGGCTCCTGGACTTCTCAAAGGTACACTGCCTTCAGAATAATGATTGTAAAAAAACTATGCAAACTTTCATACCACTTGCTAGGAAACAACAATGGAAAAGTCCTATTGCTATCTTGTCCTCCTTCTGAGTTCTCAGATGCATCTGGCTGGTCACAAAATGTTGAACATGATATGCAGTTGTTCTGTTCCTACAAGATTCTCCTTTAGTTCCTAGTTTAGGGACCACTGAAATAATCTGTGACAGCAAATTATATATATATATAACAATTATTCAGTGTAGGAAAACTAATTATTTCTCTTGTTTGTTTTGAATCAATCAGCTTTCTTGGCAAATCACAATTTTTACCTTGTTTAATTCAGAAAGTTAGACTAGCACCAAGGATCATATATGGGAAAGAGAAAGAGACAGGTAACAACAACAACTATTCATGATATTCATGATATTGTTTTTCTACAGATAGTCCTCAACTTACATTTCATTTAGTGACTGTTCGAAATTACAACGGCACTGAAAAAAGTTCCTTATAACCATTTTTCACACTTACGACCACTGCAGCATCCCCATGATCACATAATCAAAATTCAGACACTTAGCAACTGATTCATATATACGATGATTGCAGTATCCTGGGGTCATATGATCACCTGTTGTGACCTTCTGACAAGCAAAGTCAATGGGGAAGCCATATTCACTTAACAACCATGTTATTAACATAACAACTGCAGTGATTCACAAGAATCACTTGTGGCAAGAAAGATCGTAAAAAGGGCCAAAATATACTTAGCAAATGTCTCATTTAGCAACAGAAATTTTGGGTTCAATTGTGGTTGTGGTAAGTTGAGGACTACCTGTATTACGGGTGTGAATCACCCTGAGTTCTGATATTAAGATGGGTAGTTATGCAAGAAATTAAAATACTGTAAATTAAAGAAATAAATCTCTTTAATATGATTTTTTTCTAAATTAAAAATATCAAGATACTCCAGTCTTTCCATGTCAGGCAGAAAAGTTTCTAGACCAAGGCAGGAGCAAACTCATGATCTCTTGGTTTCTAGCCTGGAGCCTTAACCACTACACCAGACTGATTATTTTGTGCTTTCTGTATTTCTATATTTCTATATTTTTGTATTCTTATTGCATCTTTTGAGTGCTACCTGGTGTCATGTTTAGATCCCTTCTTGGTTAGGGAAACATATGCAAGGCTGTTGTGAAGACTATTTGGGATACCTGGTGGATAAAATCACTTGGATTCATGATGAGTTGGATTCTAGTTGTGCAGGTCTTATGAAATTGTCTTCAACAGTCTTGGGTTGTTATTTGGGAGGAATTCAATCCTGATAGTCCTGAAGTAGAGGACAAGGTACTTGCCCTGTGAGTGCGTTCTAGATCTATGCCCCTCCTGGTTGGACAAAGCTTTCAGAGATGATATGTTCATATATGAGTATCTCCATATAGTAAATGCTTCCCTTGCAGAGGAAACAGTTCTACCACCTCTAAATACTCTCAGGATAGGCATGTTTGCCTTTCTTCACTTGAAACAATGTCACCTTGAAAACCTGGAGGTGTGCCTTTTCCACCTAAGTGCCTGCCCTCTGGAAAATTCAATTGCCAACCTATAGTTGGCTCAACCCTATTGGCTTTCTACTGTAAAAACCTTGCTTGAAACACGGATGCTTCAACCAGGATAATTTAAGTTCTGGTGCAGAGGAATGCAACAAATTTGAGTCCCTGATTTCCAGTTAATAATTGTTCCTTGTTTTTAGCTGTATTGTTTGGTTTTTTAAAAATATTTTTGTTCTGTTTATTGTACACAGAACACAGTAGCATAATTCAAGTTGGACAGCTCTATAATGTAAACATTTTAGATACATATATACATAAAGTATTATTTGAACATATGTCCAAAATTAATTCATAGGACTATATCATATGAAATGTAATGGAAATACATAATTTGGCACATTGGATTTTCCAATTTTATTTTTCTGATTGACCCTATTTTTGAAAGTTGACAACTTTCAATTCTCAGTTTACTATTATATATAAATAGGTGAGGTAGAGTATAAACTAGCAGTGATGACCAAGATAAAATAAGTAGGGCTTCACAAACAACATAATTAATTACATGTTTTTTTCACCAGAAAATGCAGTGATCATCACTATTCATAACATTAAAAGAGACTTTTTTAACTCATGGCAAATTAAAAATGAAAAGTATCAGTGTCTACTTGCTTAATTGCTATACATTCACTTCTATTACTACTGAGCTTTATGCTGAATTCCCATGCTTTTTGAAAGATTTTTATTTGCAAGGTATGGGGAGAGCTGCTAGAAAAATATAATGCTGGCTTAGAGAGAACTTTGGTTTGATTCATCTGTATTTTGATCTAGTTTATTTATAGAAAACTGCAGTTACCTACTTATTGCAGAGGGTAGCTAACAGAAAATACTTTTGCTTTTCCAATGCAAAGTATCCAATTATTGTTTTTCCCTACCTACTGTGCCATCAGTACCATATCCTATGCTTTCAAAGCTTCTCCATCAATGGACAGAAAGCTAGTGGCTCTCCTTTGCACTGCTGGACTCTCTCAAGCACTCATAGCTGGAATCGATTGGGATAGCTCAGCAACAAAAGAGGCATTTTTCCACATTCACCTGCTAGCTAGTACTCCAGATAAGAGAATCAGTTCCAAAAGAGCTTTTCCACACCATTAATTTATTCCATCCAGCAATCTAGAGAAGGTCATCAGTACGAAATGACATTCTTTTCATGCTGTTGGGCTTTCTCAACCATCATCAGGTCATCAGCCTTTGGGGAAGTCCAGAGGCATGAAAAGAGCTTTATCACATCTTTGGTTTCTCTCAGCTGCATTCAAAAGGCCTTTTGAATAGTCTGGAGAATAGAATAGAATAGAATAGAATAGAATAGAATAGAATAGAATAGAATAGAATAGAATAGAATAGAATAGAATA
>QLTV01002662.1:846466-917416 GCA_003457575.1 Thermophis baileyi
ATATTTTTAAGAGTTTTCCACATGTTTGCTGGTTCATTTGTTGAGAACTGATTCTTTAGCTTTTCAGAGTACCTTCTTTTTGCTGCTCTGATCTCCCTTGTTAATACATTTCTGCCCTGATTGTACAGCATTTTATCACCTTTTCTATAGGCTTCCTCTTTGGAATGACATAGCTGCTTAAGTTTAGCTGTGAACCACGGTTTGTTGTTGCTGTACATTCGCAAGTTCCTGGTTGGAACACATAGGTCTTCACAGCAGCTGACATATGCTGTTACAGTATCTGTGAGTTCAGCCAGGTCTCCAGAGGTATCTTCAAAAATATTCCAATCAGTGCAGTCAAAGTAAGCCTGTAGCTTTAACTTTGCCTCCTCAGTCCAAGTCCTCACTGATTTAATTGTTGGTTTCGTGGCTTTAAATCTTTGTCTGTAAGCAGAACTAAGTGACTTATGACCATTTTTCACACTTGTGACCGCTGCAGCATCCCCATGACCATGTGATTTACATTTGGATGCTTGATAACTGACTCACATTTATGACGGTTGCAGTATCCCCAGGTCATGTGATCCCCTTTTGGAACCTTCTGACAAGCAAAGTCAATGGGGAAACCAGATTCACTTAACAACCGTATTACTAATTTAACAACTGCAGTGATTCACTTAGCAAACATGGCAAGAAAAGTCGTAAAATGGGGCAAAATTCACTTAACAAATTTCTCACTTAACAACATAAATTTTGGGTTCAATTGTGGTCGTAAGTCGAGGATTACCTGTAGTTGCAAAATATTGAATTCACGTTCAGAATAGAAAAGGATCCATTTGGGAGATAATTTTGCCACTGTGAAATATGCCATGAGAGCATATAAGCATAAAATATCAATACGAAATTAAAGCCAAAGCTAACAGTTATGCACAAAATACTGACAGAAGTAAAACACAGATTTCATTGTAGTGGTATGTTTGAAAGAGCTGTGGCATAATCAGATATAAATGTGTTTAACCTTCCACCACAGTAACCCAAGCCTTTCATTATGATGTGTACATATAATCTTGTTTTGCCTTTCATTTGCCATGCTATTAACAGTTGTAATTAAACAGAAAAATAAAGTAAAAAAAAGTATGCTGTCTAGATAAATAGCTGAAATGTGCTGTATTTGGATACAAGATTCACTCTTGTTTCCGAGCTTGTACTACGGGAGGTGGGGGTGCGGTATTCAACAACACAACTTCTGTAAGCAGAGGGGTTCATTAGTGGAGAAAGCAGAACTTAAATAGTTAGGCAAAAAATGGCTGAATTAAGCCTTTTCTTTTTCCTTCTTTTAACAGAAGTGATTTTCAAAAGATTAAAAGTAGGTTAGGGAAACAATAAACCAGCTATGTTTCTAGTGTCTACCTGACAACAGCTTTTGTGGCAGTGAATAATTACATGAAAATCACTTCCTTTCCACCTCTCTTTGGGATTTCTGTGAGTTGCTAAGCAGTTCCTCTCCCACCTTCTGCTAATGTTACTAACAGACACCAATGAATGGGGCACATTCATTATGGGAAAAGGAGAGAAGGACTTAAGTACTCAAGTTTTGTTGTTGTTGTTGTTGATTCGTTGCTGCCTCCAGAAATAAGCACCAAGGCTTAGAATAGTTTACACACATTGAAATGGTAATTTGTCCAGGCATGTTGAGTAGAAACCAACTTCTAGCTTAAATGAAGCAAAACAATTCTTGAAGAAAAGCCACACTTGTATCATGTTTCTGTGGTGCCAACCAATGTAGAAAGTCAGCTACCAAAGCAAAAGGTATTTGGGGGGAATACTTTACATACACTTTTCCCTTTCCTTTATTCATGAGTAATATAGTTGACCTATATTTTCATATTTAGTTGACAAGAGTTTTGGGCTTAAGTTATGCTGTACTGAGAATGGATACTGGTAGATCTGATATTTTTTCATGATAACCACTGTTTTATAGAGAAATTAGGAGAAAACCAATCTACAAGTCTTTGAAAGTTTCAGTTTGGTATAGTTCAGTTATAGATAGAATTCTTTATTGGCCAAGTGTGATTTGACACACAAGGAATTTGTCTTTGGTGCATAAACTCTCAGTGTTCAAACAACGACGTGATATCCTAGAGCATATTTGCAATCATTAATCATAAGATACAACAAGTGATAATCATAGATAACAACAGAAGATAGTAGGAAAGATGAGAAGATGAGAAGGATAATAGCAATACAGCCTACATGGGTAAATATCTTTAGGGCTAAGACAATGCTGTGAGAATTAGGTGTTCATCAGAGTGATGGCACAGGGGAAAACCTATTTTTGTGTCTAATTGTTTTGGCATGCAATGCCCTATAGCAGTGTCCAGAGGGGAGAAGTTGAAACAGTTTATGTCCAGGATATGAGGGGTCTGTAGATATTTTCTCAGCCCTCTTTCTGGTTTGTGCAATGTACAGATTCTCAGTGGAATCTCAGGCTGGCTGCAATTGTTTTTTCTGCAGTTCTAATTATCCATTGAAGTTTGTACTTGTCCTGTTTGGTTGCTGTGCCAAACCAGTTATTGAGGTACAAATGACAGATTCAATAATTCCTCTATACAACTGTATCAGCAGATCCTTGGGCAAGCTTTCTGAGTTGATGCAGGAAAAACATTCTTTGTTGTGTCTTTTTAATGATGGTTCCAGTTTTAGTAGCCATTTCAAGTCCTTGTAGATAATACAACCTAGAAGCGTGAATGTCTCTATTGTTGATACTGTGTTGCCTGATATTGTAAGATGGAATGGGACAACTTGCCGCAGCCAACTCACCATGGCCAACTCGCCATGGCCAATTTGCCATGGCCAACTCGCTGTGGGACAACTAGTCATAGCCAATTTGCCATGGGACAACTTGTTGCAGGACAATTCAACAATTCAATTTAATTATTTAAAATAATTTTTAAAATATTTTAATTTTTGTCATTCACATTTCATTTTGTCTCTGCTTTGGCATTCTTTCTTTAATGATTCTATTCCACTATTTCTTCGATATTAGTGTACTTCTTGTCCCATGGCAAGTTGTCCTGTGGCAAATTGGCCATGGCCAGTGGTCCTATCGTGAGTTGGCTGCAGCGAGTCAGCCGCAGCAAGTTGGCTGTGGTGAGTTGGCTGTGACGAGTTGACTGTGGTGAGTTGGCCATGGTAAGTTGTCATAGACAGTGGTAGAATAGGAGAGCCTCTTCTAAAATCTACTATGATCTCTACAGTTTTGAGTGTTCAGCTTCAGATTGTTCCACCTTAAAACTCTCATTCCCATAACCTTTAACTGGGAGAAATTGTGCACAGTGGGACAAAGTCTTTTCAATCACATACCTAAAATGCATTAACTTCCAGAATCCATGACTTATGGAATTGAAATTTGGCAAATTTTACAAAACATTTTATGACATAAAAATTATTATAAAGCATTTTAAACATAATTCAAAATATCATAAGCACTTCTGATGTTTGACTGTGGTATACAGTTCAACATGGGCTATTTCAAGACAGACACTTCTCTGAATAGCTGCCTGAATTTTTAAGAACTATACGATGGAACCAGACATTCCATGTGAAATAGTTTCATCATATTGCTTCTCTCTAGCTCCAGTCCAGTTTAGCCAGTCTGATAGTCAATATCAAATAATATGAATATAAAGATGGTTGCCTTATAGTTCATCTCCTAATTAAACAATCATTTTCATCTACGTACACTAAGTTAAACAAGATTTTTTCCCTGTGATGAAAGAACATATTTGGTGATTTCTTAAATTATTTGAAATCAATCTCACACAAATATGCTTGGAACCAGAATTAACTAGTATTAGATTTGGAATCAATGGAATCTAAGAAATTCAATGATTTCTATAGGCTGTTCTACACTGTTGTCAGTGTAGACCGCCAATTTAGAATGGTGGTTAAGGAATCAGGCTAGAAACCAGGACATTCTGAGTTCTAGTCCTGCCTTAGGCACAATGCCACCCGGATAATGTTTTGACAATTAGTCCTAGGAAACAGGAAAAACCACTTCTGAAATCTTAACAAGAAAATTGCAGGGACTAGTTGCCAGGAGTCAGGACTGACTCAAAGGCAGCAAAACAACAATACAGCTGTCAGTGTAGCAAAGTCTTATTACAACTCATAAGCATCTTATTTTCTTTTGATAAAAATAACTTGTCCTAGCCAATGTCAAATCTTACACAATCTGCACATTCTTTTTATTTGCTGCTTTGTTTTGGGTTGGGCTACATTAAAGCAGAATAAAGGAAAAAGACAAAAGACAATAAAAATTGTCTATAAATTCTTACAGCATATCCCCATAGCCTCAAAAATAGTTATGGCTGTTGATCTTAAGAAAACTTCAGATATAAGAATGGGGGAGGGGACATGCAGTGTGGCTACCACAGCATGCCAAGTAATGAATAGATGGAAATCCTAATTATTATAAGAATGAAACAATGGTATAAAATTAGTATCTAAGTTATAAATTAACTTTTTAGTTTAATGTTCATGTTTGCCTCATTATATAGGAAGATTGTGAAAAAGTATTATAATAAAACTTCACATAATTCACAATAGGTTAGCTTATATCTTTTTTTATGAGTCCTATGTCAGTCTTTTTTGGTAGCTGCAGAGCATCTTGTCATCAATTTGAGGAATGAGGAAAGCTGAAGGCCAATTACATCTGTAAAAAACATGCTGGCCATTCAGTTGGTAAACAAAATATTGCTGAGTGTTGGGCTGATAGAACATTAGTTAGAAGTTTTTTTATGCCCCAAAAGAGTTTATCTTGATGTGCTCTCAGCAGTTTGGAAAGGACGACTATTTAACTATGGAATTTTAGCAAAAATAACACTTTTTCATACCAGAGTAGAGAAACAGGATACTGAAAAGTGGATCATTGGTTGGTCCTTTTCTCATTCATCTGTGTAAATTAAACTTCTGCCTGCAAGGATTCATAGGAACTTGCATCAACAAGGATATTGCAGTTTTGTGTAAAGAGAGCTCATGAAAAAGGGCTTTAGTGCCTAATCTCTCATCATGTTTCAGCAATTATGGAGGTGTTGCTGTGTAACTGTTATCAGCAATGCTACTAGGAATAGAGATAAAAGGATGGATAGATAGATAAATAGACAGGTACATGTCAACAATGTCTTTCCCCCCTTGCTGAACCAGATCAGCAGGTTTGGATACGCTTACTATTTGAGGAGTTTGTAGTATGTGCTGATTTCCCCCACCCCAGTACTTTGTCTAAACGTCCAAAACCAAAGATTCATTTTAAACAATCTGAACTATTCCTCTGGGAAAAACAAATTTGAGACTGGATTAGCTTTAGAATCACTGATCTGTTTTGACAGGCAAGTGACCTTAATAAGAATCTTCTGACTGCCTGATAAAAATTTAAAGGAGTACCAGAAGCATAGCAAAAATAGGATATAGCCAAGTGTATCACTCACTTTGTTCAACAAACACACACACACACACACACACTTTAGGGCTGATCGTGGTTAAAAAGCTATAACAGTGACACAGATCCTAGACTATAGAGTATGCAGCAGAATTGTAAACAAACTGAGCAATTAATTGCAAAAAAGAAAAAAAAGCTATTAAGTGCTCACAAAGGTAATTTGACATTCTGGTGACCAACCCAGAATGAATCCTGTAACAGTATCCTGTATATTTGCCTTGATTCGTGAAATTTGTCTCCTTTTGCAAATCATGTTGCATTAATTTGTTACATCTCTTTAACTCTTAAAATAAAACAAACCCCCTTCTTTCTGTCACAGCCCCTCGAATAGTGGTATTATGTTACACCTAGTCCTTCTCTTCATTAATCTAGATGTTCCCAGTTTTTACAACCATTCATCATCCAGTTTAGCCCTCCAGGCCCCTAACCATATTTGTTGCTCAATTCTTTCTTTTTCAATATCTCATCAACTCCATCTAACCACACAGTTTCATGGCTTGCTTTTCTCTCAGCCCACTAATATATATTGCTATTTAATCTTCATTCATTCTATATGACCAAACCACCTTAATGCCTATGTTACCTACAGATCACTCACTTGTGTATTCAATTTAGATTCATTCATCAGCCATACATATCTGTCCTGAATTCTTTTGGTTTCACCATACACTTCTATAGTATCCCATTCCCCTTATTTCAACTTATATTTGTATTTTTCTTGCTACATGCAACTCTAATTAGTAGGCAAGCTCTTACACATTAGGCGTGTGTGGTTGTGGATGCATCTTCTAACATTCATTCTCTGTAACAGCTCATATACTGCTTTAACCTGAGTAAGTCTTCATCTAGATCGGGGGTGTCAAACTGGCAGCCCGCGGGCCAGATGTATCATAGCAATAGCAATAGCACTTAGACTTATATACTGCTTTATAGTGCTTTACAGCCCTCTCTAAGCGGTTCACAGAGTCAGCATATTGCCCCCAACAATCTGGGTCCTCATTTTACCCACCTCAGAAGGATGGAAGGCTGAGTCAACCTTTAGATCCATCATGCGCAGGCCATACCCACCCCAGCTCCACGAATGGGAAAAAATGTCACAAAATGTCATGTGACGGTAACGTGACACCGCGTGTTTGACACCCATGATCTAGATTATCAAGGGGCAAATTGCTTGCTGGCCTAGTACTTTTGGGAAGTGAAGGGAACCAAAGTGAAAACATGCTGCAGTACTAGCAGTACTGATGCTTTGAAATACTCTCCCAAGAGATATCAGATTAGTCCCCTCTCAGGCAACTTTTAAATTAATGTTAAAAACTAAGCTCTTTCAGAAAGAGTTAATGATTGAAATTATTCTTTTTCATTTTTTGTCTGTACGATTGTTGTGGATGAGTTAATGGCCTATGATTTTGTGATGTAAATTTAACTTATTTTATGCTGAATATACCAAAGAATGTTTAATTAACTTTTTGTATCATGGAAGCCATCAAAAATCTTTGGATTACAGCAAGAAATCAATGTGATTAAATAAATAATTAAATTACTGTACCAGCATTTGTAAATCATGAATGTGCATCTTAATGTCACGTCCACCCCAACTCCGTGAAGGGGAAGAACATAGCGATACATCACGTGACGGCAACATGACGCCACGAATTTGACACCCGTGCTTTAGATCCATCATTCATTACTTTTACTGCATCTAGTGATCAACTTTGAACCTCATATGCAACACTTTCCAGTATACTCTCATTTCAGTTTCATCTCAAATCATTTTAATGTTTATGTTTTTAATTATTTCAAGCTGTTTGAAATCTTTGTTTATGCTTTTTCAGCATTTCTAAAGTTATCTTCACTTTCTCTGCCTCTTTTAATTTCAATTGCTTCATGCTCCTTTTAACTATATTCTTTAAAACTGTTTTTTTCTGCATACATATTTTAAAATATCTTTCTCTCATCCTTATCTCTGGCAGCAACCATTCTCCCATGTGTACTTATTCACATCAACAACTGTTTTCACATCATCATTTCTACTTCCCACAAGTGTAATTTTATATAATTCTGTGGTTTTCTGCAATACCATTCTTTTCACTCTGTTCTAAAAGTTTCCATAGCCAAATTCCTTTATGCATTTTCCATTTATTATTTTGATATATGAATTGTTATTCTAATACTTTTTCATGTACTTTGTCACTTTTAATTTAGTTGTATTCACTATTTTCCTTTTCTTCAATGTCCATTTTTTTCTCAAGAACCATTCTTGATACTACTGTGCTCAATTAAAACTGCTTCCAAGAATATAATAGAGGGAGAACCATATTAGTCTATGATAGCACCCTTTCTTATTTTTTAAAATTAAAAGGCATATGTTTTTGTGAACTGCAGCTCATTTCATCAGATACTTAGAGGCTTGATTCATATAGAATATAAATTGAGATTAATTGGGGGGGTGGGGGTGGAATGGCAAACAAAACAAGCAAACCATTTGCTAAAGATGTTCAGACTGGATTTGACATTTTTATCCACCTATTGACTCCTTCCCAAAGACCTGGGATAGGCAGATGTTGATGTTTTATGGCATCAAAAATATCATTGCAGCTATTCCAAGTAAAGTTGCCTTTTGGAATTGATTGATGGTGAATTTGTCAATGGTGTTCAAGTCATGCTGAGGTCATTTTGAGATTGCGTCCAAGGCACCTATAACTATTGGTACTCCCTTTGCTTTCTTTTGTCACAGTTGTTCTATTTCTATTTGCAGGCATTTGTATTTTGTTATCTTCTCCAGCTCCTTCTCTTCTATTCTGCTGTCTCCAGTTATTACTACTATTATTGTTTAGATTTATGATAGCTGCTCACTCCAAAAGATTCTTAAAAAATATTCTCATTGAAGTAATACATGTAACTGTAGAATACAATAAGCAGCAATGTATAATGGACTTCTGCATTGTTTAATCAGGTGGACTGGTACTGTAAACAGGTGGACGAGTACTGATTGATCATGACTCCTGGGCTTAAGTTCCAAGCCACACATCTTGCCAAGAAAACTGTCAAAAAGTAAGCTGAAAAAGATATCACATGATGCTGCAGCTGTCTCTAAATCTGGCATAGGGACACACATGAAAGTTAAAGATATAATGATACAGGAGAATGCCATACCAAGTTTCACAAAGCATTGTCCTGTTCCATGAACTGGCTCAAGTAGAAGCAGAAGGAATACTTCCAAAATGTGACTAAAGTCTGTGTGCTTTCGGTAGATAAGAGGATAAAAGTGTCAGGAATTATGATTTTAAAATTACTATTAATCTAATGTTATTCATCTGAGAATACTCCTTGCCTGGAATTGATGACATTTTTGCTAACTTTGCTGTGGGATAAAATTTCAGCATAGACAACCATTGGAGACTTATTTACAGAAGGAAACTGATAATTCCAGTGCATTTCTCAACATAACAATGCATAAAGAATTCTATCACATTAACAAACTTGTTTCTAAGTAGCATCTGCAGAGAGTCATAGATCAAGGGCTTCAAAGCTGCTCAGAGGCTAGTGCTACTAAGACTACATTGTTGGACCCATAGAAAACAAGGGCATAAATCTGCAAAACCTTGAGGCAATGTTGCAGGCAGTGGTGAACTATGGCTTTAGTGCACAATAAAATAAATGTGAATTATTTAAACCCAGTATTACCAAACTACTGGCACACTTGGCCTACACAAGTGTGCAGAGAAAAACAAGCAGTCTGAATCCCAAAGGCCATGTGACATGCCACACCATGTCATTCTTTTTTAAAAGTTTGTTAATTATTGTTAACATTCCTGCCAAACTCACCCAGTTCCTAACCATAAATGCAACCGTAGTATTGTCCAAAGTATCCTGGCAGAGATTGAGTCCAGCCAAGTGACTTATTCAAAAAGCAAATGCTTTTACAATATTTACAACATACTTAAGCCTCTGTAACTCAATTGCTTCTTAATTATTTCTTCCATAATTCAGAACCGCAGCTTAGTAGTAGTCAATCAAAGATAGAAGTTTGAAATCACATTTAAAGGCTTATATTCACAAAACTATGGTGGTTTAAAAATAATAGGAGTTATACCATGAAAAATAGGCTTTTAAAAATATACTATTACATATGTTTAAAACCTTCCACTATTGCATCTTAAAAAATATTTTTCCTCAGCGTTCCTTGTTTTGCTTACCAAAGCAAATGGTTCCTTAGAAAAATTCACTGTCAACTTATGCACTTATATTTAAACACATTAAAACAACTATACTTGCTCAACTTTTGAAGAATGCAAATAAAGGATTTAGTTAAAGCTATCAAATATAAAATGACTTTTATCTCTTTACAAATATAGCCTATAACCTTACACTCACCCAACTCAATTCTTCCATTACCATCATGATATATCATTCGAATATTTGAATATCAGTCACCAATTTCACTGTTGATTTGGGGAATTGGTTTAGGAATTTTTTGACTAAAATAAATTTTGTATCATTTAAAGGAGAATATGATGTTTGAACTTTTTGAATAACAATGGTTCTCCAGTTTGGTCTAGTGGCTAAGGCACCAGGTTAGAAACCAGATGACTGTGAGTTGTAGTCTCATTTTAGGCATGAAAATCAGGTGGTCAATTTTAAGCCAGTCACTCTCTCTCAACCCAAACCATTTCATAGGATTGTATGTATGTGTATATCTTTTGCTTAAAAAGATTTGTCATTTGCATGCTTAGAGACTTGATTGATCCTTATATATTTATTTATTTATTTATTTATTTATTTATTTGATTTTTATCCCATCTTTATTATTTTTATATATAGATCATGGCAGTGAATATGCATAATGTTTCTTTCTCCACCTATTTTCCCCACAACAACAACCCTGTGAGGTGAGCTGAGAGAGAGTGACTGGCCCAAAACCACCCAGTTGTCTTTCATGGCTAAGGGGGACTAGAACTCACATTCACAGACAGTTTTATAATACCTCTCTCCCTCCACCACCCAGCAGTAGCCACTAACCTGCCTGCTGGGAAGGAAAGGGGAAGGGGAAGGGGAAGGGAAGAATTCTGATGCTCCCAGCCAGATTCCCATAAGAAAACTCAATGGAGAAGCCGGCAGGAAGTAAAAGTTGCTCCTGTTTGTACTGCATTTTTGCTTGCCTGCAGTCATTCTGTTTCTCTGTTTAGGTAAGGAAATATCTCTGAAACGATGACCCATGGGGCACAAAATTAAAAAGAGAGCTTTTCTTTTCTTTTCTTTTTCAGTTAGGTCAATCAGAAGAACAAAACAAAAACAACAACTATTCGTTCCCATATTAAAACTTACTATATGTTCCAGGGGTGAAATTCGACCACCTCGGCCCGCCTCAGCCAAGGCGGTAGGGATGATTTGAATCGGTTCACCGAATCGAACCAATTCAAATCTCCCTCCCTGGTTGGCTCTGCCCACGCCCACCCGGTAGCCACTGTGTCCGCGCTCACCTCTTCTAGATGCTCGCTCTTTGCCCGGAAACACTATAAGCTCTTCCTTAGGCCAATCGCTTAAACTAGGTCCTCTCTGGCCAGAGGAGGACTGCCAAATCTATGACTTTAGACTAATGAGCCAGGAGACGAGGAAGGCGCATGCGTCAGTCATTTTTTTAAAATTCCCATCCCCCCTCCCTATGTAGCCTTGGGAAAGTGAGCTGAGAAAGCATGAGCTTTTCATCAGAGTCAGGCGGGGAGTTTTTTGTTCAGTCCGCTTCCCCTATCGGCACATTCGAGATCCTCTTCAGTCGCCCACATGCTTTCTTTTTGAATTTTGTGTTTTTAAAATTCGGTTTCACTCTCCGCTCTGAAACCACCTGGGGTGGGATTTGAGCGCCGCTTCTCTTTCCTTGAGACACCATATGAAAAACCGAAAGTGTGGAATGGAAACCCAAACCAGGAGCTTTCACTCCCTGGAGTCAGGAGGGGAGGGGGAGGCCAGCCAGGAGGAGGAGGAGGGGCCACTCCACTCCATGTGCAAGCTCGCAAAACCCATTCGCTGATTCGGCAAACTCCCACCGGCCGGGTGAAGGGGGAAAAAAACACAGGACCCTCCTTAGGGAAAGCCAGGTGTGGGGAATCCGAGGACCACCTCTGGATTGGGAGAGAAGAGCGGGAACGAAAGCCGAGCCACTCGGTCAGCGCTTTGTCGAAAGTGCATCGGCCGATGTGCAGGCCGCTAGCGCACTTAGTCCTGGCGGCGGCGATGGAGAAGGGGAGAGGCATCTTCTTTTGCGTCCGCACCTGCCTGAGGCAGTGGCGGGCCTTGGTCGCCACGCACACCGGCTGCTCCTCTGCCGTCCCCTGCCTCGCGAGCAGCTTTGGGCCTCCCTCCCACCCGCCTGTCCGTCCTCCTCTGCTCCTCCGACTCCCGGCGCTTCTCCTCTCCTCCAGGTGCATATTCCTCCCAGGCGGCCTCTCTCTCCTGCCACCACCCCCTGAAGAAAGTGGGGGAAGGGGGTCTCGAGGCCCAGCTCCCTAGAGGAAAACCTTCACCTGGATGGGATCCTCTCTCTCTCCTTTGCCTGGCCGCTCCCGGAGCTCCTGCTTGCTTGGTTTTTTATGTGGAGGGGTTCCTTCTCTGCATCCTTGGCTTGCCTCCTCCCCAGAGACCCCCTTCCTCCCCCCAGTGAACGGAGACCCCCTTTTTTATATATATATAAACTTCGCAACTAACAACAACAAGGGCAAAGAACTGACATCGACTTGGCCACGCCCACCCATCCAGTCACATGACCACCAAGCCATGCTCACCAAGCTACGCCCACCAAGCCACGCCCACAGAGCCAGTAGGGAAAAATTTTGCATTTGTTCTGATATGTTCTCATATGAAAACTTGTGTTTAACAAATATTTTGCCAATATGTATTTTTATTAGGGCTATTCTATGAAATTCTAGATACACAGTCTTTTCCAATTGAAATTTAAATTCAATTATTTAACATAACTTAAATGTAATGTATTGTTATGGACTTCCAGAGAAGAAATAATGTATTGTTACCATTGTGAGTGATTTTAGTATGCTAAAAGATAAGTCAAGAATTTAAACTTATAACTAAATATTCACACTGCCCACAGGCTTTGAGTTATTCAGTATGCTAAAATTGTAATCAATAACATCACTGCTAAATGATTAAAGCATTTTGCTTACCATCTGGCTACAAATGGAAGGTGTGTTAACAGAAAAAACCCTTGAAACATTCCATATGTTAAGAATGCAATTTTCAATGCTGAACATAGTCTATCACATGTATGTTTTTATATTTTATATTAGCTAAAGTACTTCTTGATTGCAATAGAACATTAAGGTTGTTTAAACGTTTTGCTCTTTTTTCATCTGAAGTTGAAGCACAGGAATCAAATGAACAGTAAATGATCCATTTTAACTCTGATTTATTTCTCATTATGAATATCTGGTTTTCAAAAAAAATCAAGTGTTATTCAAGGTTTTAGAAGCCTTTCCTCATTACAATGATCTGCACTGCATCAACTAAATTGATGGATGGGCAAATTACTGGGTGCTGGCTCTAGTATTTTTTTAATGGAAAAATAATATTTATCTCACAGACTTGCAAATACATACTCAAATAATATTTTGAATACTGGCAACAGGTTGGAGAAGAGAAGGAAGAGAAGTCTTGTCTTACCTGTTCAAACACTGACTAAGCCAGCCAAATACCAAACTATTTAATTACGGGTATCTTTCCACTCCCTGTGCACTTTCCCAATTTCTGTGCTTTGTCAGCTTCATAATATTTTAATTAATGTTTATCTTGAAAATTATTAACTGAAATGCAAATCCTCATCTTCTTAAATAAATTATGCATCCAGAAAAACTCCCTGGTATTCAGCAAATAAAGTGAAGAACCACATAAAACTGATGCAGGTTCCTGAAATACTCGTGTAGTTTTATTTTTGATAAAAGTGCACACAATTAGTTTGTTTCCCATGTTTAAAAAGCCAAATCAGCAAAGACCAGTACAATAATGTAACCTATCAAATGATGAAGAGGTGGCCACAATTACAGTTTTCATGTGCTGTCTTTTGACAGATCCAGTAATTGCAATTATACCATTTTCTGGCAAATTGAGAGGCCAGAGTACTCTTTGAGAAAATTGGCAGTGTTGTCTTGTAGTAGAAGATGAATCATATGATAATTATTAGTATTTTATGAGTAAATCACAGAATTGGGGGGGGGGTAGGCTTTCAATCATTTCTCTTATTTATCACACTTCGGGTAAACTATAATGATGAGCTGACATTCTTCTAAAAGGGAGGAAGACACAACTGTGACCAAAACAGTGCAGGAATCAGGCTGCTTTAACCTCTCTGGGATTAAAGAGAGAACATCAGATAACTGACATATACTCTGCACAGCTCATTTTTGTGAGCAAATGGCAGGAATTTGTATTTTTGCACTTGGCTTGTGATTGGCTGGGAGTCATGGGATTCCATCGTACTTATAACTATTAATATCACCTACAAGGATTGACTGGGCTCATCTCTTAATCACTGGGACTTTATTTTTCTCCCCCTTAAGCTTTCTTTAAAGATTGAGAACTTTCAGATTGACAAGTTTTACTGAAATGAGCAGGTGAATTGCCTTCAATTCCTTAAAATATGCAATAACTGTAAATTAAAATATTTATATTTTTTTAAATATATAGCAGAAGGACAGTTATTGTTGAATTTAGAAAGTTTTAAAAAGATTAAGGGATCAGATGGACTTGATTTAAGGCTTTGAAATTAATTGAAAGGATCCTCACTCCCAAGAAAATACTTCTTTACATCCTGAAAACGATAATAAGACTGAAGATTAGACACTAAAGGGCACCAGATGGCTACTTTAAAATTTGATATATAGTGACAGGAATTTTTTCAATTATTTAACTCTTTCATAACATCACTCCCTGAATAAAACTAAAAGCCCATGAATAAAATTAAAACTGACTTACAAGTGGAATTAGTTTACAAGAGGAAGATCAGAATAACAGACTTACAAATAAAAAAAATGATAACTTAAAAATTGGAAAAGAAATACAAATAACAAATCAGATAAGAGATCAGGATTATTTCCTTATACTGGCTTTACCAAAGGGATTTGCTGGAGTTGCTACATTGAGAATACAAAGTGGACTTGATAAAGATGAAATCAAGAACTTTTAGAAGAAGAGAAGACGAGAGCATGATAAGGCAGATGTTACTTTATTTTTTTAGGGTTTTAAAGGCTGTTTTCGAAAGAATATAGAATTGGTTTATTTGACCAAGGTTAAAATAATGGGTTGTTATTTTGGAGAATATTTAACATTTTTAAAATCTGGACTGGATGATAATAGTTATTTCTTTTAATGCTTCAAATTAATGGGATTGAGCATTGATTTTTAGAAGAGAAGAAATGGGGGTATTTGTTTAAAAGGGAAGACTGGATTCAGACTGGATGTCATAGATATTGTTTATAACATCTATGTTTTATTTCTGATAACACTTGCTGAGTTTTTACTCTTTAATAAGGATAGATGATAGTTTTAATAAGAAAAGATAGTTAGAACAATTAATCAGTTTAACAACTTGCCTCCAACAGTTATGAATGCTCCAACTTTGGAAGTTTTTAATAAGAGATTGGACAACCATTTGTCTGAAATGGTATAGGATTTCCTGCCTAAGCAGGGGGTTAGACGTGAAGACCTCCAAGGTCCCTTCCAACTCTGTTATTCTATTCTATATTCTACAGGTGGGTTTCTAAAAATTGTGGTGAGATACAGAATGAAGAGATTTTGGTTATATTTTAAGAGATAGTAATAAGTTATTAATATTAATTATATTTGCTGAGAATACATTTTATTTTTATTTTGTTCCATAGTTGTATAAGTTTTACTTTTATAATATAATATTTAAGAAATATTGGGGGGGAAATCATTTCATATTAGTTCTTCATTTTCATTTCTATCTGCTCCCTGCCTTCATCTATGGATTTTTAGCTGCAACAACATTGTATAATGAGTGCCTGTCTCTCTTCTAATCCTACCCTTTTCTTTGGCTCATTAATACCAATATGCTTTCATTAGCTGTGTCTTTGTTCATAGTTCCTGGAATCTTCCATTCTCACTGTGATAAAAGCCACATGTTCTTTTGTTACTATCACTTTAGCCATTTGCTAAAGTAAAATTATTTAGAATTATTTTTAAGAACCGCTGAAAGGATAATCTTTGCACTCATTGGCTGCTTTTCTTCTAATAAGCTAAAATTTTGCATCAGTTGAAATCAGTGTGAGATTTCCCTGTCAATAGATGTTAGTGCTTCACACCCTTTTCAGTTACTATTACTTATGCTAAAGGTATAATTTTCCCTTTTTAAAAGACACATATTGTATGTGAACCTAATCATTTTATCTTAATAATTAACCAATATCAACCACATTATTTTAATATTTTCCATGAAGTCATTTTGACACCTAGCAACCACATAGACAGATTTTTATCCCAGATGATCTACCTAACCTATTCTTTCAAGTCTCCCGATGTTCTTAACAACACTGTAACTGAGTCCACCCACCTTGCAGCTGGACATCTTCTTCTCATTTCTTCCACCTTTCCCAGCATTACAACCTTTTCCAGAGTGCTGGGTTTTTGCATAATGTGTCCAAATAGCATCATTTGAGCCAGGTCATTTGTGCCTCAAATGAGAACTCTGGATTGATTTGTTCAAGGTTCTATATATTTATTTATTTTGGATATCCACGGTATTATCAGGAGTCTTCTCCAACATCCAAGTTCAAAGGCATCACCAATACTTTTCCTATCCTGTTTCTTTAAAGTCCAACTTTTGCTTCCATAAAGTCTTACAGGCTATACCATGGTTTGCATGATTCTATGCTTTTTAAATATAGAGACATCATAGCATTTTGAATATCCTAGGCCTGCATTGGTGCTCTACCAAGTGCTAGTCTGCAGCATATTTCTTTCCTGCTTATTATTGATGGTTGATTCTAAAAGGCAGAAGCCAGCCACCATTTCAATATCTACATTGTCAGTTCTATCTGTTGTCATTAGTTTGATCTTCTTATATTACATATTTTAAATGGTCAAATATACAATCCTGTTAAACAGTCCTAGTTTACATCTGGATTTCAAAATCCCACTGATAACCAACTTATATTTTTTTAGAATCCCTCTGTACATATGCCTAAATCAGCTTCCATGAATGGGATTTAAAAGAGATACTACTTTAGGCTGTGCAATAGTAGCATTCCTATAATGGGAATGAGAAAATCAAAATTGATGAGAAAAGCCTGGCTGCAGCTGAATTTATTATCTGCTGCCTGTACCTGCTCTGGCTCACTTGAGTGTTTGGTCATTGTTCTTCATAATTTATTAAAATTATTAGGGAAGAGATGTCTGAACATATTTAATCCTGCATTTAATTTTTGTAAGTACTTTATGATGTTTTAATCATTTTATACAATTTTTAAATTAATGTTTTAGCATCCTGAAAATGTAAAATTGTCATATACAATCCTAGTTTTGATAGACTAAGCATTTGTCATCATATACCCAATGTTTAGTTTCTAAACATTCCTAATCCTTTAATTTCTCTCTTATAAAATATAGGCAATGGTTGTGAGTCATCAGTTACTTTTGTCAAGAGAATAAAGTATATGTTTTTCAGGTGAAGAAATATTCCCCTTTTGATTTTCCAGCCACGTTTTGTGGACTTTCAATCCCATTAACTGTAACATTAGTTTAAGTGGATTCTGAACACAGCTATACCTCTCCATGGCTGGCAATTTCCAGAATGTTTAGCTGAAACGTTACTGACTGACCTCTATTTTCTGTTCTTTAGCTACTATATAAAATCATTCAAAGAGGTTTAGAGTAGTTCAGAGATTTGAAGTGTTTTAGCATTGTGGATGATACCTATATTTATCTCATATTTTACTTTTATCTCTTATCATATTTATATCTCACTCTCTCTTTATAAAGGCCCCCCCCCATTTCATTACAGTTGCCATCTTTTATCTTTATTTTTTGGTTTATTGATTTTACTGTAATTAGTTTGTTGTGAACCACTCAGTTGTTGAGAGTTGGGTGTCATGCAATTTTTTTAAAAAAAATATTATGTAGCTATAGGCTTTGAAAAGTATTCATTAACTGCAATTGATCCAAAGAAAGACTCCTACATTAGTAAAGTTAGATCAAGTAAGCTAGATGAAGGTTAGATGAAGTAAACTACAGCTCAGTAAAATATTTAGTTGGAAACACCTTCAAAGCTGACACCAGACAGAGCATAGAACAGTGATGGCGAAACTTTTTTTGCTTGGGTGCCAAAAGGGTGTGCGCACGCGTGATAGCGCGCGAACGCGTGCCCACACCCATAATGCAATGCCCTCCCCCACGCATGCACATACAACCCTCCCATGCTGCCCCCCACGCGCATGCGCGCAGGACTCACTGAAGCCTCCGGAGCCTGTGGATGGCGAAAAACGGATTCCAGCTGATTTTTGGCCTTCTGGAGGACGGGGGAGGGGGGAGGTCATTTTCGCCTTCCCCAGGCTTCAGGAAAGCTTCCGGAGCCTGGGGAGGGTGAAAAATGGCCCAACGGCCCAACTGGAAGTTCATTTCCAAACTTCCGGTTGGGCCGTTGGGTCAGTTTTTCACCATCCACAGGCTCCGGAGGCTTTCCTGAAGCCTGGGGAAGGCGAAAACTACCTCTCCCCGCCCTCCGGAAGGCCAAAAATCAGTTGGCCAGCACACACATGCGCACTGGAGCTGACAAAGGGCAACGCCTTGCGTGCCCTCAGATATGGCTCCGTGTGCCACCTGTGGCACGCATGCCATAGTTTCGCCATCACTGGCATAGAACAACTCAAATAATTAGTGCAAGATTGGAAGACGTGGAGAGACCTAGCCCATAAAATCGCCAAGGGCTGAATGGATAACATAATTCATGGAAAAAGTGCTAGTAGATTTCTCCTGATTTTTTGCCACCTCTGCCTAACATTTATTGATTATTTAAAGAATTTATATGGCCACTTATCTTGCACAGTAATCCTAAATAGTTTACCACACCCAATGAATAAATACAATAAAAACAGAGAATTGTTCCTACTAGGTGCCTGACCAACCAAATATTATCTTTCGGGCTCAGCCCCATCTAACCCAAAGCTTGGGGGAGGAAGCGAAATTGTCATTAATCTCTTTTTAAAAAGTCTAAGGTTAGATTAATAAGTGGAACATTTGTTAATTGAGAAGGTGCTTTCAACCTATCTTTTATGGGACCTTCATTTGTGTTGCTAGCTTATCATATCCTTGCTTTCTCCCACATCCTCCTTCCAACATCAGTCAAGCCACTCTTTGCATATGATGAAGTGAGATGCAGCTCTTAAAAGCTTATTTCTTAAAATAAAAATGGGTTAGCCTTCTGAATTTTGGTTACTCTAAAAAGTCAGGTCTATTCTTACAATGCTTAAGAAAATCTGAGCAGTTTTGGCATGTTCAATGCCTACGCTTTCTATTTGTAGCTCCAATTTAAAAATAATTAAAACTTTAAAAGGTTTGTTATCTGCCTACAAAAAAATGACAATTTCCATATGTTTCCAGAAGACATTAGTTCTTTCGATGAAGTAAGGCAGGTAACACCATGGAAGACTCTTGAATTGTGAACCCCACTAAAGAAGCAGCGTTTTCCAAGTTAATGCAACACCATCTCTGATCTTTTTAGTATCAAATAAAAAATCTTGTTTTCTTGCAGGTGTTTCATTACCCAAACTAGGTAAAATCATCAGTGCAAGTACTGATGATGTTACTTAATTTGGTTAATGAAACATCTGCAAGAAAACAATCAAGCTCAGAGAGCATCAAGGACTCGTCATTTCAACCCTGAGCTACAAATATTCTTCTTTATTGATCTTTTTGTTTATCCCAGAATCTAAATACTTCATATGGTCCAGAGATGTAAGTACGTTAACTCCATATAATTTTAAAGCAATTTTAAGGCAAGAAAAACAAATTTCAAGATAAAACTAATATACTTTTCAGCACCTTTTGCAGATATAAGTAATAAAAAGATGCCACCATTTAGTGTAACCTAGTGGAGAACAAGAGGAGATCCGTCAGCCTAAATAAGAAAAAGCAACTGCATGACAAAGAACTAAACCATTTTTTATTTCAAGAACAAGTGAAAGTTCTACCAAATTCATGCAAAAAAGAACATTGGCCTTGGAGACATTATGGCCCAGACCAGTGCAATCTGGTGACTCCTTTAAAGATTAGGAATATGTTTACCAGATCCTTGAGTCCTTTAAAAAAAGACTACTCACAGACTACTTTTCTTGCCTTTTTCATACTTTAATTATCAAGATTAAATATATTAAAATGGATTTTAGCCACAGTTTAAGTCAATGATCATATATAAATTTTAATGATCTCTGAAACTGATAGGAAATGAGAAAAGAATTACAGTACATGTGAAAGAAGATAATGAATCAGAGAAACTTGAGCCCCAGTCTGTTCAACTGTCTGCATAGTTATTGTGCAAAGCCCAAAGCAGGGGTGAAATCCAGCAAGTTCTGACAGGTTCTGGAGAACCGGTAGCAGAAATTTTGAGTAGTTCGGAGAACCAGTAGCGGAAACTTTGAGTAGTTCGGAGAACCAGAAAATACCACCTCTGGCTGGCCCCAGACTGGGGTGGGAATGGGGATTTTGCAGTATCCTTCCCCTGCCACGCCCACCAAGCCACACCCACCAAGCCACACCATGCCCACCAAGCCACGCCCACAGAACTGGTAGTAAAAAAATTTGGATTTCACCACTGGCCCAAAGTGATTTTACTTGGAATATTATGATTCAATCTGGGTCAGTCACTGGGACCAGAGGTTTAGTCTTCCGAGCTTTTGGACTCATGCTGGAGCCCATCCTCAGGGAACTTCCCTCTCACCAGAATGTGTGAGAGAGAGGTTCCCTGAGAATGGGCTCCAGCATGAGTCCGAAAACTCAGATAAGTAAACCTCTAACTGACCCAGACTGGATCCTGCAACATTATCCTGGAAGACATATATTTTCCTTTATTCATGATACCATATTAGAGCCATCTTTGTCAATCAAGACCATATTGACTAGAAATTGTAGAAACTAATATGTCTAGGAAAAGATAGCATCAAAAGACTATTCAAGAAAAAGAATAGTATTATGAAAGGTGTTGGGATTATCTTGAATACTGGCTTTTTCCTATAAGCAATAACGTAAGTTGGGCAGAGGAATTACAAATATTTTATGGCATAGCTCCTGTAGTTCTACGTACATTGCACAATATGCTATCATTTATATTGTAAAATATGTTATCATGTTAAGCCTGTTGTGATAGCCACCAATAAGCCACATAAAGGGTCGTATCTATTTGTACAAGAAATTCCTCTCAAATTACTTGAGAACACTACATGGAAAAATAGATCAATAGATTGGCACGGAAAAGCACCAGCTAGGTAATTTCTGTCTCCCATTCTTTGCTAAGTTTGAAAGATGGAATGTACAGAAAACGCAAGATCAATAGAGCTGAATGGTGTGATTTTGTTGAAATAAAAAGATGGGAGATGGGGAGCTGACAATAACTACATAATTATAGAGCTGACTGAAAAAAAAAAATCTTCCAGCCTTCTTGGTTAATGAGATGGTAACTGCAAGGTGCCTAATAATTTGACAGAAAATGGAAGGCTGTAGCATATAATTATCTCCAGTTATAAAGGTATTGCATCCATAGTTTTTATACATGCAGACAATAACTGTTCAAAAACAGAAAGTGATATATCAGAAATGGAATAATATGGGGAAAATGCAAATGAAAGCACAGTAAAAGCATGGCATGTCTCTTGTCTGTTTGAAAGAAGAATACTGTGATGTAGATACTAGTTATACTATTAAGACAGGAACACTTTAAGAAAACACAATTTTTTTAAAAGTAGCCTATCTTTTAATATAAATAGGCTATTTTAATATGGAATATGTTTTCACTCTGCTTAAAATTTTTCACACTTAAAAGTCTTGCCTATTGCCAACTTCTTATATACAACTTTTTCCGATGAAATTTGCACATTGATCATAATTATCTGCAGTTTGGAAAAGGTTGCAGAGATGATTGCCTCAAACAGGTTTTTCTTAGCCTGGTATCAATGCAGTAAGCAATATGTGTTCGAGTTGGATTGCAACTGCTATCACAAAGCCAGCAGTATTTTCATCTTTCCCTGTTGCAGTGAAATCAAAACACGTATTTATTATGGTCTTTTAAAAAGCTCATTGAGTCAGCCTGCTTGAACACATTTTTACCTCAAGGTGGCATTGCTGCTTTTAACAGCAACACAATGTTCTGTTGAACTGAGTATTTCAGTGGAAATATTTTGGCTTAGCTGAGTAAAGCAGTTGGAAGAACAGAAATGTGTATTTAGCTTCTATAAATCTGCCCATATCACTTAGATGATCCACAGAGTTTATGTGTACCAATGCATTTCGAAATGTAACTTGTAATTTAATATATAACTTCTTGAATTTCTTATATCTTACAAAATTGACCATACATTTCCATTTTATGTGTATCATATTATGTTCTTTCTATGCATCTTTACTGCTACTATCCAGGTTTTTTATGCCATATGCAAAATAAAGAAATAAATAATGTGCTAAGACTATTTAGGTTTATATCGCATGTCTTAGTGTGCCCAATATAAAAATGAAGAGAAATCATAGAACTGATTTTTTGGGAGGGTCCCAGGGGTTGAGGTTATTCCTGTGTGAGATATGATGTGACTCATTTCATCTCAGAGACAGATGGAATAAACAATAATTTAGTATACAGTACAATTTTTACAGAAAATCATTTCCCTGAGGTCAGATTGGCCCCGATTTTGATGGCCTTCTGGAATGGCCTGAAGCCCTAGCTTTTTCATCTGGTCTTGAATGATGTGGAACCCATAAAATGGCTGTAATATTCTTAAACTGTGCTCTCATGGTGCTTGTACTGTATGAGTTTAATTATTTTTTAACATTTGCACTGTTTATATAACTGTTTTATTATTTTGGTACTGCATTATGTTTAAATAGTAAGCTGCCCAGAGTCATGAATGTGAGGTGGGGAAGGTATATAAATTGAATGAATGAATGAATGAATGAATGAATGAATGAATGAATGAATGAATGAATGAATGAATGAATGAATGAATGAAATTTGCAACAAAAGAAAGCATAGTTGTGATACTGTCAGCCTGGTGAACTAGTCCAGACAGGAATCACACTTAGTACTAGCTCTAAGCTTGTTATAAGCATACATTAAATAAGCTTGTAAGCTTCTATAAACAGAATCTTGCAAATCTGAAAGTATATCTCTCCCCACTGGCTTTTACAGTCCAAGAAACTAGGGAGGGATCTTGCTGAGATATCAGCCATGCCCCCATTTTTTTCTGTGGACTCAGCTGCTTTTTATCTGACTGTCATCTTGTCTGCAGCTCTACCTCCTATCTTCCAAGGTAATTCCAACCTAGTGTTACAGATATCATAATCCCATACTTTAACAGAAACAGAAATCAATGAGGATTCATTTTGAGCAGTTACATCTACATCTACATCGTCTACATCTACAGCTACAAATATATCAGAAATAAAGTCACTGATTTAGCTCACTGGGGTTCTACTTCCATACTTTGTCAACTAATGTCCACCAGCAAAAACAGTACAACATGAAAAGGCCAGGGGTGGGTTCCAACTTACCTCGCTGCCGGTTCGCTCCCTCCCGCGCCACGTGGGCGCGCCTCGTTGGTGCGTGCGCGCTTTGCGCGCATGCACAGTAACAAAAAATCCAATAATAATAATAATTTTTAAAAGCCAAAAACAAGATGGCAACCACATGCACAGTGCCAGAACTCGGCTTCTGCGCATGCTCAGAAGGAAAAAAAAAATCAAAAAAAATTCAAAAAAAAATTCAAAAAAAATTCAAAAAAAAAATTCAAAAAAACCGACAAAAAAAAAAGATGGCAGCGCCCACGGACCGGCACCGACCAAACCAGATCGGTGACATCATTGTGATGTCACCAGCGGGTCGCTACCAGTTTGGGAGAACCAGTCCGAACCAGGAGGAACCCACCCCTGGAAAAGGCATAGTAAATCATTGCCATAATTACGTTTCAATGAAAAGTTTTACAGCATATAGGAATAAATTGCTATCAAATCTATCCTTTATGTAAGTCCAAAAACATTCATAAGAAAGATTTGCAAGTAACAGAATAAATAGCTTTCTAAAACTTTAGTTTCTCTTTCAAAACTTTAAATCATAGCTCTATGCTATCTGTGAAATGTCAAAATAATAAAATGACTCCTAGAACCAACAACAAACATCTAAGAGCAACGTGTAAAATTGAAAGAAAACTAACAGCATGTTGCTCAGCTGAAAGTGCTATCACACACTGCTTTCATGAAGAGGTGACCTGTGAACAGAAACAACTGGATTTCACATCCAAGTGTCTTGTTATTGCTGAGCAGAGATACCTTTTAACAGGATTTATGGACTGCCCCATGGGATCCTTCACAATTAAAAGCAGCCAAGTTTAAAATACTGTTTTGTCTTCAGACATACAGATTTATGAACAAGATTCTGTATGAATAACTACCTTGTGTACACACATAATCATAACATCAAATGGGAAATGAATACAGGCAGAATGCTGATCATACAGTTTGCTTTTTTATTGTTTTCTTCATTTAAAATCACTGCAAAATAACAAAGGGGGCTCCAGTAAATTAAACTCTATCGGTTCTGATGATTTTTTTAAAAAAATTCTTAATCAATTTGAGAAGATCATATCTGAGCTAGCGATTAATATTAAATCAACTAGTCATCTTGCAAATATTACTAAAGCATGGCCTGAAGATGAACAAAGTAGTCCGTCAGAGTCTTTTCCTGATTGAAGGATACAAAGAACCAGAGCAAATTTTACATTATGAAATACAACTTGGCTATGGGTCACATTCCCTACCAAAAATTCAGGAAGTAGTCATCCCAATGCACACAGAACCCCTGCAATATAAACTTTAGAAGACATCACAGAGGAATCTGAATTGTAATCTATATGGTGGTACGTGGTCCAAATGTGATGGCTGGAACCAATCCCCATGGAGATCCCATCCCTTCCAAAGATGCTTTACGAATCTTCACATGGATGGGAGTGTAGGTTTTTCTTGGATTTCTTTCCTCAGAAATCACCAAAAAGCGGCCAATAACGAATAAGCATTCTCAATAGTCACAGAAATAGGGTGAGAGATGAAAAAGTCAAACAAAATATTGCAGAAGGGAGACTAGCTTACTCGGAGGAAAAGATGGCTAATCTCTGAACCAAGAAATACTTCTTTATAGCAGAATATTTGGTGCAAATATTAAATTATTATTTAGTTATTGTTAGTTGTGACAAACACCTCATATTCTATCAAAGGAGTTCATATAAAACCAACTCATGTAGATATAGAGTAATAACATTGTTCCCTGATATATCAACTGTCCTTATTGAAAACAATACAAAAGAATTATCAGAAGTGGGTGAAAAAAGAGATATTATAGTCTTAACTTCCTATCTATGTGAATATACACAACATTTTTGCTCTCTTAGGCCAGGAAGCGATACAATAGAAAAACAGAATTCCAGAGTCAGAGGCTAATATTTCCAATGAGTTTGAGCTATAACACCTCTGCTGTATTGGTACCTGGGTCCATTTCTTCCGATAGCTGACTTCTTGGAAAGTGTCTGGCTCAAATTCTATTAAATATACAATTCACATAGTATCCTATTTAACTGCTACACTGATAATTCTGTAAGTAGAATTATTTCCACATAACAGTTGATTTGGGTGCTGATTCACACACACACACACACACACACACACACACACCCCTTCTTCAACTCACCAACATCTCTCACCTACTTCTGGGTATCTTCCCCACAATGCATCTACCCCTGCACCCACTCCATGAACCACATAGCACCTCTTGTGCACCCTCACCATTTGTGCCACCCCATATACCCTCCCAAACCATGAGGGACTTCTTGTGCATCCTTTTGCACATTCAAACACCATTCTTGACCCATGCAGTACATCTTTCACACCCTCATATATCCTCCCTGGTCTGTGCAGCACTTATGCATCCCTTTCCACTCTTGTGCATCCTATTCAATCCTTTCCTACACTCCCACGTACCATTCCCCACTTAGCAGCAGTCACTTTACCTGCTTGTGAGTCTGAGACTTGTAACTTCCTGCTGGCTTCCCCACTGACTTTGGTTGCAGGAAGTTGCTTTGCCTAACAGTTGTGGGATTCAGTTGATGATAGCAACAGGGACTGCTGGGGTTGTCATTGGTAGGTGATGCAGTTGTGTTTTATGATTGTATCACTTAGTGACAGAAATTCTGGTCCCAATTCCTATCGTAAGTTGGGTATTTCAAATCTCAAGAACTATAAAACAGATACATTCAACATATTTAAGGGGGCTAAGTTCTGAAAACTTCAGGGATATTAAGTATCATGGAAATAAGTTCAGGATTACATCTTTTTTGAAAGGTATGTGTGCAAAAACCTATTAGAGTTCTATATTAGGGCAATGCATTGCCTTTCAATTTTGGAGGGAAATGTTTTATAGTTTGAAAAAAATGAAAGGAATCAAACTGTCACAAAAACTGACTTTTCACTGAGACAACAAAATGGAGCATTATAGAAAGTGAATACAACCTTTTCTTTAATTGGTGTATGCTATTAAGAAGATTGATTTATTGTCCCCAAATCTGACAGTATTTTTTTTTAAGTTATAAGCAGGGTTTATCAATTCTGTAAGTAACTATTAGGAACTGCATCTGGTTGTTTGTCATTTTATGCATTTGTGGGGGGTTTTCCCCCCTGCAACTGTAAGATTCCTAACTGAGGCTGAACTGAACATTGAGGTCAACACCCTTGAGACTCGCATAAAGCCTTGCAATACAACTTTACCAGCAGACAGATATATGATGACACAGAAATGAGGCAGAGATGAAGAAGAAACAGTCCATTCGCCTTGTCCTAGCCATCCCCAAGTGAATCATCTTACAAACATGAAACTAAAATTTTTGCCTCCAAACACTACATCGAAAATTCAACCTCTCGACAAAGGCATAATCAAAACATTCAGAATGCACTACTGAAGCCAGCTTTTGCAGTGGGTTATTGCTAAAACGCAAATCTACGGTCTGTCCGAAGAAGCAAAATCCTAACCCTTAACTCTAACTTAAGTGAATTAAGTGAGGAGGACACAGAAATTGCAGATATTCCGAAAGAAAAGGATGTCAGTTATTTGATAATGCAGTTAAAGACATTTGCTGTAGAAAAATGCTCAGGTACACTTAGTGGTATAGCCAGCATTGAGAGTTCTTTCTCCTTTTCTCATAAAAAGAATAAGAAATAGACTAAAATTGACTCCTTTTTTTTCCAAAAAGAATGATCAAAGCATGAGAAAAGAATACCTACGTAAATGTATTAATTTTGTATGATACAGTATTGTATGAATGATTTTCCTATGTTTTCACTATGTGTATTTCTGTATGACATTCTCTAAGAAAAGCTGTACAATAAAATGTGGCATGTGTACATATCAGTACCATTGTTCCGTATGTTGACCACTTTCGTTCAATCCCTTGGGTGGTTAACTTTCAGAGGTTTTACTGTATTTAGAAAACATATATTGTCTTTAAAATAAAAATATTAATTAAACAATAAAATCACCATGTTAAGCATAATAGTTAAAGATTAGAAGTAAAAACATATAATACTAGTTTTCACCACATAGAACACACCTCTACAAAAAATATTCAAACTAATAAAAAAAATAGCAATTACTCCAGACTGTTTCTATACTTTTAAAGCAGCCGAAATATTTATATTTAATTTTGCAAAGCAAAGCTACTAAATAGCATCCTATGTTTTGTAAGTAATTTTGATTAATGAATTCACATTGTATTTTACAATATTGCATTTTACATTGTAAATGAAAACATGGTATTCAGAATTTTGTCTCAGAATATTACTATTTATTTAGTATTTATCTCTTAAAGTTCCATTTTTCCTTTTCTCTGAAGAATACAAATGGGCTTTCTTGAGTTTTATTCCCATAATAAACCTAGACTGGACTGAGAGAGAAACATTATGATTTGTAAAACACACCTTTGGTCTTTCCATTATTTCAGATTCAGAACTTTATCACTTTTTAAATTAACAAACACATGATTTAGCATGACAGGGCCATCCAGTCAATATAGTTATCCAAATTAAGACTGCTGTTAGACCATTAGAATAAATTTTGCTATATTCCTCCCAAATCCTCTCACTTGTGACTAAATCCAAAGCATCTTTCCTTTTTTCAGTTTTGAAGTCAGAAGTGACTGGTTGTTTTGAAAAGGGAGAACTTAATTATCTACATAGGATGCAAAGACCTGCGAATAAGCATATAGCCTTTGTACCTGAAAATCTACTGTACAGCAGGACAGATGAGTTTGTCATTTCTAGAAAGGAACTTAAAATGACCAATGGTATCTGTCATTTCTCCTCCAAGTGCAGCACACATGCTGATCTCTGCTGTAAAACTAAGCAATAAAACGCATGTAACCTTGTAAGCACTTCTATTTTCCCTATGTTGATTTTTGAATGCCAAAGGAAAAAACAGATCACAATGGTTTTGGAATGTTAGGGTCCGAATCATCTCGGTTCACAAGCAATATCTCTTCATCAGTTTCATTCTTCTTATTGAATGACATGATAGCTGATAATTTAAAATGCAAAGCCAGGCATGAATTTTATTTATGGTACAGACTTTATTGGTTTGCTACAGGTATCATTTTTACCATAGGTTGAGTTTGAGAGAAAGGTTATTCAGATTTTGCTACAAATTTGATTGTACATTGTGCAAAGTGTCTATGGCATAGATTATTGAGAAAAACTGAGTCCCGTTGCTGTGTTTCTTTGCTTTCAGCATGTAGTGGAAAGTGTGGGTATTTATAGTTAAGAATCTGATGAAAAACACAGGACAGAAAAGGGCAAAAACAATGCACAAAATGTTTATTAAGTTTTTGTTATAAGTTCCTACCTGTGGGTCAGAAAGACGAGATAGGTCAGGATATAAGTAGAATTTTATTCCTTCAGAAGCCCCAGGTAATGTTACTCCTCGAATCAGTAGAATCAACAACATGACGTATGGAAATGTAGCGGTTACATATACAACCTATGAAAAAAGAGTGAAAAATCAAAGAACACATCATTTTACCAATAATCACCAACTTTATGTCACATAATATCCTTATGTTCATAAAACACTTAACAAGTGAATGTCTACAGCAGGATAAGACATTTGGCTATCTTGATATTTTTGGATTACCGTATTTTTCGGACTATAAGTCGCAATGGAGTATAAGGCGCAGCTAGATTTTGAAGAGGAAAACAAGAAAAAAGTAGTTTTTGGCCTCCGCGCATCCAGTTTTTGCCCTTCCCGGCCCCCAGGTGCACTCTGCAGGCCTCCCAAACCCTCTGTGCATCCCGTTTTCACGAAAAATGGGCCTGTTTTTGGCCTCCTGAACCCTCCACGCGTCCTGTTTTTGCCCTCCCCGGCTCCCAGGAGCACTCTGCAGGCCTCCCAAACCCTCTGTGCATCCCGTTTTCACAAAAAATGGGCCCATTTTCATGAAAAATTGGGCCATTTTTTGCCTCCTGAACCCCACACGTGTCCCGTTTTTGCCCTCCCCATCCCCCAGGAGCACACTCTGCAGGCCTCCCAAATCCTCTGCGCGTCCCATTTTTGCAAAAAACGGGCCCGTTTTCATGAAAAATGGGCCCGTTTTTGGCCTCCCAAACCCCCCACACATCCCGTTTTTGCCCTCCCCAGCTCCCAGGAGCACTCTGCAGGCCTCCCAAACCCTTCACACATCCCATTTTTGCCAAAAATAGGCCCATTTTTGGTGAAAACAGGACACGTGGGGGGGTTTCGGGAGGCCAAAAACAGGGCCATATTTGGTCTATAAGACGCACCAACATTTCCACCCACTTTTTTGGGGGGGGGGAGTGCGTTTTATAGTCTGAAAAATATGGTAAATTCTCCAGATTCCTTGCCTTTGCCCACCCTGGTTCTTGTGAGGGAAGTTGAGGTGCAAAATATCTGAAGGCAATGATGTCTTAGGGGGAAGGGGAGGAAACGATGTCAGATTAATGAAATCAATGTTGTGATACAAGTCCTACTACCTTTCTACAGGCAACATGGCATTGCATACAAAAGGGGTGGGATGCTGCTGCTTTGATCCTTTTGAGGAAAGCTTCTGATTCTTCAGAAGCAATTCTTTTAAACAGTCATGGCACAAAAAGCTCCAGAATTATCCCTAATGTCCACATTAAAAACATCCTGGAAAATATCCAGTCTTTCTCTGACTGCTTTTAACAAATAGAAATGCAACAGAGGTCTTACTTTTGCCAAATCAATAACAAAAGAACACAGAATTTCACAAGCAGATCCAAGAGTTCCACATCACCTCTAAATCAAAACTGGAATTAACACAGTAAATTTATGTAAAAAAGAGTACAGCTAATCCTCGCTTAGTGACCACTATTGGGGTGGCTATTTCCATTCCTAAGTGATGCAATCACTAAGCAAAACATCATATGAAGGTGATGGACTTACAATGTCACTTTTTCCACAGTTGTTAAGCAAACCACCCACATTTGTGACAATCATGTGACTGCAACTTTTGTTTTTACCACCAGCTAAACCATTGATTCTGTTTGTCAGAAGCCAGTTATGAAATGTAAAAGTGACAATAAGGCACCCATGGAATGCTGCAATGATTGCAAATGCCCACCGGTTTCAAAGTGCCCAAATGTTATTCACATGGTTGTAAAGTTACGTTTTCAGCACCATTGCAACTTCAAATAGTCACGACAGTCATTAAGTGAGGCCAACCTAAAAAGTTATTTCAGAGCTACGTATTTTTTGTGAAACAGGCACTTCACACGTAGGAGTGTGACATTATGATACATCTCTGTTTAAATAATTATAGATTTGTATCTTTTTCCAGTCTTGCACATCTGCTTCATAAGTTTTTTCCCAATGCATATACACAAACAGCCACCCTGCCTCCCCTTTTTCTAGTGGTACAGGTGACAGTATATGAACATCTAACCCAGTGCGCAACATTTCTTTCAAAGATGTTGTAAGGCCTTGGTTTTGCATTGTTATCTCTTTTAACTAATTTCAAACCAAACACGTAGAAGTTTTCAAATGTGGTTCATTGACAGTTGCTGTTAGGTTCCCCTAATATATGGATGCCCCCCCCCATTTTGCTGTTGTCTAAAAGAGCCATGCAGACTGGTTCTTCATCCAGGCCTTCAGTGAGGGAGAGTGATATACCTCATTTCATCATATTTGCCATCTTTATATTTTAATTTTTATTGATTTTATTATTATTATTTCTGTCACTACGTTCATATTTATTTGTCAGCTGGACTCTTATTCTGAAATGACACTGTACACTGATATGCAGTTCCCATGTGATACCTGTACTGTGCATGTGTTAATCTTTCTTTTGTTCTTTTTGTTCTTCACCATGTAGACACAGACTTAGATGTTCTTATTTTTGTTTTGCTAATACATTACTTTTATTCTTTCCTGGACTCCGGTCTTATTCTTGAGGATTGAGAGCATGGAAACAAGATTCATTTCGCTTCTAATTATTTTTCTCCGCAACAATTTCATACCCAAGCTTTTCCAGTGGAAGGTACTTCAATACATACACATCCAAGTTTTGAGGACTTTGATTATTTCTTGAAACAGCTTTATTAGGTTTGAAGCATCTGGGGCTGCTTTACGGCTTTATTGAAGCAGATCCAGGAAGTAATGCTCACAAATAAAGCATCTCACAGAATTGTATGTGCAGTCCATATTGTTATTTTTTCCTGCATACATCTCAGTAAGCAGTAGGCACTGCCTATGCTTTTATTTTTAAAACTTCTCCGCAACATGTCAAACCTCTCTGAATAAAATTAGAACAAAACAGTTTCTAATTACACTATATCCTGCTTTAATTGCTTCTAATTCCTTGATGTACAAATTTGCATATCTATGCTCAAAATAGTTCTTCCATTGCTATGTCACAGCAACATCCATGTCTACATTAAAGAAATAAAGTAAATATGAAGACTTGCTGCGTCTGCTGGAACAGTTTAATTAAAAACTAATCTTCTGTGATCACAAATCACAGTGCACAGCATGCAAAAAGAGCAGGTTTAACCTTGTGGCCCAGTTCAAAAGAGAAGAATCAGAGTAACCATGTGGTATACTTCCAGCTAGCTGAGAGACTAGGCACACTTAGCATGGTGAATTTAGCTGCAAAAGTTAAAAATAGATTTCTTGTGCTCTCCTTACAATACAGGATGTCAGTTCAATCTTCACAGACTATATCACTGAAGCTTGAAAGCAAATTGAGTCCAGAACACAGAACCACCTACCATAAATTTTACTCCATTGCTTTGCTTATATCATGCCCATAAATCTTCTGGTATTCAAATAACATTCCTTTAACTTAGTCACTTACAATGTGATTTTGCATGTATCATATGTATGCAACTACAGACATAAAATACTGTTCCTAAGAAATGATAACAGAAACTCCCCATTTTTGGAGAGTTAAGCTTTTATCATGAATGATTATTTCAGATACTGGCAAATAAATTACATGACTCCAAATGGACATAGCTACAGGAACCTATGAATGCATTTCCCATTGCTTTATCTTTTTTTCTATTTCAAGTCTGAAAAACTACTGTCACTTTCTTCTTCCACTAATGCTTCTGATTTGGCAATCAGCTCTTTGGTATGGCTCTGCTCCCATCTGTAGTAAAGATCCTTATCTGGCTACCTCCTGTCTGAAGACTTCTGCCAGGACTACCCTCACAATGGGGTTAAGAGAGAAGCAGCAGGAGATGCCTCATTTACTGCCCGGGAAGAGCAGCATGATAAAAGGTATAAACAAAGAGGTCTCATGGGAATACTAAGATGGGATGTTTATGTTTCAGTGGCCACAAGCTCCTGGATGACATGAACTATATTTAGCTTTTTCTCTAAGGTGTATGACTTTCTAAGTGACACAAAAAGAAGAGATTGCTCCCTCTAATTCATAAGACATATCATCTCCACATATTTAAGTACTTTTGTTAGATAATAGCACCATTTGGGGGATACAGCTGGATGGTACTTTTCAATAACTGCTGTCCATATATCACATCTTTTTTTTTTTTATCACAATAGAACACTAATCTGAAAAGGCTATTTCCTTCATTTACAGGTTCTTTCATGTAACAGGGTAGCATAACCCTTGATACAGTGATGTTTTTAAGTCAGCTTGTTGCACAGCCTGCCATTGAGATGAAATGACAGTATTAAAAAGGAGTGCAATTAGAAAAAAAATCTCACCAAACATCTATATCCACACTCAAAAGCGATATCAAGCTACTGTTCCATATTTCTTCACTTCCTGACTAAAGCAACCAAAACCAACTGTTCTAATTGTCTTTTGTTTTTTTCCCCCAACAAAAGCCATCTAAAACAAAAGGAATTTGTTATATGGATGACTTTTTTCCTGGCAATGTCGTATTCCAAGGTTACTATATTTCTCAATGTAATTAGATTTCTCAAGATTATGAGAAATCCATTTTGAAACTTAAGAGAATCACAGTTTCAGAATCCCCATTATAGTTGTAATGTTCTGATATACCACATTTTCTTAACCTTTGTTAAAATCAGATGGATTTTTAAATCAGGGACGATTAATTATTTTGATTTTCTCATTTTGAAGGGACAACATAATTAATGATTTTCAGAACCAACTGTTCCTTAATTTAGATGATATCCCCGGCTGAGCTGGAACTGTGATTTTTCACCAGCTTTTGCCAGCTCAATTCTTGGTTCATGGGGTATTCCAAATCCACCTATGTTGAAAATGGATCAGATTAAGTTCCCTAATACACTATTTTATTTTGTTTTGTTTTATTTTATTATTATTTTATCCATACAAAACATAGGAAGTGGTATAAAATGTATTAAATAAATATGTCTTCCAGCATAATAAATCCAGATATTGAGAAACTGGAACCCTGCCACACATTTGTAGCACATGTTCCCATTAATGAGCATCCCAAAAAGTTACAACACATAGGCATGTTCAGGACAAATATATAGAATAAGCAGATGTAAATTCTGAGTATTTCAAAAATACATAATGAGATTTTCCATATTATTAAAAATCTGAATGAACATTTATAGTAGATTAAATTCACTATTTTCTCATATCAATTACTATATCGGATACATTAACAGAAACACTACTTTTCAGACATGAAATACATAAACTTCTCAAGCTGGAACTTCCTACTTATGACATGCTTCTGCTCAAATAAGAGAAAAAAGCAGGGGTGGGCTGCTGGGGGTTCGCAGGGGTTTGGGAGAACCTCTAGCTAAGATTCTGTGCAGTTTGGAGAACCCCCAAATCCCACTCCTGGCTGGCCCTGCCCACCCCACCCCACCCCTCCCAGGAGTCCCCACGCAGCCCATTTTGGATGCAGGTAAGTGCAGGGCACGCGCGGAGGCTCAGGAGGGTGAAAAACAGGCCTACCGGAAGTTCGGGAAGGCCGGAAACAGGCCCGTTTCTGGCCTCCAGAGGGCCTCCAGAGCCTGGGGAGGCCATTTTCGCCCTCCCGGAGGCTCGAGGAAAGCTTCCAGAGCCCGGGGAGGGCAACCCCCCCCACTGTGGTGCAGGAGGCCAACTAGGCCACGCCCACCATGGCCACGCCCACCCAGCAACCGGGCAGAGAACCCCTTGCTAAAATTTTTGAAGCCTACCCCTGGAAAAAAGAAATTCTAGTTCATCCCTAGGATAATCCTTCTGGGCCAACTACTAAAGAGAAGGTTGCAGACCACTGAAATGGTAAAGATGAGTAAGTGAATGGACTTTATTGTTTGTAGAAAAGGAGAAAAATAAGTTTTCAAAAATGGTTTCTATTTATATATTTTTAGATTCACTGTCATGATTTAGCATTAGATAAACAGAGTCGTGGTGGTGCAGTCATTAGAACGCAGTATTGCAGGCTAATTCTGCCCACAGCCTGGAGTTCGATCCTGACGGGCTCAAGGTTGACTCAGCCTTCCATTCTTCCAAGGCCGCTAAATGAGAACTCAGATTGTTGGGGGCAATATGCTCATTCTGTAAACCACTCAGAGAGGGCCGTAAAACACTTTGAAAGGGTATATAAGTCTAAGTGTTAAGTGCCATTGCTAACCATCTTTCTGCACTCTATTGTTTAATTAAATAATACATAATTAAAGATTGGATTTTTTTAATGAAGAAATTTACCTTGCTGGAAGATCATATTTACATCACTCTCCCAGCATGATGCCCTTTAGTTGTATTGTGAATTCAATTCCCAGATTCCCAGATAGCCAAAAGGACTTCTAACAATTACTAGAATTGTTCTTGCAACATGACTAAAGGTCATGGTGAGAAAGGAATATCAATATGAAAAGAATGTATATAAGTCCTAAATAGCTAATTACTTATATTGCTTTCATGCATTATTACTCCTTTAAACTTTAATGTCACTCTTTGCTTATCAAATGATGTTTCTCAAAATTGCATATTGAAGCAGGTAACATAAAAACAAAATAAATCTCAATTCTTGGTGATCCAGAGATAGTAGGTCAAATTAACAAGAAAGATAAACCCACAAATACACAAAACTACACACACACACACACACATACACACACACACACACACACTTTACTAGCTAAGGTTCACAAAGCCTAGTTAAATTTAGCAGCCATTTGTGCAACAATGGGTCCTCTTTTCCAAGCAATTTGGTACATCATATTTTTCCAAGCAATTTCGTACATCATATTGGTTTCTGTGCATCTTGAAACATCAATGAAGATTTTGGAAAAAATAAATCAGAGTTTACTGTTTGGCCTCCATTCTTTGATTTCTTGATATCTAATAGTCATTCAAACCTTTTAAGAGTAAGATTATCATGATCAAGTGAACTAATCATGATGAATGTTCTAAGTCATGGTAGCCTAGCATGCAAATAATAGTATGTCTATCGCTTCACATATAGAATAGAATATAGAATAGAATAGAATTCTTTATTGGCCAAGTGTGATTGGACACACGAAGAATATGTTTTGAGTCAAGTTTTAAATACAAACTATATTGGCATTAATAATGTTTATTTGATATCAACATGTTCCCCATTTGTTATCTGATTACTATTCCAAGCTGGTTTTAATAATCTTTAACATTTAATAGAGAAATAATGTTATAAACAATTAAAATAAAGTTTAAAGTAAATATTTATATTACATGGGGTTTCACATCTTCTATTTGGTACATAAAACCATCTCACCCATGAGTATTTGGGTAGTAAATGCCAGTGCCAGAATATGAAAGAATTAATTGCTGTGGGGTCCTTGGCACTTTCTGACCTTGGTGGTTTTCTTGCAGACATTTCATCACCACACTAGGTAACATCATCAGTGCCTCTTATCTAGTTTGTCAATGAAACATCTGCAAGAAAACCACCAGGGTCAGAGAGCACCAAAGATTCCAAAGTTCAATCCTGAGCTATAAATGTTCTCTTCTTTCGGTAGAATTAAGTACTTTTGAAACTATATATGCAGCTGCTATTGTACATATTCACTAATGCTAATAAAAATGTATTTCCATTAAAATTGAAACAGTAGTTATAGAAGTACTAGACTTTGATTCTTAATTTTTTTAGCACCTTCAAGTCAGTCTTGATTCCTGCTGACTGCCCAAATAAGCCCCTGAAGTTTTATTGACAAGATTGTTTGGAAGTGGTTTCCCATTGCCTGCTTCCTAGGGTTGAGAGACAGTAAGTGGCTTAAGGTCACCTAGCTGGCTTTGTTACTAAAGCAAGACTAGTTTCTAGATTGGTACCTTAACCACTACATCAAACTGGCTCTCTTCTTAACATTGGCTCTTTTTTATGTTTCTCATTGTGATCACAGACTTAGAATAACTTTATTGTCACTTTGAATGTACACTAATCGGCATACATAAAATGAAATTTTGTTGCATACAGCTCTCAGATGGTCTCCACCTCCAATATACACTACATAAACATGACTAAATAAATAAATAAATAAATAAATAAATAAATAAATAAATAAATAAATAATACAAAATTATGCATATACCCACATATATTATATGACACGGAGAAACATCAATGGTAATGGTAATGCATAGTTTCCAATTTAGGAGTGGTGGTGGTAGAATGAACACGCTAGATAAATTGATTTTACCACATTGTGCTTACCACAATTAAATTTATGTTATAAGCTTTCTAGGTGGTGTTGTTTTTTAAGTTTCACTTGGAAAGTTGCATTAGGCAGTAGGCAGTGATAAGCATGGCATTTTGATCTATACCAGGGCTGTCAAACTCCCGGCCCATGGGCCAGATGCGTCACGTGTTGGTCACACCCACGCCCGGTTTAGCGAAGGGGGGGAAAGTCCCAATACGTCACATGACGCCACCATTACTACGTGAGTTTGACACCTATACAAATTCTTTTGATTACTATGAAATTTTACTTTTGAGTGGCATTGCTATATTAAGAACAGAAACTCTTTATCAGATATAGAAAAATAGAATGATTTCTAAATGCTGATATATCCATTTTCAGACTGGGAATTACATTAAGCATAGGAGCCATAGGTTTGTCACACACAAAAAGCATGTGCCATGACATTGTGATGACAACTCCATTCCTTTCATATATTTGTGTGGTTTAGCAAATAATGTACAAAAAGAACACTATATGGTACATTTTATTATTTGTCCCTGTCTTACTCTCCCATTGATTCCCATGATTTGAGAATATCAAACTATTCATTGTTAAAGTCCTTGTTATAATTTCAGTTTGAAGCTTCCATTTAGATTTTCTTTGTTGCATGCCAAAAATCATTCAGCTTTCTCTAATCTGCATATAATTAGCACGTTGATCAGCATGCTCTAAGTGCCTGCAAAAATGTTCACTGCAACTTGTTCAAATACTCACATGTAATTATGTTTACATGAAAGGATACAATGAAGATTGAAAGTAGATTATTAGTAAATAGGCAGTCATATGTTAAAATGACATGCTATTTTCTGTTCTTCTTTTACTTATATATCATGTGTTAACTTATTTCATTATTGTTCATTATTTTCACTATATTATAGAAAACAGGAAGACTAGATCTTTGGATAATTGAAATCACTGCTTGCTTTACACAAAGGGGGAAATTCCAGCTACATAAGATGGAAATTTGTATGACTACAATTTACACTGTGTTTATCCCAAGCACACAGACTCACACATAAGCACATGTAAAGCAGTAATGACTCAGAGTTTCCATATGCCTGAATTTTTATAGCTAAACAAATACCAGCAGAAATTTTAGGTTAAAACTGCATTTCTTTTCATGTCTATTAGACTGAACCCTAATTAGTTTATACAGTGGATTGCCAATTTAAATAAGCGATTTGAGACAAAAAACCAAGTTGGGGTTGGTGGGGTATATGTGTGTGAAAATAAAAGTTTCTATGTATTATTGCAATTCAGTGCAGTTTGCAGTTGACTGAAAAAGTGTTCTAGACTTGCACAACGATTTCCATGATTTCCACTGTTAGCAGTGAGGTGAGAGATATCCTTAAGCTTTCAGCAGTGAGTTAGAGAGAGGGAGAGAGAAAGTTATTTTCAGTATTTTAAAACTTCAGACAGAGAAGGCTGGAAAGCCTAAAACTCTGCATGCATCTCATGAACGTTCTACTTTCCTTCTCTGAATACAGAGATCAATCTTGGGCTGCATGTTAAAGCCTCACTATGAAGGACCATTCTCCCCTCTTACTTCAACCCAAAACAAAAGACACTTCAGGAGATATAATCATTGCTGCCTAGTTCCTTTTCCTAAAGGCTTACAATGGCCCTCAGTTCCTTTTTCTTTTTTTTTTCCTCCCGCACATCTTTCTCTTTTATTTTCTTCAGCTGTCCCTTTTTCACTTTTCTTTATGCCTCGTTGAATCCATTGAATCCATGAGGCTTTATATAGTCCACTATTGAAAAAAATAAATTTTCTGTGTGGAACCACTGACTGAGTCTTAACTGCTGGCAACAGGAGCTTAACTCCTTCTGATGGGACTACTGCAACAGCAGAAGATACAAGATACACAGGCATGTTTCCTAAATGTTATGAGAATGTGCAGATGTTAGGTTTTATCAACCCCATATGGTGTCAATTTTCTAGTTCTTTACTCTTTTTTAAATGGGAAAAATAAGAAGCAACTGGCAAATCTGTAGTCCAGCTGTAGTTCCAAATGTCTTCACCGCCCACTTTTCGCAATTCCTTCTCAATGCATTTCCCAATTGCATTCATTATTGCTAGTCTAAAGATTTCAATCAAGCTATTAATATGTTATAGCTAGCCAATCTCTCCAGAAATTAACATCATATTTTAACCAACACTAACAGTCAGATGTTCTTCCTAACAGGAGATGGTCTGCAAATAACAATATGCTATTAAATAAATAATGTAAATCTATAGGGACATACAGTATGTTATAATTTGTTTATCAGCTTTTAAGGTGCTACATTTGTTATGTAAATTAGAAAAACTAGCTGATTTTTCAAACTTTAAAACAATCCACCAATAATATTCATGTTTGCATATCATACTGATCATACTAATCATCCTTCCATCCATTATCCTTCTAAAGGGATAACATTTCTTAAGAAACTTAAGAAAATAATAAACTCTTATAGAAACTTTTTTGGGATCTATCTATATGTAAGGCAACCTTAGTCTTTTTTCTTCCATTTTTTTTAACTTTCTATAGAAGAAGTCAATGATTGATGAAGCAATGAACATCATCACAGCATGTTGTCATAATGTTAAGCAAAATCTAGATGTTTAAATTAGATCAGGGTTAAGTATTATGTAAAAAAAAGGAAGAAAAATTCAGAATACAAATTTGATTTGTATCATTCAAACATTAACAAAGTACTGATTCATTATTAAAAAGAGTGCACGCTTGATAGTATATATAAGAATCCTCACCCCAAAGCAGGATTTATTGGTGGTAACCAAAAGGTTTTTCAAGAAATAGAATTTCATATTCTGCCACAGAACATCATTGAGCAGAAGACTATAGGGATGAATATAACTTTATTTTCTTTTCTTGGAGGAATAATTTTAATGTAGATAATTTCTAAAAAAAAAAAATTTCATATGCTCTGTAATACAATATGTATCAGGGGTGAAATTCAAAATTTTTCCCTACCGGTTCGGTGGGCGTGGCTTGGTGGGCGTGGCAGGGGAAGGATACTGCAAAATCTCCATTCCCACCCAACTCCAGGGGAAGGATACTGCAAAATTTCCATTCCCATCCCACTCCAGAGGAAGGATACTGCAAAATCTCCATTCCCACCCCACTCCAGGGGAAGGATACTGCAAAATCCCCATTCCCTCCCCACTCCTGGGGGAAGGATATTGCAAAATCTCCATTGCCACCCCACTCTGGGGCCAGCCAGAGGTGGTATTTGCTGGTTCTCCGAACTACTCAAAATTTCCGCTACCGGTTCTACAGAACATGTCAGAACCTGCTGAATTTCACCCCTGATATGTATTGTCTTTGTTAAGGAGTTGTGCAGAGTAACCTCTGGACCCTGAAGGTTTGCACAGTTCACTGTAATGTTGCAGTAGATATAAGTAATGATTCAGTCAATAAACAGATGCGTTAGCAATAGCAATAGCACTTAGACTTATATACCGCTTCATAGTGCTTTACAGCCCTCTCTAAGCGGTTCACAGAGTCAGCATATTGCTCCAACAATCTGGGTCCTCATTTTACCCACCTCGGAAGGATGGAAGGCTGAGTCAACCTTGAGCCGGTGAGACTTGAACTGCCGAACTACAGCTAGCAGTCAGCTGAAGTGGCCTGCAGTGCTGCACTCTAACCACTGTGCCACCTCGGCTCTCTTAAAGTGTATAAAAGTAGTTTACTTAAAGAAATAGCACAGTCCAAATAACAGTCCGAGTCATACACATTCAATCAGTCAGTGTTCAGAAGTACAGCAGTCTTCTTACCAGCCTTTCTTTGTCTTAATCAGCAAACAAAGAATTCTCTACTATCACAGATAGTTAGCTACACACAGAGCTTACTCTCAGACACGAAGTCAATTCAGCAATGAATCAGCAAAAGAGAGAGAACTAACCATGTTCTCTAGCTCTCTCTTTTTTTATTATTATTTATTATTTATTAAATTTATGGCCGTTACTGCCAGCCAGAATGCAACAATTCATTTAAAGCCATATTACATATATACATTTAAACAGTGATTTGTGGCTTGTTTATATTAACCAACCCAACCGTTTGGACAGAGTCTAACAGTCTTACTCAGGATAATGATATATACTGCCATATACATTTTCTAAATAAATAAACCCCCATTTTATACCAACATTTCCCATTATACAATATCTTATCCCTACTTTTCTCTTTTTTGCAAAACATTCCTGATTCTACCACATCCTTACACTAATGTATACATTGCTTAACCATTCAAATTTTTTCTTTCTCTTAAACCATTCAATATAACTTCATATATTTGGTATGCAATTTGATTCTAATTCTAACCCCCCCCTTTTTGTACTGGTCATTTAACTATATATCCCAGTGATGGTGAACCTTTTAGACACTGAGTGCCCAAATTGCATGCGCGCGCATGCCCAAACTGAAAGGTGTGTGTGCGCACATGCACCGACATGCGTGTGTGCATACACCGACATGCGTGCAGGCACGGACATGCGCATGAACGGACATGCACGCATGCGCAGCAGAGACCCGAAGACCAGCTGGCCAGCGGGAGGCGGGGCATCCCAACACCGGCACCGCGGCAAGACGTAAGATCTTTTTCTTTCATGAGCTTCTGTTTCGTCGTTTGTAGGGAAACAGAAGCCCACGAAAGAAATGCCACAGAGATCTGGCCTGGGGCGACGGCGCGCGTTCCAGCAGAGAGGGCTCTGTGTGCCACCTCTGGCACGCGTGCCATAGGTTCGCCATCACGGATATATCCATTCCACATTCATTAATCGCTTATTGATTTTATTTCTTCTTTTACATAAAACTTATGTACAAATTCCTCATGTTCAACTTACCTTTATGTTTTTCCTGACCTTTATGTCCACATTCTTTTTCATACTGTATAATACAGTATAAAAAAGTATAGAACTAAGCTAAATACATGCTTATAAACAATTGTTTTAGCTTTTTTCTGACAAATTCAGAAAATATTGCAACAAAATATAGCAGCAAATGTTATGAATTATCTTGCAACCAGTTTTTGCATACCTTAAAATTTCTCCATTTTCTGTCTTCAGTAAATATTCTACCAAAGTACAAAAAGTTCCTTGTAGTTTTTCATTATTTATGTATAACTTGGTCTAATCACTACATTACATTTACATTCCCTGTAAAACACAGCTACCGTGGCCACTGAAACATTAATTTTCAGATCCATCCTCCTCATTACATCATGCATCTAAGTTTCAAGTTCCCAATCACAAAACACAGTATGATCTGCATATCAAAGGGCACATGTGTTCATGGGTCCAAAATACTTTAACATCCATAAATATAATAAACAACTTTTTTTTTCAAGATTTGCTTTTCTCACATCTTTCTTTCTTGCTGAATGCTGAACCACTCGCTAAGCATATTTCATTATCCACATGCATGCTTTACTCTGCTAATCTTACAAGATAGACCAGACTAGGAAATCAAAGGCATGCAGGCCAAATTTACTTTTATTATAAAGATATAGGGCAGACTCTTGCAAATCTGAATGTGCTTCCCCATTCTCTCTTTTAACTATGAGAATTAGCATTAGAGACAGTCTTGCCTGTGACATTTTTTTCAGATTACATTTCTGCTCCAGATTCAGATACAGATTTTGTCTGACTGTTATCTCACTAGTGGTTGTCCCTCAAGGCCATTTTCACATACCACTGCACTGCTCTTGGAACATTCGATAAATAATCTTCAATTCTATATTTGTGCAAAACATTCCCTAATCCAAACCTGTGCAATTTTTCAGTTTTTTTCTATAAATCATGAATGTACAGTAAACTTTCTTTGTCACATTCACACTTAATGATCCCTGAAAAGAAATAATCCATCCTGCAAACACTCTGACTGGCATAAAGACATACTGCATTTTCCAAATTTTCTTCTTTATTATCTCTTTTGTTGTTTCAATCAAAGCTCTGCCAAATACATCCCTAGGTATACTAAACAAACTGATCCCTAGTAATCATTGCATTAACTTTTGCAATCTTTGCCTTTACATAGGGGGACAGCAATGACATCCTTCCAATTATGAGGTACAGATATGGTCTTCACACACCGGTTAAACAAGGCAGACATTCACTCCATAAGCAAATTTGATCCACATTTTAACGTTTCTCCTGTTATATAATCACACCTGCAGCATTCAATTTTTTTAAATTCTTCCTTTTTAGCCACTAATTTTTAAATACCAACATTTATTGCATTTGTTTTAATTCCAGGTTTTAGAGTTGGCTGGATGGCTGGTATAGAAACATGTATAAATCAATTAATAATAAACAAATGTACAGGTAATCACTGGGTTACGAGCGTTCCCTTAGTGAATTTTTGAAGTTACACACTCAGCGCCCCCTAGCGTTTCCAAACGAGGCCCAAAACTACGAATCTTGCAGTACCATGGCAGTTGTTCTCCCTTACGAACAACCGCAGAGGCTGTGCAACATTTGTCCGGCATGTTGACAGCCGAAATGAAGCTTCTGAGGGGCAGATCCGCCCCTCAGAAGCCCTGTTCGGCTATCCAGAGACCTTCCTCGGCCTGTTGCAGGCCAAAATGGAGGGCTCCGTTTTAGCCTGCAACGGGCAGGAGGAGGCCCGCGGAGGGCCAAATGGAGTATCGGAGGGCCGGATCCAGCCCCCGGAGGCTTGGATCCGGCCCCTGGAGGCTCCATTTCAGCCTGCAATGGGCCAGGGGAGGCCTGTGGAGAGCTGAACGGAGCATCGGTGGGGCACACAAGGCTGGAGAGGAGACTGCTTGCTAGATCTTTACAAGGTAAGCGACCCGGGGTGGCAGGTTGGGGGGGGAAGCAATTTGGGGAGCATGAGGTATTTCAGTGGGTCAGGGAGGCCTTGGGTGGTCTTAGGCAGGTGGCCTGTTCCATCGGTAGGCCCCCCATGGCCTTCCCCACCCTGAAATACTTCATGTGCACTTAACGAGCCTCACATTCGATTAGAAAATGCGTGGGCGAAAGGAAGGAGTGATCTTGTTCAAGGTACGAGATTCACTCCCACAAATCCTTGGATTACAAATGGAATGGGCATGCTCCATTACATTCGTAACTCAAGGACTACCTGTATAACCGTCATCCTAATACAAATGTCTAAAATGCTCCTTCCAGTCTTTCTTCCTTTCAGTTTCATCTGTAATAAATGCATTGCTGTTATTTTTAATTTTATTCACTCCTCTGGGGGATCCTTGTTTATCCCTCTTCCTAAGCAAACAAAATAATTTTTATTTCCATCAAAATCACTCTGCATTTACTCTGTCCCTTATAATATGTACTGTATTGTTCTTACTATCTGACTATACTCTGTTTCTAATTATTCATGTCTATGTTATTAACTATTATGTCAATTGCATAATAACTTTTTCCAAATCTTATTTTTTGCAACAATCATTCCCTTGAATGCAGAGGTGGGTTCCTCCCGGTTCGGACCGGTTCTATAGAACCGGTAGTAACTTGGCGGCCTGGGTCGCTAGAACTGGCAGCAACCCAGGCCTGCCACGCCCCTGAACCAGTTCTTTCGGTGGCACCATAGGCGCTGCCATCTTGTTTTTTGCTTCTGCACATGCGCAGAAACTTTTTTTAAGCACTGCGCATACGTGAAGTGCGCACGCGTGTGAAGCGCGCGCCTGCGCGGCTCTGAGCGAACCGGCAGCGAAGAAAAGAAGAACCCACCCCTGCTTGAATGTATTTAAGAATAGATTGGACAGCCATTTATCTGGAATGGTATGAGATCTCCTGCTTGAGCCAGGGGTTGGACTAGAAGACCTCCAACTCTGTCATTCTGTAATTCTGTATTTCTCACACATGCCTCATTCGTTTTATAATTCTATCAAGAATCATTTCCCAGACATCTCTTTAAAAATCTCCACACACTTCAGTGACACTGTAACATATTTCCTTTCACTCTATTTCAAGCAGCTTCTACATCCTCTTTCCTAAGAACCACTTTCCATTTACTCCATTGAGTGATTATCTTCTGATATCTTTATAAATATGGCTCATACTTTGTTCTACCATTGTTCTATTCTTAACTTTCATTTGTATCATTTTTTTTCCTTTTCTTCCTTTTCTTTTTTTCTTAATTTCACTTCAGACCAATGGTTGTCCAATCTCTTCTTAAAAGCCTCCAGTGATGGAGCACCCACAACTTCTGGAGGCAACCCGTTCCACTGGTTTATTGTTTTCACTAACAGGAACTGAAAAGAAAAACCAAAATAAATTTTCAGGACAGCACTATTTTCTAACATACATTGAACAAAAACCATCATTTTTTTTTTTTTTTTTCTATTTCCATTTTTTTTAATTTTACTTGTTATGTTACAAAAAAAATGGTCTCTCCCGCAACCAGAGCTGCTCATCATTCTTATATACAACACAAATTCTCGCAATCTTTCATAGTAAATAGCAGCATTCAGAGGCACTTGCCATTTTTATCATTCTGACAAAAGCAATGGCATGATGTTACTCTTCAAACGCCACCCGTCTGTGACATGCACACAATACTGTTCTTGTTGTGGAGAAAATAGGAGGGAATAATAATAATTGCATAGAATGGTACAGGAAACAAAACATGGATATCAAAAAATCTAAAAACACAAATAGAATGTTGGCAAAGAAATTTATGATCAATTTTTACAAAAAAAAAATTGAGAGAAAGCTGGATAAAGATAAAACCTGGCAATGGCTTACAAATGGGGCATTAAAAAAGAAACTGAAGGCTTGATTTGAGAGCAAGCTACTTGAACTAATACAATCAAGGCCAGAACTGAAAAATCATTAAATGATTCAAAGTGCAGATTATGCAAAAAAAGCAGAAGCGGTAAATCATATACTCAGCTCGTTCAAAAAGATTGCACAAACTGATTATAAACAACAACACAGTCACCTAAATGATTCCCTGAAGCATCTGTAGAAATGATCATGTATTAGTGATGAAAAATCAGTGAGAACAGAGAGTTGAAAATGAGAGAGGCTAAAATATTGCGGGAATTCTGAATACAGACAGATAAGGCACTGGCTCACGACACATCAGATATAACTGTGATTAAAAAGAAGAAATTGTGGATAATTAATATGGCAATGTCAGGGGATAGTACAATAGAAATCAAAGAATTGGAAAACACCTTAAGTATCAAGATCTAAAAATCAAAGTTGAAAGATTGTGATATAAGTTGGTCCTAGTGGTTCTCAATACTGGATGCCATATCAAAATATCTTGGACAGCAGTTAGAAAATCTGGTCATTGACAACATTTCTATCAGTCAATTAACAAAAGACCACAACTGCTTGGATACTACACATGTATACTATGCCGATACATTACAACATCTTAGGTTCTTGGGAAGTATGTGTATGAAGACCAGCATCAGCTAAAGAACTGGCAACTGTGAGTTCATATACTGTAACTATTATTATTTATAAAGATAAAATCTACAAAGCTGTTTAATTCAGTATGGTACAGTGCAGATATGTTAATAGTAATGAAAAACATCATTCCAAATAGGTTCACCGGGTATTAATCGTATTCTTTTTGGAATTCCTTCCACATAAGCGAACATTAGTATGACTTTATCATTCTTACTAATTTTCCATTTAGCATAGGCACACATACTTGCATTCCAGTGTATAATAAAAGGATTAAACCCTGTTGATTTTAAGCAATGCAAAATTATTAACTACAATGTATTCTGGACTTCACCTGATATGGAACTGTTTATTTTATTTATTTATTTATTTTATTTATTTATCAAACACGTATAAGATAACAGATATAAGTATAAACATGATTATGAATACAGGATAAGGATAAGGATACAAATAAATGGGGACAGTAGGACAGGGACGGTAGGCACGTTGGTGCACTTATGCACGCCCCTTACAGACCTCTTAGGAATGGGGTGAGGTCAACAGTAGACAGTCTAAGGTTAAAGTTGTGGGGTTTGGGGAAGTAACCACAGAGTCAGGTAGTGCATTCCAGGCACTGACCACTCTGTTGCTGAAGTCATATTTTCTGCAATCGAATTTGGAGCAGTTTACCTTAAGTTTGTATCTATTGTGTGCTTGTGTATTATTGCGATTGAAGCTGAAGTAGTCAGGTAATCAGGTAGGACGTTGTAGCAGATAATTTTGTGTACTATGCTTAAGTCAGACTGAAGGCGGCGTAGTTCTAAGTTGTCTAATCCCAAAATTTCAAGCCTGGTTTCTTTAAGAGACTTTAAAACTGTCTCTTTAAGAGACAGAAGGGGAGGGGAGAGAGAGAGAACACACACTCACTACATTCTTATAATGTATATGCATACATAAACAAACCACTAACATGCATCAGTTTTAAACCTATTTAAATATCAAGACTTTCTCAAAAACATAATAGGAATTGTGATTATATGATATTACTGGTGTCCCTAAGGGGCAAAGATGCCCATAATTTAGACAAAATCCTTTTTGTAACAGTTGATGTCCTCATTCACTGTCAAAGTGACCTCAGGACATGTTTTTCTGCTCTACTTCTGAAGTACACTTTTTGACTGTGTTGGCAAGAGCAGCTAGATTCTGGGATGCAAAGACAATAGGCTCAAACTGGTGCAAATGCTGAAGAGGTTTTATTGAATAAAAACTAGAAGGGTTACAGAGGAAAAAGAAAGTATACCAGACTATAACTTTTCTGCCTGTCAGGAACTCCCTAAATGACAGTGGATGGACGCGCACGCGCACACACACACACACACACACACACACACACACGTTGCCACTGGCTGCTGCACAGGAGGTTCTAGGTTTTCAGATCTAACCTGAGATTCAAGGTATCTGGGAGCTTTTGTCACCTTTATATAAATATTCAAGAGACAGGAAGTACATACTTGATGGCATAAATTATCAATGGTCACAATTCTAAAGACATCGCTCCTAGCATGCTACTGCACATTCTCCCCTCTGCAGGTGCCACTTAGAGAGTTCATGTTGTTCACTTTATCTTAATTGCTGCAATATAGATTTTTTTAAAAACTATATTGCTTTTGCTTTTGTTAGATCAAAAATGATTAAATATGAAATGCAACAGCTTGTTTAAACAACAATTTCTGAGTGTGGATATATTTTACCTCTGCAAAGAAAGAAAAAGTGAAACTGTCGCTTTTTACCATTTCTTCCAAAATATAATGATACTACCTCCAGATTATGTCAAAGTAAACAATCTGGTCCATTTGGGATAGCATGCTTCAGTTTGTTGCAGGCTAACCACAACAATCCACTGGCTACTTTGCCTTCAACGGAGTCAGTGCCTATTATGCATTCTAATAGCTTCTGCACTTTCCTTTAATCATCCATGCTGAAATTGCACAGTGGCTATAATTTTGTCTGGTATATAGAAAATTTCCAGCCATTTCCCAGGTTAATAGAAAAATGGTAAAATGTTACACTCCCAGACTTATTTAAGTAAAAAAACAACCACCAAATATCAGGAAGGGATGAATAGCTTGCTCAAGAAAATTAAAAATAGCAATAAAAAAATTCTGCTGGGCTTCAAACTAGCAACCTTCTAAATGCTAAGCAAAGCTCAAATGTGTGTGTGTAAGTACACTTGTGTATGCACCCATATGTGTATGCATGCACAAAAATAAGATATGTCCTAGAAAGCCTGCACAAAGAATGGGAAACAATCAGCAACTTTTTTTTGGTAGAAAATATGAGAGGACACACATATAGGGAAATAGAATCAAGATCATGCGAAGTGTTAATACCAATTTATAATGCCTTGGTAGGACCACACTTGGAATACTGCATCCAGTTTTGGTCATCACAATATAAAAAAGATGTTGAGACCCTAGAAATAATGCAGAGGAAAGCAACATAGATGTTTAGGGGACTGAAGGCTAAAACATACAAAGAATGGTTGTAGGAACAAGGAGAGAACCAACCTAGAACTAAGGAAAAATTTCCTGACAGTTAGAACAATTAATCAGTGGAACAACTTGCCTCCAGAACAGAGGTGGGTTCCTCCCGGTTCGGACCAGTTCGCCCAAACCGGTAGTGACCCGCTGGTGACATCATGATGACATCACGGAACCGGTTCTGTCGGTGCCGGTCTGTGGGCACCGCCATCTTTTTTTTAATTTTATTTTTAAAAAATTTTCTGGGGTTTTTTTTCTTCTGCGCATGCGCAGAAGCCGAGTTTCCGGCACTGCGCATGCGTCGCCATCTTGTTTTTGGCTTTTTTTGGGGGGGATTTTTTTTTCAGATTTTTTGGTACTGTGCATGCGTGCGCGCGCAGCGCGGGAGGAAGCGAACCGGCAGCGAGGTAAGTTAGAACCCACCCCTGCTCCAGAAGTTGTGAATGCTTCAACACTGGAAGTTTTTAAGAAGAGATTGGACAAACATTTGTCTGAAATGGTATATGGTTTCTTGCCTGAGCAGGGGGTTGGACTAGACGACCGCCAAGGTCCCTTCCAACTCTGTTATTCTGTTATTCTGTCCAAAGGAGACCAGCTGGTGTGCAGACCAAGTGTTTGGATATGATATAAGCTGATATGAACACATATAAACAGGATAGCACATTAAATATGATTATATGCCCTAAAATACGGTAGTAAATGATGATTGAAATTTTACCAGTCTTAAAAATGCCTCCTGAATCTGATTTAATGATCATGGTTTACTGAAAATCACTGAAATTATCTTGTAAAACTATATGCTCCAGAACTTGAGTCAGCCTAATTTATATATCACGGAAGTATTCATTTATAGATATGAACAAAATGTGTAATTTTATTTTTTAAAACTTTATCTGAGAAAAGAAAAGACTAACGTGAAATTAATTAGGAATGCAGTATCACTGTAGAATGCAAAAGCATGGCTTGGTTTGATACTGGTTTGTAGAATAAGCATCATTCAGATATAATGCTAAATCGGTATACTATGGGTCAATTTTACCCATTATACTAAGCCAGAGGCAAACAAATGTGATGCAAGTAGCAGGCACATAGGTATGAAATATAAAATTAGGACAGGTAAATCATAGCTAAAACAAATCATGGTTTCACATAAATAAATAATATGTAAACAGTGCCAACAGATAAATGAGCAGCCAAGTAGAATTGTGAATACCAGGCTATAAATTTGCACATGTGATTAATCAAACTATAGTCTTAACTGTTAATGCTTTTCTTCAGCATGGTCTTCCTGGCCACATTCTTGTAAGGAGGCTTGAGAAAGAATACCTAAAGCAGGGGCTAAGCAGGACGATTAAGAGCTTCCTTACTTTAATAGTAAAACAAGTGAACAACCTGTGATTATTTTTCTTCTTCCTATAACTGTGTTGAAATGAAACTGCAAGTCCTTGAAGATACATATCTATATAAAAAAAGCATTAAAATACATGGGACCCACTTAGCTCTTTAGCTGCAGCATGCCAGATAATAGCAATCTGATTTCTTCATAGGAATCTAATTCCTAATTAGAATTCCTCTAATTCCCTGAGCCTATGGGATTTGAAATCCACTATATATGTAGAACACTGAGTTAAGGAAAGCTTTTTATGAAAAGAACAACAGCCACAAAAATTATTGGTGGCAAAGTTGCTTTTTAGAACAGCTTCTATTAAACTGTTTGCTGCACATCTACTTAGAATTCTTTAAATGGACACTGAATCTCAAAGATACTGCATTAAAATCAAAAGCTGTCAATGATTAATATGAAAGCAACACCTTCTTTATAAAAATGGAAACTATGAAGGTAAATCATTGTAACTGGAAGATTAAAACATTGAATGAATATTTCATAAGAATACATTTTCTTCCGCTGTTTGTTCATGCTACTTTAATTAAGGCCCTTTAGCAATTAAAGGTTAAAGCAGTATTTTTCTAATTTGGCAACTTTAAGGTGTGTGGACTTCAACTCCCATAATTTCCTAGCTAGGTTATCTGGGTTGGCATTTAGGAAATGCCTCTAACATGCTTCTTCCAACACGCTTGGAGATCCCAGGGAAACAGGGAGCCTGTGAGACAGTTACCCTATATGCAAGATGCAGGTCCATTCTCCCGCAGCCTTATCTATATTTATGATTAAACTATTTAAATTGTTGCTTTGTTTGTTTTATTGCATGCTTGCCCATTAATTTTTGGATTCATCATCATCATCATCATCATCATCAAACAATCAGAAGAGATATTTCAATCCTTGATTAGCTGATTACACATACAGCATAGAGAAATATAGCTGGTAGGGATCAACTGAGCCATATGAATCTGTGAAATGGGCGGTTTTATAAATTTGATGAATTAAATAAACATACAAACAAATTTAAAGCTGCTTTCCATTCATTTGCTATGGACTTCATTATTAAACAAGCAATGAAACTAGAAACCGATAGGAAAAAACTACAGACACAAGTTGGGGGTACATTTTTTAAAAGTAAGGTTACCAGTCGACTGTAAACATCTGGATGGTCAGTAAATGGGACCTAAGAGTACACAAAGTTCTAACCCTTTAATGTCATTCACTAACTACGTAGATTTTTTGCAGCCAGATATGGTAATTTTAAACTGGATATTAGAGTATATATATATATATATATATTCTTCATGATGTCTGACACACTTCCATTAAGTTCTAGTTTTGCAACTGAGAGATATGTGGGAGGGGAATTTGAGATTCTGAAAGCAATAGCACTTATATACTGCTTCATACTACTTTACAGCACTCTATAAGTGGTTTAGAGTCAGCATATTGCTCCCAACAATCTGGGTCCTCATTTTACCAACTTTGGAAAGATGAAAGGCTGAGTTAACCTTGAACTGGTCAGGATCGAACTCCTGGCAGTGAGCAGAGTCAGTCTGCAATACTGCATTCTAATCACTCAGCCACCAAGGCTCTTCTGATAGCAAATTTCTTCAGCAGGAATTAAAGCTTATTGGCTAAACACACATTTTTCATGATCAGGGTGTTATCTCAAGCCTCACAAAAAAAATCTTTGAATTGTTCAGTTAGGCAGCATAGAGAATAATGATTCAGTTAGACTATTAATCAGAAATGGCAGACTAAACTCCAGGTCATAGCTCTCTTTAATACATAATAAAGTAGACAGGTAAATAGATGTTTGCTCTATAACTGAAAGAACTTTCAATTTCACTTTCTTAATTTTTGAAATTGAAAGAATAAATAGAAGAAAGTGATGGGACCTAGTGCATAAAGTCTGCATTCACACAAAGCATTTGTTTGCAGAATTAACTCATTCTGAGTTCACACATTTGATGGGAGCATAATGCACCCAAATGGACTGATTTGTACAAAATACTAAGCTACACACATACAAAAAATTAAATTTACTTTCACACATCATGCAAATGCAGCCAGTAGGATTTCTTAACCATGCTATGCAAACAGCCAGAAGATGAAAACAGAAAAATAAGATCTCTTGCTTTTTAAGTGTACAACTGTTCCCAACCTAAAGGGGTTTATTGAAATTATGTAAAATTATTCTGGTTTGCTTTTACTTCATCCCTGTGGGTTGCTTTTCAGTCAAAAATATATTCTTATGAAACCGTACTGTATATGCAATGCAGTTCATTGCACTTGATCCAAAGGAAGTTGGTAATGCTCTACACCAGTGTTTCTTAAAAGTCTGGTCCTCAGGCCCACAGGTCCCCCAAGACCTCCTTAGAGTCCCACAAAATCAAAATTGTTTGTGAGCTACTGAAGGGGCATGAAAAAAATTAAAATGTTCTCATTATTATTTATTTGTTAAAAATAGTGTTTTTATGAAAATTGTTTTATTTATGCTAATATATAATGGGTTTAATATTATTTTTACATGATTCAATAAATAAATATTAAAATACATCGATTTTAATTTTTAATACGGGCTGTCCTCAACTTATAACTGTAATTGAGCCTGGAATTAGCGTTACAAGTTGTGCCAGTGTTAATCGAGTAGTCATGTGACCATGCCTAAGTTTACATCCTTTTTTGCAGCAATTGTTAAGAGAATGCTGTGGTATTTAAGCAAACCATTGTCTGCAATTTCTTTTTTGCTAGAAATTAGAGATAATGTTGGTTTCTGGCAAAAATAAGTTGTAAATTTTGGTCATGTATCTATGAGATGCTGCAAACAGCCATAAACATGGACTGATTGCTGAGCATCTCCCGGGGGGGTGAGGGAAGGTTCTGACCATAAGAACTTTGAATCTGGGTCATAAGTTTCTTTTGAGGGACCCATGAACTGTTGCTAATCAACCAGTCATAAATTGAGGACTGCTGTACAGTAAATATAGATAAATGTAGCCCATGCCAACAAAAGCCTTTTGGGGTACCTTCCTAATTTTTAAAATAAGGGTTCCTTAGAGAAAAAAGTTTAGAAAACACTGCTCTGCACCATAACTACAATAAAAACACTATTCTTTATTTTATTTCTCTCAAGTATAAACTGAAGGAAAAAAAGTAGTTTAATTCTGATACACATACATATGCATATTCAGTCAAAGGACATATACATTTTCTTTGCTTTAAGAACTCAGGACAGGGTAAATAGCATTCTCCAAGTCATAGTGTTTGGCCTAAAGTCACTTGAGGAGCTTTTGCCTGGAGCTTTTTCAGATTTAATTTTCACTGATTTAACACTAAGTTTTCCCAACCCTAGTCCAACAGCTTAACGTCAATAACACAGAGATACTCAAAATTATTGCAACAGAAATTTCTAGCTATACCGGCCTTTCATATGCTCTATATTCTAAAACAGGGGAGTCAAACTTGCGGCCCATGGGCCGGATGCATCACGCACTGGCCACGCCCACCCACCCACCCGGTTTAGTGAAGGGGGGAAGTCGTGATACATCACATGATGATGACGTGATGATGCGAGTTTGACACCCATGTTCTAAAAGGTAGAATGTATGTAGGCAAAGGGATTGCAAATTGCTGCAACTCATTTATTCCGCATGGTTTCAAATGACATTGATTACAGAATGCCTCTTACTTGCTTTTCATCTGTAGGGAATAATTTATATTGATTTTGTTAAAGCAACAAGCTGAAGCCTAGCAGATATCATTTTGATTAAAGCTAGCCCTTGTGCAGAACATTATATTGCATCTTAAATCTTTAAATTACATCAATCCCATTGGTGACTAACTGCATAGTCCTAAACCAAATTCACTCCTAGTTTATATTATAGTATGCCTGAGTGAGCAACTAAAGAAAGCTAAGAATGAAATGCCTAGAAAAAGCCATGCTTAGCTTTTCCTTGGAGGACAAGCCAGAATTTTTGGATTAACCATCATCATCATCATCATCATCATCAAACAATCAGAAGAGATATTTCAATCCTTGATTAGCTGATTACTCTGACAGGACAGAGAAATATAGCTGGTAGGGATCAGCTGAGCCATATGAATTAGCATATGTACCTCATTCATATTTAAGGATCCTTCACATCTTGGGTTACCATGATGTGCAAAAACAATGTTTGCGATTTAGTCCTTTTTGTTGGAATATTTAAAGAAAAAGAAACATTATTGAAAATACCTATTTTAAAAATTGATTCACCCAGTTTCTTGTTAATATTTTTCACCATGGAATGTCACATTTTTTATTTGTTGAAGGAGCTCAGACAGATCACCAGAGTTTAATATTAAATAGAAGGAAGCTTATCTTGTGGAAAATTCATGAACAGTCCTCAGCACTTATAAGTAAAGGAAAGAGAATCCAGACTATATTATGCAACATAAATTGTAGCACATATGTTTTTTTTTTTACCTTGCCAGTTGACTTTGTACCTTTCCAAATGCAAAAGTAACAGATAGTCCAGGCAGCCAGAAGACATAGTGCCAGTTCCCAGCGGAGATTCCCAATGTGTTCAATACCGTCTGATATGGCCAAGACTCTTCGTCTAAAAATGATATAAATAAACATCAGTGCTAAAGCTTTAATGCAGAAGCTACCATTGCCAGAAATCTCCCAATCTGTTAACAGTAATTGAAATTTAGTATTGTTGTTGTTGTTGTTATTGTTGTTATAATAAGTGCCAGTTTGGTCTAGTGGTTAAGGCACCAGGGTAGAAACCAGGAGACTATGACTTCTAGTCCCACTTTACACATGAAAGCTGACTGGGTGACTTTAGGCCAGTCAGCCCACAATGTCAGACTTGGTGAACAAGCTGGTTAGTCAATTCTTATCGCAACCAATGAATAATACTAGATCTGGAGAGAGAGAAAATTGTAGAAAAAAATGCTAGGAAAATAGTTGCTATTATTATTTATTAGTGTTGCAGGGTAGCCTCTAAAGATTGCATACAATTTTAAATAGCTAATATTAAGAGTAGGCACAAAGAAAGATCTAAATTAATCAATATTGTATATTCTGCAAACCTCATTTACATGCCCCATAAGTAACAAACCAAAATAAAAGTCTTGTCTATCAAGGATAGCCAGTTCTGCTGCAGATCTCCCAAACTGTATATCTGCTAAATACAACTTCCAATCCTAACAACTAAGAGTTTAAAATTTCATTAAAAATTAATCAACTTCCTATCATTAACATCAATCATGTTAATAATAGGAAATAGCACTTTCCATTACAATAAACACCTGCAGGACAGTGTGTCATTGGATTTGTGCAATCAGAATATATGGAAGAAGAAAACCTTTACTTATAAGCCTTTACTTATAGAATAGCAATAGCACTTAGACTTATATACTGCTTTAGAGTGCTTTACAGCCCTTTCTAAGCGGTTCACAGAGTCAGCATATTGCCCCCAACAATCTGGGTCCTCATTTTACCCACCTCAGAAGGATGGAAGGCTGAGTCAACCTTGAGCCGGTGAGATTTGAACTGCCGAACTGCAGCTAGCAGTCAGCTGAAGTAGCCTGCAGTGCTGCACTCTAACCACTGCACCACCTCGGCTCAGTTACGAATGTAAAAGCCATTTTCCTATCAGATACCATACAGCTTCAGTAAATCCCTTATCTCAGTGGCCGTTAGAGATTGACTCTAAATTCACTGCACCAACCTAATCAAATCCGTTTCTGAACATCTATGGACACCAGCTCACCTATTTAAATCTGTATTTTCCCCTGTAGTTCCCATTCTTTCAAGTGAATTTGATCAGTACCAAAATCACAGGTTCAGTCTTATTAGAATTAATTCAAGAAAATTTACTAATTATATCAAAAAGAGTGTAACTGTGAATGCTGAAAGCAAAACTAAACTACATAAAGTTCCCTGAAATAAAATTTAGGTCACCAGACACAACCTATATTTAAGAAATACTGAGTTAAAGAAATCAGGTAGCTTCTGTTTCATATGCTACCATGCAGTTTTGCCTAGGGCATGGTGTCTTCCTGTCAGGCAGGTCTGGCTTACTAGCAGTGCAAGAAACTGCAGGTTTTGGTTCTGCTACCATGCTAAATAAACCAATTAAAAAAACCCCCACAATTCCCATTGGAAGAGAAAGACATCCGCCCCTCAGAAGCTCCATTTTGGCCGGCAACGTACAGGATGAATGTTGCAGAGCCTATGAGGTTGCTCATAAGGGTGAACAACTGCCGTGGTGCTGCAAGATTTGTAGTTTCGGGATTTGTTCGTAAATGCTAGGGGGTGCTTATCGCATAACTTCAAACGTTCACTAAGGGAACGCTCGTAACCTGGAGATTACCTGTATATTACTGAAAGTAGTATAATACTGGTTAAGGTCATGGTTATTTTGTACCATTTAACAGTTCTGTTCCCCTGTTTTGGACTGAAGTTTCTGGATTATTTTTCCCCATGTATAATAGGAGCTTATCAATACAAATAACAATATGAATACGAATAGCCTCTCAAAGGAAGGGCATAACTGGTTTATAAAAAGACTCAGATCGAAGATGCTATGAGCCCTGAGCCTATCAAAAGTAAAGTTCTACATTTAGGCAAGAAAAACAAAATGCACAGGTACAGTATATGTGGTACCTTGCTCAATAGTAGTAACTGTGAGAGGGATCTTGGAGTCCTAGTGGACAACCATTTAAATATGAGCCAGCAGTGTGCAGCAGCTGCCAAAAAAGCCAACACAGTTCTAGGCGGCATAAACAGAGGGATAGAATCAAGATCACGTGAAGTGTTAATATCACTTTATAATGTCTTGGTAAGGCCACACTTGGAATACTGCATTCAGTTTTGGTCACCACATTACAAAAAAAGATGTTGAGACTCTAGAAAGTATTCTCCAAAGCACCTGAGGGTAGGAAAAGAAGCAATGGGTGGAAACTAATCAAGGAGAGAAGCAACTTAGAACTAAGGAGAAATTTCCTGACAGAACAATTAATCAGTGGAACAACTTGCCTCCAGAAGTTGTGAATGCTCCAACACTGGAAGTTTTAAAGAAGAGATTGGATAACCATTTGTCTGAAGTGGTGTAGGGTTTCCTGCCTAAGCAGGGGGTTGGACTAGAAGACCTCCAAGGTCCCTTCCAACTCTGTTATTCTATTCTATTCTATTCTAAACTTGTTTTCTGATAGCAATTGTTTTAGATTTTTAATTATTATTTTCACAAAAAACTCAAAGCAGGGAACATACATAATATTCCTTCCTCCTCCTATTTTCCCCACAACAGCAATCCTGTGAGGTGGGTTGGGAACACTGACTAGGAATAATTTAGATCAGTCTATATTCTAAGCAAAATGATTGGACTTGTCCTCACTAGTACTAGTGGCCCCCAAAGGGATCTACTACTATACATATTACCTGGAGTTTCCTGTAAAGCTCATTTAAAAACTTGAATAGCATGGGATCAGCCTATCTGAAGGCCCATTTTCACTGAAATTTATATGCAAAGTCCTGCTCGAATTCTCACCATAAAGCAATATAATCTGCTATTTAAAGACCATTCTCAACATTAGCTTTAATATGGTCAACTACAACATATGCATTTAGTCCCATCTGTGCAGGAATTTAAGAAAACAATCAAAATAATTTTGGTATCATTTTATTACTCATGTTGTTCAAAGCAACCTGAAAAGATATGTTTCCTTGTTAGCATAGCTGTTAGCTGATTTTCCTCCATGATTATTAGAGTTTGAAGATGTAATCCTGAAAAGCAGTTTAAACATGTAATTACTTAAACAATTGTATTAAACAAATAGAGATCCGGTTTGGTGTAGTGGTTAAAGCCCTTGGCTAGAAATCATGAGTTCTTCTTTAGGCATAAATTAATTGGGTATACTTGAGCCAGTCCCTCTTTCTCATCAGCCCTAGGAAGCAGATAAGGGCAAACCATTTCCATAAAACTTTGCCAAGAAAACTGCAGAGACCAATCCAGGCAGTTGCCAAGAGCAAACAATGACTCAAAGGCATACACACATTAAATAAATAGCTTTAATTGGGAAAACATTTCATAACCTATTATACTGAACAAATTAAGCTTTATGAGACAGAATTCTGAAAATGGCATTCTTCAGATAAGCTAGGACTACAATACATTTGGAAGGCATAAATTGAAGAGAGAGCTGATAGACGCGAAATTAAGAGCCTTTTAAAACATCATTGGTTGAAAACATGTATATGAAATTATTATAGATTATCCTTTTAGAAATGCAAAGGAATATTTTCCCCATTTCTTAGAAGGATGTTTATTTGGGATAATGCAATTGCAGCATTGCATTTCCCATGGACTTTGAGTGAATTTTCCTGGGAAAGAGATTCTTTTACAAGGCTTTCTAGGATGTAGGACTGTTGCACGCTCCTGAATAGCAAGAGATTTAATCACTGCCAGCATTTCATAAAAAGGAATGTACCAGAGTACTTACTGCATTGTTTTATAGTTTGGGGAAGCAAAATAATGAATTCATTTATTTGGAAAAGACCTGTTGTGTCAGTTAACCATTTCATAGCTGTCTGCGTGATGGCTTGGCCTTACAAAGAATCAAGAGATGAAGTCTTTAGAAGGTAGTTCTTTACCTAAAGTATTTCATCAAACATCCTAGAGATTATTCTTTCTAAATCATGTAATAAGATAGAAATACCTTTTAAAAATTCTGAGTGTTTCATCTTCAATGGACATGGAGAAAAAACCTAGTTTCCCTATCTTTCTTGCCACAGTGTTCTGACAGCATGTAACCATGTTTAGACTTGTTTGTCTTATCTCTATGGTAACTGTTTGCCAATTTTTTTTCACCATTTCTTCATATGTTTTTGTTAAAAAACATTTGATCTGCCCTGTAACTCTTTTCTGACTTTTTTCAATGGCTTGGTTTGAACATTGGTTTGACATTTTCAGCCCACTAGCAACATCTGGTTGTTACCCAAGTAAACCCAAGTAAAAGTCCCTAAAATTTCCTCCTAACTGGCTCAATATTTCCTCAGCCACAATAGTTTGGTCAACCCTGAGGCCAACAAAAACTGTAACAAAAAGAGAAGCCAGTACTCTTAAGCACTAGAAGAAAGCAAGCAGGATGCCTGTTTGTCTCAGAAAGAACCTCAGTTTGGTAGAAAAATGGAAGCATTACAGAATAAAACAATATTATAATGATCCAAGATGACAGAAGTCATATACTGTAGCTTCCATACAAGCTGCCTTACCAAAGGATGCAAACGTTTATTTCTCTAACTGCATCATTGACCTTGGTAAAAAGATAATAGATTTGGAAGCTTTTGGGTAAATAAAGGGAAAAAGCAGGGAAATCCTCTCAACATTTTTCAGAAATTCCAGTCAAGCGTATAGGAATCATGTTGAACTTCATTAATAATTCTTTTTATAATTATAGTTTCATTCTACAGTAGCGCTTAAAACTTTTGATGCCTTCTTTTTAAAATTTCAATATTTCTGCATAAATATGAAATAAAATGTGAAATGTGGAGCATTGGGAAATAAAGCCAAGGAAACCTGGTGCTCCACTGGACAAAGACAAAGAGTGAATCTTACCAATCACAGATAGGATATATCTCAATCTCTGGCCATCTGGCTAATATGGTCAAAGTCCTGACATAGTGCCTGGAGGTTATGTGGGTCTGGAAGGGACTGAACAGACTCAGACTCAATAGCAATAGTTCTTAGACTTATAGTGCTTTACAGTGCTTACAGTCCTGTCTAAGCGGTTTACAGAATCAGCATATTGCTCCCCACAATTTGGGTCCTCATGTTACTGACCTCGGAAGGATGGAAGGCTGAGTCAACCTTGAGCCGGTGAGATTTGAACTGCCGAACTGCTGGCAATCAGCCATTTGCAGAATTAGCCTGCAATACTGCACCACCACAGCCCAATACTGAGTGATTATATTTGTTTCCACTACCAACATCTCAGATCTGGTGATATACCACTGTTGACTCTCATTGGGGTTGCACTTCCCCATTTAAGATGTGTGCACAATCTGGAGGTCCACTTCAAGTCTCAGCTCCTGATCAAAGAGCAGATGGAAAGCTATAGCCAACAAAACTTTGGCACAGGTACACTTAATGTGCCAATTATACCCTTTCTTGGATCAGGAGAACCTTAAGACAATTACTTATGTCCCAGTCAACTTGTGATTAGATTACTGGAATTCACTCTACTTGAGGCTGACTTTGAAGATCATCCAAAGCTACAACTGGTTCAGAATGTGGTGGTGCAGGAACTGAAGGGGGTGCTGTGTTATCCATGTCTCACCCCAGTTCTCTACAAGCTGCACTGGTTACCAGTTGGTTTCCAGGCACAATTTAAGATGGTGACCATTACTGTTTTGATGACATAGGGCCTGGCTATCTGAATGATGGGTTATCTACAGTCATCTCTGCTAAAAAGGTGCAATTCATTTCTCATCAATTAAAGAATGATATATAGTGTGACTCAGGAAGTGTGCCTACTCTGTTGCAGTGAATGATCCCATAAGGGGGACAGCCAGATTCATACGGCTGTCCTCCTTATGTTTTTCAGGCTTATTAAAGGCTTGATTATTCTCCAAGGTTATGGGGATTGGGGTATGTACAGTATGTATGTATGTATGTATGTATGTATGTATGTATGTATGTATGTATGTATCTTTTTATTTATGTGTTTGTTTATTTATTTATTTATAGATTTATTTATAGATAGGTTTGTTTGTTTGTTTGTTTGTTTGTCGCCCATCTCACCACAAGGCGACTCTAATTGTAGTACCCCTTTTGCCTGCTTTGCTTTGCTTTGGTTTTGAATATTTTCTGTTCTGATCAGATATATTTTTTATAAATGTTCCATGTTATATGACGCCTAAAATCATTTGGGAGTTGGGAAGCCTATTAAACAAATAAAATTATTTCTCAAATAATTCTCCTGAAATATGAATTTGGTATTGTTTTCTTTGTATTTGCTAAATACCCTAAGGAATTAAAAAACAAACAAACCTGGTCCTTTTACCATTCAACATAAGAACTCAGGATTCATATTCAATTTAGAAGGTATCCAAAGAAGCTAAGCTAATTTCATCACAGCTGACTTCTAAGATGCAAACCAGGAAGGTTGTTCTTTTTTCTTTTCTTAACAGAAATCTCTTTCCCCCTAAATATATAACCTTCTCTTCTTTAAAGGTGCATTCCTGCAAGATGGTCTCCCTTTTAACCACCCATGTGGGGATGTCTCAGACATTTTGCTCTATTTGCTTGATGAGGCGGCTATTTTTTCCTCTCTTATTCCAAACTCCTCATCCTCTTGCCTTAGGAAGAAATCCTGTAACATGTAGTTTGTCAGTTTATAGCTAAATTTTGTGTATGTTCCATAAAAAAGAACCTTTCTTGAAACCTCCTGCTTCTTCGACTTTCTTTGTTCATCTTTCTTTCAGCAAACCAATATCTTAAAGTCCTCATAGATAGTTAACTGATAAAGATATCTTTTCAGCCTTCAGGCTGTTAATTCTGACTTCGGAATACCAACTGATTAACTGGACTTCTGAGGGAGATATAGAAAATTAAAGACATCTCCACAAATTTTATCTGACAAACAAATTTTATCTGACAAGCCAAAGAAGGAATCAAAAGTGGAACTACAAATGACAGGCCAAGAGAATGATTTGGAAAAGGGCTCTTTACGATATATACAAAAGAAACCACCTGAAAATTTTAAAAATTAAATAGGAAGTACAAATGATAAATCAAAAGACTGACCTGGAAAATGTTTTCTTATTGGAGCTACAAAGCTTATGAAAGCTTTGAAGAAATAGAGCCAAAGTGATGCAGTGGTTAGAATGCAGTATTGCAGGCTAATTCTGCTGACTGCCGGCTGCCAGCAGTTTGGCAGTTCGATTCTCACTGGCTCATGGTTGACTCAGCCTTCCATCCTTCTGAGGTCGGTAAAATGAGAACCCAGATTGTTGGGGGCAAGATGCTGACTCTGTATACCGCTTAGAGAGGGCTGTAAAGCACTGTGAAGCGGTATATAAGTCTAAGTGCTATTGCTATTTTCAATTTGCATACATTTCACACTCAGCTGAGATACATTTCGCTAAGCAATCAGGCTCTGCAACAATGCATTCTCTTCTCTGAAGTTCAACTATTACCCACCAACATTTTGGGGAGGGGAAAGAGTGTCATATTTTCCCAGCACCATCCACTTCCATGTTGAAAATAGCTAAGGGTCAAAGAATGGAATGGAGCCCAGAAGAAGAGACTGATAAGCTAAAGATCCAGAATTAGCTGAAACTGATTTACAGACACAAATGTACAAAGGATACTTTCCTTAGCGCCTACCAAGTTCAATGTCCTAACTTTTAACAGATTCTTTTAATTAGGAAAAAAAGACATAACAAGTATAATAATCATACAGTCAGAAGTGAATAAGCTTCTTGGATGAGAAGCGAAACATCTTCTTCAAGGAAAAAAAACCTAATCCAGTTGCTTTTTGAAAAAGCACTTTTGATATTGCTTCTTAGTAATTTCTTTTATAGTTCCTCACCTATAAACAAAATCTTGCCAAAGTACTTGCATAACTTCAGATATACACTGAGAATTATTAGGGAAGAGCCGTTTTAACCCATTTCCTCCCTACCAAACATTCCATGTTCCTCTTTGCCTTCCAGAATGCAACGTCCTGGGAATCCAGTCTACTTTCCACCACAAGAGGTGACTAAAATTAAATTAAAGCCTATACCAAACACTTAGGACAATGGTATCTTAATAAATATGGATTTGCTATCAATATATTGTGGTTGGTCATACTGTCAGCCAGATGTTTAGGCTAGGTTTGGCATTTTTGTCCAGCTAGTGAGTCATTCCCAAGGACTTGAGATAGACAGATATTATTGTTTGATAGTGTTAAAAGTATTATTGCTGGATGTAAGCTGTTCCAAGGAAAGCTACCTTTTACAACTGATTGATGGTGATTTTGTCAATGCCAATGGTGCTCAAGATATTGTCAATGCCAGTGGTGCTCAAGATATTTGGAATTGTAGCCAAGACACTTATTACTATTGGTATTATCTTTGCTTTCTTTTGCTACAGTTGTTGTACTTCTATTTGCAGGTCTTTATATTTTATGATTTTCTCCAGTTTTTTCTCTCTTCTATTCTGCTGTCTCCAGGTACTGCAACATCCACTATTCATACTTTTTTGTCTTTATTATCAACAATTGTTAGGTCTGGTACGTTATGTAGCAGGTGCCTGGCTATTTGAATTCTAAAGTCCCAGAGCACATTAGCTTCTTCATTTTTTATTAGTCTATTTTGTGGTCCTACCAGTTCTTAGTTGCTGGCAAGTAGTACTTCTTACAGATACTGCACTGCACCATTGTTGTTCCTTTGTCATGCTGTTGCTTGTATTCAGGCTATGTGAATCTGCAGCAGCTAATTATTCAGCTTTTTTTGCAGATATGGCATTTGTGTCTGTTGCAGTCTTTCTCAATTCTGACTTTGCATTTGTTCTTAAGGCTTGGTCTTATGCAGTCTGTATTAGCCCATCTGTCTCTTATTCCAACTTTCCCATTCTTAGCCATTGTCAGCTCTTGTTATCTGCTTTGCCTGCTCATTTTTATATATTCTGGGCATTTAATACTTTGCCTTGCCATGTCTCTTTTATGTTCTTCATTTGGTTTTTCTTGTAGGTCAGTTTGGTCTCTCCAGTACTCAATAAGCCTCCAGGGTATACTGGCTTCACTGCATCTTCTTAACTATCCTTTAGCTATTCTTTCAATGCCCTTTTTACTTCTTCAACTGTCTTGCAACATTCCACATCCACTTATTTTCCTTGGTAAGCAGAATCTGTCAACATAGCTCATGAAAATCAGTTGAAGGACATGATTCGTTGTCATTATTTTCCTGTTGTTCCTATCAAGGGCTTTTAGTTCTGCTTGAGTCCAGTCCATTATTTCAGTATTTAATTATTGGAATTGCCCAGGTGTTAATTGACTTGATGATATTTCCTCCTCCACTGTGTTTGGACTTTAAGATTTTCTAGGCTCTCATGATGCATTCACTACTAACCTTCTTCTTGATGTGTGTCCTTGATGTGCCCTGGATGATGCCCAGGTATTTGTAATGATATTCGTCATCCAGTCTCTTGATATTATTTCCATAGGGTATCTTAATTCTTTCAGTTTTCACTATTTTCCACTGTTGATAGTACAGGTGGCACATTTGTCCAATCTAAATTTCATTAAAATATCTTGACTGTATATTCAGACAGTGCTGAGCAGTGATGCCATTTTAGATCATGTTTTTCCTTACAATGCTGATCATTCATGTAAAGGAGGTGGGATAGCCTGGCAGATGTTTTCTGAAGATATTCAATCATAAGCATCAGTTCAAAATATAGACCCAGGACCAACCAAATTTAAAGCGTACATGAGAATTAATTTAATTTAATTTAATTTAATTTAATTAATTGTATTTCTATGCCACCCAACTCCCAAAGGACTCTGGGCGGCTTACAACAGGGTATAGAAAATACATTTAAAAACATCATAAAATATTAAAAAAAACAATTAACAATCACATACATACATATCATTCAAGGCCGGACCTCGCAAATTGCAAGATCAACGGCCCCAAGCTTGTTGAAAAAGCCAGGTCTTCAATGCTTTCCGGAAGGCCAATAGGGTGGGGGCAGTCCGGATCTCAGGGGGTAGCTGGTTCCAGAGCGCCGGGGCAGCCACAGAGAGGGCCCTTCCCCGCAGGCCCGCCAGCCGACACTGCTTAGCTGATGGGACCTGGAAGAGACCAACTCTGTGGGATCTTACCGGTCGCTGAGAACTATGAGGTAGAAGGCAGTCTCGAAGATAACCTGGCCCTGAGCCATGTAGGGCTTTAAAGATAATGACCAACACCTTGAATTGAGCCCGGAGACCAATAGGGAGCCAGTGCATATTGATAGTACCTCAACTCAAACCATCAGATCACCTCACCAGAGGTTTCATGTAGATGTTAAATAGAAGAGGAGAGAGAACTGAGCCCTGAGGCATCCCACATAAGAGGACCCATGGGCTGGATCTCTCTCCTCCTACCAACACCAACTGAAATCAACCCTGGAAAAAAGAGGAAAGCCGGCAGCATCATGCTTCCTATTCCCAACTCCCTGAGCCTAGGAAAGAATACCATGATTGATGGTATGAAATGCTACTGAAAGGTCAAGAAGAGCAGGGATGGAAGTACTGCCCCTATCCTGCTGCCACCAGAGCTCATCCAAGAACATGATCCATGGTGTTTCAGTCCCTGAACCCTGACTGAAAGGAGTCTGGATAATCTGCTTCTAGCTAAAACACATAATAATTCTGGCCCTGAACCAATCTGAGAATCTAGCTAGAGGTAGAATAACAGATTAACTGGTCAAATGTTACAAATGAAATAGCTGGGGGGAACAATGTCCAATGCTCAAAACAGCAATCATTCTGCATTAGTTTTTGTTAGTTTTTATTTTACATATTTATATGTATATGTATGTACATGCATATGTATATATACATACATATATGTGTACACACACACACACACACACACATATGGAGAGAGAGAGAGAGAGAGAGAGAGAGAGAGAGAGAGAGAGAGAGAGAGAGAAAAAAAGGAATCATTTTAGTGACGTGTTGAACAAAAGCTTAATAATATCTGTCTGATAAAATAATTTGTTATAAGTTATAAATTAGCTTTGAATGGACATTATATTCGATTCCAATTAAAAATAATCAAGATAACAGCATTATATTAAAATGTTTTCTTATGACTTTTTCAGTTATCTTCAACCATGAAAGTTGTGGCTCGTTTTCTAGCTCTAAAAAGTCCTGTCATTTGCCTTTAGGGAAAAAATACCTTACGCCACCAGGCTTGAAATCTTAGGCTTGGACAACCTAGAACTACGCCACTTATGGTCCGACCTAAACATAGCACACAAAATACCTGACTCTGTTGTTACATCCCCAAACCCCCATAACTTTAACCTTAGACTATCTACTGTTGACCTCACCCCATTCCTAAGAGGTCTGTAAGGGGGCATGCATAAGCGCATCAGCGTGCCTACCGTCCCTGTCCTACTGTCTCCATTTTTTCATACCCATTTACTATGTTCATATTTATGTTTATACTATACCTGTTATCTTGTACATGTTTGACAAATAAAATAATAATAATAATAAAAAAGGTGGGGGCATATTTTTATCACAAATTAGAAACAAAAGGCATAAAGTCAGTTTAGTGCTCTAGTTGGCTAAAAAAATGGACAAAAACCATTTGAGGTATTCAATTAAATTGATTTCTGTCACTTTGGGAGAAGATCCTGTTGTATTAGAAGTATAATTTCAAGAGCAGGGTAAACCCTCATATCAGAATCTCTTCTATATCCAAAGCAGGGGTGGGTTCTAACTTACCTCGCTGCCAGTTCGCTTCCTCCCGCGCCTCGTGGCCGCGCAGTGCAAAAAAATAACCCCCCCCAAAAAGCCAAAAACAAGATGGCGACGCATGCACAGTGCCGGAAACTCAGCTTCTGCACATGCGCAGAAGAAGAAAAACCCGGAAAAATTTTTAAAAAAAATTCAAAAAAAGAAAATCCAAAAAAATTTAAAAAAAAGATGGCGGCGTCCACGGACCAGCACCGACCAAACCGGATCCGTGACATCATTGTGATGTCACCAGTGGGTCGCTACCGGTTCGGGCGAACTGGTCCAAACTGGGAGGAACTCACCTCTGATCCAAAGTATTATGTTATCTCATGCCACCATGATGGAACTGATGGACAAATTCATAAAAACTGACAGCATGATGGAACCCCTATGACTGCAAACTCCAAATATAGACACCAATATAGGCCAGTTAAATAGAAATAGATTTGGTTTTCCACTCCAACCATGAAACTATAAGAAATTCCAACCATGAAAATTCACTTTTCAATCATGAAAAGTAAGAAATTATTTTGTTTTGTAAATTCAGTAAATCTCTGCACTGTCCAGAGCAATAGAAAGAACAGGAATAGAAAGGAAGGAGGAAGGAGTTTCATATCTTCTTAACTCTTTTCTCCATTTTCATTTTGTAAACAGTAATAAATGTAATAAATGTAATAAATGTAACAGTAATAACAATTTAGATTTTTAAAGGCTTATAATTTTTAACTTTTTAACATGCTATAAAGTATAATACTTTCATATTGTTATACATATATGTATAATTTAGGGTTATAAAGCGAAAAATAATACAAAAGTGCAAATAGAGAAATATTTCAGAAATTCCAAAGGAAAAAAAATGATTCTAGTATATGCACTCCAGATTAAAAAAGCTTGCAATAAATATTTTATAAAGTATTTTTTTTCTCAAATTATTTGGAAATACACTAAACAGTTGAACATATTTTTTTAAATGATCATTTTTAGAGCCCATTGTTGGAAGATATGACAGAAACTCCTATTTGAAATTGATGTCAATATAAATCAAAATCCGGATTTTATAAAAGTAAGATAACAGTTCAAACCCTGTTCAATCTTTTCAAATAAAATTAGGCAAAGTCACAGAGAAAAAAACCTGGACATATCCAAATGAACAAATATTTTCACACGGCCTTCTGAGAACTGAACACAATCCAACCAGTCTGGCACGTTACACTGTTCTTCAAATGGAACACAAGGAAAGGTCTAATCCAGAGAGGAAGAGATGAGTGTGCGAGAGCTAAGTGTGACAAGATCAGACCTAAACTTGTTAATGACTTTTTATAGGAATGTAGTAATAATGTGTCTCCTGCAGTTATTTGCACCCTGAATGGAGCAGGAAAAACACTTCTTGACTTCAAGAGTTTTTTCTCTTAAACTTTTCCTTCTACAAAATATAGGCTTATACCTTTGACCAAAAAAGGAAAAGAAAGTATTTTCTCACTAGGCTTTACTTGAGAACGTAAAGAATATGTTACCTCCTCCAGTGAATGGAAGTCCTTTTTTAAGATGAGGTCTAAGTTGCTACCTAACTAACAAAAGAAATTATTGAGGCGGAAATAACTTCATCACCATGTCACCTTTGTTTATCCAAATTCTTTTCTAAGAAGCAGTAAACTGTATTTCTAAATCATGGTAAAAGTCTTAAAGCAGAACCATTAAAAAGAAATTACACCAATGGATATCCTCAACTACACACTCTCACTTGATAGAAGACCCCCTTTCTTCAGAGGTGGCATTCAGCCAGTTCGGACCGGTTCTCCCGAACCAGTAGTAACGATTATGCGCAGTTCGGTGAACCGGCAAATGCCACCACTGGCTGGCCCCACCCCTCCCCTCCCCCTCACTCCTTTTCGCACCTCGCCTGCCCAGAGTCACGCCCATGGCATAGCTGCTGCTGCTCTCTGGTTCCCTCACTTGCCTCGACCACTCCGCCCAGCTGATCTTTGCCTGGTGAGTCTTCCTTCGCTTCTTCCCCAGCTACCTTCCCCATGGGCCATGCTTGCCTGCCTTCCCCGCGGCCGTCCCAGCGGTCCCCATGGCCAGGCCCGCTTGCCTGCCTTCCCTGCTCCCTTCCACGTGGCACGCGGCCCCGCCATGCTTGCCTGCCTTCCCCGTGGCCTTCCCGGCGGTCCCCGTGGCCAGGCCCACTTGCCTGCCTTCCCTGCTGCCTTCCACGCAGTCCCTCCATGCTTACTGTCTTCCCTGCTCCCTTCCACGCGGCACGCTGCCCAGCCATGCTTGCCTACCTTTCCTGCTCCCTTCCACATGGTCCCGCCATGCTTGCCTGCCTTCCCTGCTCCCTCCCACACAGTCCCACCATGCTTGCCTGCCTTCTTTGTGGGGAAGGGAAGCAGCTGGGCTGCCATTGCCTTTCATTGGGGCACGTGGAGCGAGATGGAACTCCTCCAGCTGTCTCTTCTCTTCCCCCTTCTCTTTGTGGGCAGAAGAATTTTCCCCACCCACCAACGCCCAGATGCCCTTGCTTTCCCCAAATTCCCCAAGCATTTCTTTGCCTACCTGATTTCCAGCTCCATCGCATTTCTCGCCACCGTGTGCAGGGAAATGAAAGTTTGTGTGGGGCTAAAAAAAAAGTTCAATCAATCAATTCCAATTTCCGCGAAAGAAAAAGATCTCGCAAAGTTGGAATTGATTGAGTGAATTTTTTTTCTTAGTCCCCAAACTTTTCTTTCCCTGCACATGATGGCAAGAAACGTGACGGAGCTGGAAATCAGGTAGGCAAAGAAATGCTTGGGAGAAGCGAGGGCACCTTGGTGGTGGTGGGTGTGGAAAGCTCCATGGCGCGGGGCTGCAATGGCAAAACGGGCAACAGAGTGGGTGCGAGGTAAGGAGGAACAAAATAGCCCCATCGTGCCACACTCCCTCCTGCCACCAAGCACGCCCAGCTGTGCGTGGACTTTCCTTCACCCGTGCCATTTCCCGCCATTTCCCACACTGTCCAGGAGGCAGGCTGCTCGTACCCAGCACTTCCCACACTTCCCGGAGCTTCCCACTGTTCCCAGTGCTTCCCGTACTTACTGGAGCTTCCTGTGCTTCCCGGAGCTTCTCGCTTACCTCTGAATGCCAGCTGAATGTTCTCCTCCCAGGCCTCTTGCCGATGGATGAGCGGCACTTCTTCTCCTTGTAGCACTGAGCTGCTTGGCTTTTGAAATCCAGCGATGCTTTTCCGGCTGCCGAGCCCGAGCACTCTTGAAATCCAAGAGTACTGGATCTCAAAAGCCAAGGAGATCAGTGCTACAAGGAGAAGAAGTTCCAGGAAGCCACAGGGTGTTGCTGGAGCTGAACGGGCTGTTGCTGGCCCAGGAAGACTCCAAGGATGCCGCTTTGACTGCCTCCTCTGCAGGGGCTACCGGCCTGGCAAACATTTGGACGAGCAAAGGGAACTGCTTTACAGAATCGAAATCGATTGCTACAACAGCCTGTCAGGTAGGGCAGTCACTTTCGGGGGGGGTTGGCCCTTGGGTGGGTGGGAAAGGGGGGAGAGAATGGTGAGTGGAGAAGGGAAGATTAATTTTTTTTAATAGATTAGAAAATAATATGAGGGACTTTTGAGGAAAAAGCCGTGCATATTTGTGATGTTAGAATGGATTATATGTCAACTCCTAGTGACCCTATAGATTTTAAGTGTTGGAATTGAGCTCTTGGAAACTTTTGGAAGTATTCACTTTTGGTGACTGAGAGCAAAAGGTATTTAATGGCAGTACGTTAGAAGTACCTTAGAATTTAGAATGAAAATAAAAATATTGGACCTTTTTTCCACACAATTACTTTGTACTGTATTTTCCAATTATTTAAATAAGCTCATGTGATAACTTTTCCTACAAACTGTTCATGTTGACTATTTTGATAGGCTCTCTGAATTTGCAAAAAAGGTCCTCTGAGAAGGGTGGATTTGCAGTATTAAAAAAAGAAGACAGAGAATGGTGATTTAATGACTACTGGATCTCTATATGCTCTACCAATTATCTGAGGCCTGGGGTCCCCATTTGTACCACCCAGAGGGCCAATGTATGCCTGTACATACCTTGCTAGTTGCTTGGCAATTTATCTACTCCACCTGCATTTATATATTCTTCAAAATATGTTTAAACATTTTTTAAAATGGGAAGCTGACTTGCCACAAAGCAAAACACCATCCAC
>QLTV01002662.1:924431-954431 GCA_003457575.1 Thermophis baileyi
AGGGGGGAGGAAGGAAGAAAGGTGAAAGGAGGGGGAAGGAAGGAAGGGGAAATCAGGAGGGCGGAAGGAAGGAAGGTAAAATCAGGAGGAAGAAAGGAAGGTAAAATCAGAGGAGGGGGGAAGGAAGGAAGGTGAAATCAGGAGGGGGAAGGAAGGAAGGTGAAATCAGAGGAAGTGGGTCTGCGGGACTTAAAATTATGAATTAGGGTCCGTGGGATTTAAAATTATGAATTAGGGTCCGTGGGATTTAAAATTATGAATTTGGTGGTCCGCAGGATTTAAAATTATAACCTTGGTGGTCCCTGAGGTCCAAAAGGTTGGGGACCCCTGAACTAAAGCATTCCCCTGCACGATAGCCTCTCAAATTTCTCATTCATTTCTACCCTTTTACTTTCAAATGAATATGGCATCTGGATAGCTATGAAACTTCCAAATACATTCTGCATTGAGATTCAAAGAATTAGGTGCCCTGTCTGGTTGGTAGCACTTCAGATAACACTTGACCATAGTATCAATAATGCATCACAGATTATTAGATCAAGTCCACTTAAAACTAGCTATAGCGTTTAAGTCTCATTTAAACCAACGAAACAAGTAAGTAGTAACTAATGTAAATCTTGCTTCCAGTGAGACTGGCAGAACAGTCTAAACATGTCAGTCAAGAAGGACTATGATAAACATATTGGATATACTATCAGTTGTACAATTAAGCCACCAACATAGTAATCATTATTACTGCTGCAGGAATAAATGAGATTTAGAGAATTTTCTTATCTCAACCCTACAGACCTTGTGCCATCAGGACAATGGTGTCTTATGCTGTTTTCACCTTTACATTTTCTTACCACAAATCTCTGTGACTTGATTCAGTAGGTTGAAAAGAGTAATACAAGCCAACATATAAGACAGTAGATATGTATACATCATAGACTATGTTTTAACAGATTGCATAACCTGAAAACTCACTATCTCCCCTCCAGTGGTGGGCTGCAAATTTTTTAACAACCGGTTCTCTGCCCTACTGACTGGCTGGGTGGGCGTGGCCAACTCGATGTCACTTACATCGAGGGGCGCTTCGCCTCACTCGCCCTCTCATGACCGTGGGGATGCTGCAACGGTCGTAAGTGTGAAAAACGGTCATAAGTCACTTTTTCCAGTGCCCTTGTAACTTTGGTCATTAAATGAACTGTTGTAAATCAAGGATTACCTGTACATGCCGGTTATGAGAACCGCTCAACAGTCATTTTTTTTTCATCACCCTCAACTTCAAACGGCCACTAAACCAATGGTCATAAGTCGAGGACTATGTACACATTTCACTATTTCGCTCGAGACATATTGAAACAGAAAGGTGAACAAAAACACATTCTGTTAGGTTTTTATGCAGATCACTAATGTAGTTGGGCAAAAGAAAATACTTCGGAATAATATCTGAAACCAGTGAAGTCATATTTACTAGACAAAACTAAAACAAATTGGAAGGAGGATTCACTTATTATCAGTGAGCAATCATGTGCTTTGCCCACTCCGAAGCAATGCAAGAGACTCCTGTCCCAAAGGTGTTTTTTCAAGAGGCAACTGGACTTTCTGGAAACCAAGAAAGTCCAGTTGCCTCTTGAAAAAAGCACCTTTGGGACAACCATGACCTGGATGACTGAAGAATCCCCATAGACAAGAGACTCCTGTGCTCAGTGAACTGACAAAGCACAGTTTGCCACCCAGGAGAAGCAATCATTAGATCCATTTGTACCACTTAAAGATACCAGCTGGTCTCACTCACCTCACAAGATATCCTTAGGTAATCATCCATATTTAAGGAAAGATCACATGCCCCCAGAAAGGCAGTAAAAAAAATCAGACAGAATGCCAGGCTTGCATCCTGCCTCTCAGCCATTTCTTCTATGGCTATGCCAACCCTTCTGTAAATAGCTGTTCCAGCCATGTTGGAAGTATACTCCAAAAAGCTTAAAACAACCCTTTAACAATCATAAAGAAAATCAAGCCCCAGGAATAAAAGTACCACAAAAAACTCTGGGAGGGGGGGGAGACTCCGGAGAAACTCAGTCTACAGACAGAAAGTCTGGGCGTAAGGCTTACAATGTAACAAGTTTAACCCAGAGGCAGTTTCTGAAAACACTTAAAGCAGCCGGGCAATTAAGATAAGGATTAGGCTAGAAATACAGGCATACCAGAATGTTTCCTTCCTGCCTCCCTTGCAGGATTAGCCCTGTAAAGTGGGAAAAGATTTCTTCCAACAACCGAACTGCTCAGAAAATTAACATCCGGTTCAGGAGAACCGATGTGAACTGGTAGCAGCCCACCTCTGCTCCCCTGGCATATTCCTGTTCCTCCTGTACACCGTTGTGCCTGAGAGAAGGGACAGACATACTCTGATGTCAGAGGGAAAAATGCAATATACCCTATGGCGCTTAAAAGGATGTCCCTGGTGCTAAAGGATTTCAACCTAAAACAGATTTTAATCTTTTAACAATAAAATGCAAATGTGATGTGTTTCTTCAAACATTGGTATACTTATATATCTCAGAATAACTAACAATGTCTTTGGTTATAAATATTACCAGAAGAAAAGCCATAGTGATATAAAGAAATCCATATGCAAACTTTCAGTTTACTCAGTCAAAAGAAATAATTAACTATCACTATGACTGGTAAAGAGCTAATTGCTGTCTCATTAAAAATAATTGTCTCCAAAAATATGAAAGTGATATATATGAATTCAATTGTTATATTTCTTATCATGGAAGTTCTATTTTTCTGTTCAGTGTGTTACTTACATGAAAACAATTATGACATTTTTTGGACAATACTGTAAAAGCGGCCCCCAACCTTTTGGGCACCAGAGCCTTGGAGAAAGTTTTTTTCCGCAGACCAGAGGGGGCGTGGTTTTGCATCCTGCTTGCATCCCACGGATGGGACTTCGCTTGCTTGCGCCGACTGGTTGTTGGCATGCCGCAGACTAGTGCTGGTCTATGGACCAGGGGTTGGGGACCCCTGTTCCAGGACATATTTAACATCCTAGTATAGCCTACACCACCAAATTCCTTGTTCTTCTCCTTATCTAGCTTCTGAAGTGAAGACAACATCATCTGGGTAACAACTGGCTGGGATTAAATGTGTATCTGGCATTAGCCCCATAGAACATGTAATGTTGGAAATTGTTTTCACATAGAGGTTTGAAAGGAAACTCTGAGATTTAGCTTATAATAACTATTATTAAAATAGTTATTATTATTAGATAATACCATAGCACTAGGAGGAACAGTCATTATTATTTGGTACATATTATCAAAGGAAAAGTGTCTTGATTTACCTGGATGAATACATGAAAATAACTCTCACCTAAAATTCTGCCATTGGCAGAAACTAATATTTTCTTATTCTTATTTGTTCCAAATGTTTCTTTTCAATGCCTTTTCAATTAAAATAAAATTGTAATAATACTTACTCCCAAAATTCCATGACTGGAGAAGTAGCATTCTGCAAATATTGTTGAGTGCAATTGCTCATATTAAGTTTCTGAAATTCCACACAATGTTCTATAAGAGAATTAAAAAATATTATATAACATTTGCCTTATTCTTTTTTATGGAGGTAACGTGCTTTAGTAATTAATTCCCATTATACAATTCTTTCAATATTTTCTCTTTGTCCAATGGAAAGATAAGATTTAAAATTTCTAAGAGTAGAAACAGACTTTTACAAGTGACAATACTTTGCAATTCAAGTGATTACAATTTAATTCCCAATGCATATTACTGGCTTGAGAATCATCTGCTGTAAGCAGCAACCTAAAAGCTTTAATCTGTTAAGGGAGAAAGTAGCATAGTCATACTTGTAAAGCTGGTGTTCCGGAAATTGGGGAAAGAATTTTTTTTTCTTCATAGGTGAATTGATACATGTACTAGCTGGATAATATTCAATATTAGATAAGATTTCTGAAATATATGCCAAAAACTACTGAAGTCCATGAAAATTCTTGGATTTAGCCGAACACTGATCAAAACTCCAAAGCTACCATATTTTTCGGACTATAAGACACACCGGTGTATAAGACGCACCAAGATTTTGAAGAGGTAAGTAAGAAAAAAAGTTTTTGCCCTCCCCCAGCCCAGGAGCACTCTGCAGACCTCCCAAACCCTCTGCGCACGCTGTTTTTGTGAAAAATGGGCCTTTTTCACCCATTTTTGGCAAAAACGAGGGCGTTTTTGCTCTCCCCAGCCCCCAGGAGCACTCTGCAGACCTCCTAAACCCTCTGCGCACCCCGTTTTTGTGAAAAACGGGCTGTTTTTTGCCCATTTTTTGCAAAAATGGGGGCATTTTTGCCTTCCCCCAACCCCCAGGAGCACTCTGCAGACCTCCCAAACCCTCTGCACACCCGTTTTCGCGTGGGACGGGGCTTCAGGAGGCCAAAAATGGCTGTATTCGGTGTATAAGATGCACCAACATTTCCACCCCTTTTAGGGGGGATACTCCGAAAAATACGTTATTTAATAATATAAGAATGGGGATAGAAAATTTCTGTTCTTTATAAAATTAAACTGTTACAGAGATGAGATGAAATACACCATCAGTCAATTGCAAAAGGCAGCTTCACTCGGAACAGCTTACATTCTGAAACAATATCTGCAACACCATCAAACATCCACATCTGCCTGGAAGCACTCGATAGGCAGACAAAAATGGCAAACCCAGTGTAAATATCTGGCTGACTGTATGATGAACCATTTAATAAATTACTATTATTATAAACTTTTATTCATTAAACATAAAACTCAGTCAACTGATCATCATCATCATCATCATCATCATTATTATTAACATTATCTCACTTTTGTTCAAGTACCTGTATTCCACTCATGACCACAGGTTGCCCAGGGAAGCTCCATTGTGAAGCAGTTAAATAGATAAAAAATAGCCCATGCTAAAATGATGATATAGTAAACATTCAAATGTGCTTCAATGACCTGGGTGGCATATCCAATCCCTGGAAAACATGGAAAGTAATTTTTTAGCCATAAATGGAGACAAAAGCATGAGTTAGATAGCAAAGAGTCTCAACGCATACTTGACATAGTCTAGTTTCTAAAACAGAATCCCCCAATTTTGGGAGTCTAAATGTACTATGTACAGTACAAGTTTGACTGTCTCAAAGTCAGAACCTAGCTGACCCTGAAAAAAGGCAAGCAGGGATAAAACTAATTAGTATTTGGATGCAGGACCATCAGGAAATCCCAAATCTACAGGCTAGACTGGAAACAAAGGCAGGAGCTGAGAAGAATAATGCCCCAAAATAAACTTGCATTGGAGATTAGGTGATTAAAGGACCCAGGAAACAGTTTTTCTTTTTCTGCTTAGCAAATGGGCACATTCCAAATTAAGAATACAATAGGTCAATCTTTAAATTATCACTTTTTCCAAATCCTTTTAAGGTTTGGCATATGATCTTAAAGTTAGGGTTAGGGTCATTTGTAAGGCAAGCAAATATTTCAACCTTCCATGCTGCAAATAGGTTGAAAAACTGAGACAATGACTTTCCCAAGAAGCAAATTCCTGGTCCAAATGGGATCCCCAAATTTATACCTCAGACTCTTATGCTGCATTTTTTTTATTACTCGAATGATGTAAGTAAACACAAAGAGCATTCATGAGATATTTGCGCATTCAAAGGCAATTAGGCGACTACTATATATTTTGTTGTCATTAATGGCAACAAGATTTGAAGCATTCTTTCCATTTTGAACGCTGAAAATTCAGTCTACCTGTAAAATATTTTCGATAGTCATAAAGGTGTTTCTGTATCTATACTCACAAAAATACTTGAATACGTATACCAAGGAAAAATGAATATGATGTATACCTTCAAACAGTGGGCAAACTTTTCTCCAGCATGTAATTCCTCCTTCGCTAGTATATTGTCCCAAAGCAGTTTCCAAGAAAAACACTGGTATTCCACAGCAAATGAAGAAAATTACATAGGGTATAAGGAAGGCACCTAAAGCAAACATTGAATAGATATTATTAATGAGACCTAATTGCTTAGAAAGATAAAATTAGACATTTAATTTAATGTATGCAATTGTTGCACAAGACTACTATCCATAATACAAACAAGATATGGCTTTGAGTGCAAAATTAAATATTTTAATTTTAGTTAAATTTTGAATAAAATCCTATGCAACTTTTTGATTATACATTACTATTTACTTACAGCTACACATAGATGATGTTTATCTTTACCTGGCTGTCAAATTGAAAATATTTTTCATGTGAAATTATATCAATTTTGTATATATAAACATTATAACTTTTCATGTTGGAAAGGTATTTCCAAAATATCAATGCAGAATGCCAGAGGATATGAGCTCAAAAGGTATGATTTCAGATCAGAAAATCAAGTCAATCAAGAAAGTATTAATCATTAAGTAAATATGATGAACTTGCTAAACTTCTTAAAGTATGGAAGATTTTTTAAATAATATAATTTAATGAAGTTGTAATATATCCACTAGAAAACTTCATGACTGTGCAATAAATAACAGTAATTTTAATCTCTACCAGCAAATCCTACTTAAGTCTACTCAAAAATCAATCTGAGTTGCATGCAATTCATTACCATACAGAGCTGAAACGGATATATCTTTTTATAAACAGACATTAAATTCCTGTTTTAAACATAACTTGACACTCGAATGGAGCGTATACTATACATGCTATTACAATGAACTTAAAGTGACCTCTTTGTAGTGAGTTTATAGAGTGTTTATTGCAATGGATCCTACTTTCACTAGAAACTAAAATGTGGAAATCAGATATTGATGGTTATAATGTGATGGGTGTAGTCCATAACTGATTTCTGCTCATTAGTAGCATTCATCATACAAAGAATGTATTATGAAATTTTGCTTCACTGGAACTTAATCCAATGGATGTCATCAGCATTAGACAATTTTATCACTCTGATTTCTATCATTATTCTATCATATGAGATAATGTGGCAAAAACAATGCATCAATATATGAGTATGTCCTCTTGTGGAGGACATGAATCATTGCTCATTCTTAGGATTGCCTCAATAATGAACATTTTTTCTCCATTATTCCATTAAAATGAAATTTCACTGTATTAAGTTTTTACAAATTGTATTCTTAAGTTCTTACAAACTGTTTCACAAAAAATAAGTGGTTACTAGACACAGTCTGATAGAAAACTGAGTTAATAAATAAATATATAGTTAACCCTACATATGTTATGTATATTTTTAATAATTGTACTTTTCCAGTTAAACAATACAGTACATTAGCATATCTATGCTGCTTTCAAACTAATTAGTAAACATGCTTAGATACTCTTCTGTCTGTGGCATGCCACAGTACATATATTATATTGAAAACTTTAAAGCACGCAAAAACATATTATTTTTCAAATTCTACCGCAAAAATGCAATATTTGAAAGTATGCTTCATTATAATTGAAAAAGCTCCATTCATTCAAATGCTCTTAGTATTAGTAATTGTTCAATATTTAAATAGAGTAGTAGAAAAGTATTTTTCTAGAGAAGTTTATCTTTGAAATGGTTCCATAACTTTATAGATTTATATCTATGTACGTTTTATTAATAATGTTACCACAGATAATTATATTGGAGATACTAGTTCGGAACCATGCAGAACATTTGGATCAACTGCATAATCTTAACTGTTCAGTAAAGCACTTTTATTTCATTTTCAGTTTCATTTTTAGTTTTGCTTTAGAGAAACATTGAATATATCCTATTCAATTCACTGCGAGGTGGCGCAGTGGTTAGAGTGCAGCACTGCAGGCTACTTCAGCTGACTGCTAGCTGCAGTTCAGCGGTTCAAATCTCACCAGCTCAAGGTTGACTCAGCCTTCCATCCTTCTGAGGTGGGTAAAATGAGGACCCAGATTGTTGGGGGCAATATGCTAACTCTGTAAACCGCTTAGAGAGGGCTGTAAAGCACTATGAAGCGGTATATAAGTCTAACTGCTACTGCTACTGCTAATTCCAATTTTTCTAAATATTTTTTTGGGGGGCTTATTTATAGTTTGGTTTTCTAAGGCTGTCCAATTCATCACTGGATGATATACAAAGTTGAAAGCATTTTAGGAAGGACCTTCCCTAATATTCCAGAGAATAAAAGGAAAAGAAAGGAGAAGTACTTTCAGTCTTGCAAGATTCTTTTGATGTAACCTTACAATAAAGATAGAGTACCAGTGGTGGGATTCAATTTTTTTTACTACCGGTTCTGTGGGCGTGGCTTGGTGGGCGTGGTGTGGCTTGGTGGGTGTGGCTTGGTGGGCGTGGCAGGGGATGGATACTGCAAAATCTCCATTCCCTCCCCACTCCAGGGGAAGGTTACTGCAAAATCCCCATTTCCTCCCGATCAGCTGGGACTCGGGAGGCAGAGAATAGATAGGGGTGGGGCCAGTCAGAGGTGGTATTTACCGGTTCTCCGAACTACTCAAAATTTCCGCTACCGGTTCTCCAGAACTAGTCAGAACCTGCTGCATACCACCTCTGAGATAGACGTAGTATTTGTTTAGATTACCTTGCAACAGAGGTGGGTTCCTACCAGTTGAGACCGGTTCTATAGAACTGTTAGTAACGTGGCGGCGTGGGTCGCTAGAACCGGTAGCCTGCCATGCCCCCAAACCGATTCTTTCGGCGGCGCCACAGGCGGCGCCATTTTGTTTTTTGCTTCTGCGCATGCGCAGCTTTTTTTAAGCACTGCGCATGCGTGAAGCATGCGCACCCATGTGAAGTGCCCGCGCGCCCGCACGGCATGACACTGGGTGAACCGGCAGCAAGGTAAACCAGAACCCACCCACTGAGCCGAGGTGGCGCAGTGGTTAGAGTGCAGCACTGCAGGCTACTTCAGCTGACTGCTAGCTGCAGTTCGGCGGTTCAAATCTCACCGGCTCAAGGTTGACTCAGCCTTCCATCCTTCTGAGGTGGGTAAAATGAGGACCCAGATTGTTGGGGGCAATATGCTAACTCTGTAAACCGCTTAGAGAGGGCTGTAAAGCACTATGAAGCGGTATATAAGTCTAAGTGCTATTGCTATTGCTATTGCCTTGCAAGGCTAACATAATCCTATGCTGGATTTCAGAACCTATTCATTCCTATTGTAAAATGTGTCAAATGCTGAAAACAAAAAAGATAAATACAAGATTTCTTGAAATAATGGAAAGGAGTTAACCCATTAAAATTCAGGTAGAGCCTGTGGCCAATGAGCCGAGGTGGCGCAGTGGTTAGAGTGCAGTACTGCAGGCTACTTCAGCTGACTGCTAGCTGCAGTTCAGCGGTTCAAATCTCACCAGGCTCAAGGTTGACTCAGCCTTCCATCCTTCCGAGGTGGGTAAAATGAGGACCCAGATTGTTGGGGGCAATATGCTGACTCTGTGAACCGCTTAGAGTGGGCTGTAAAGCACTGTAAAGCGGTATATAAGTCAAAGTGCTATTGCTATTGCTATTTTGTGCAGTCCCATCTTGTGTGCCATTTGTAACTATTTTTGGAATGGAAGGCTTCACTGATAGTCTTTATCAATTCATGATTAGATTATTGCAACCCACTTTACATGAAAGTTGCTATTGAAACTTTAGCTGGTTCAATATATAACAGTCTATTTAGTTATGAATGCTCCTGAGTTTCCCCATGTGAAATCTATGCTGTGGGAACTTCATTGTTTGCCAGATTGCTTCAGGATACAATTTAAGGTGTTGGATGCCATTTTAAAGGCCTACATCAGGGCTGTCAAACTCCAGGCTTGCGGGCCGGATGCATCACGCACTGGCCACACCCACTCCCGATTTAGCGAAGGGGAAAAAAGTCCTGATATGTCACATGATGCTGCAGTGACGATGTGAGTTTGACACCCCTGCCCTACATGGTTAAACTTTCAGTTATCTTGGAGATGATCTACACTGGATAAAACCCTGCTCATCCAATTTGGACAGGAAGAAATGGCATGCAGAAGGAATGTCATTTTGAGCCTTCTCAGTGATTAACACTTTTCCTCATTTTTAATGACTTTTCCTTCCATGCTATATTTCTGAACAACGGTGAATATCTGGTGCTTCAGGACTACTTCATAGGTGGGATGGATTCCCACCTATTGCAGTACTCCTGAAATGTGGGTGGCATTTTTTGTGATGTAGAGGTCGCAGTACTGATTATAATTTCCTTGTAGTGTTATTTTTTTAACATTTTTACTGTAAACAAATAGGAAATGTTCACTTAATCAATCACTTAATCAATAAAACTAAGATTTCAACCTGGCATCTTGCCAGCTGTGGTGATGTCTGAAAATTATGGTTATCATAAGCCAACACACGTTTGACAGAAGTTGCGGAGCTCTGACACAAAATAGAAAACAAATGGGATATGGGAGGTTTAGAACTCATATTGTGACGTATCCGAACAATGGCAATCAGATTAAATTTGGCTATATAATTCCTTTGAACACTCAATCTATTATTCATATTGACAGTCTGTTGTACCAATATACAACAATCTGTTGATTTACTTGATGCCCAAACTGGACCTCCTATCAAAAATAAATGTTTCACATTATAACTTTTTCTTAAGTACTTGTATATTTATTCATGAGCCATTACTATATTAAGAAAGGATGCTATTGTATACACATGATCAGGCAAAAATGAATTATATTCTTCATTCTAGCACAAAGCTTTATAAGAAGACAATGCAAATGCAGCCTGTAAATCAAAGAAGTTCACTGGAGTTTCCTGAATAAAATATTCCAAAGTGAGTTATTTCCCTTATTTAAATTTAAACAGCAGCAAAGATACGAGTAATACATTGTTACTCTGAACAAAACAATACATTTCTAATAAATTGCATGTCTAAATATATTTAAGTGAATAGGGTCCAAAGTGTAAAAGGTCAAACAGAATATATTTGCTTTCACTGCACACTTATATTTATTTTATTAATAGATCTAAACTGGAAAATAAGGGAAATATGATTGATCAACTAATATAAAATAATTAGCCATATATTATAAAAATAACTTGCCTAGGTTCTGCATCATAAAATAAAAGCATGAAAAACAGACTAGCAGTCATCAATAAGTACAATTAAACAGAAGGTCTCACTTCATCTTGATTTCCTGCCACTATGAAGCAACAGAAGGCAATATAGAAACGTAAACACACCTACACACCATGCTTTTTTAAAAAAAGTAGCAAAGGCAACAGGCCAAATACATGTTGATACTTCTCATTTCACAGAAAAATAACAGTGAAGAAGAAGCACCTGAACAAATTATTTTAACCCCATGAATTTGGGAAGTATGAGGTTTTAAGCCAAATTTGAGCTATTGCTCTCGATTTCTATAGCTAACATCCAGATTTAGGGAGAATCCAAATGTGGTAGACCTCAATTCCCAGAATTCCCAGCTAGCACAGTTTTGTCAAAGTTGGGGATGGCTACAATCTGTTTTACCACAACCAATTCAACATAGCATGGAAAAATGTTCTCTTAAAAACAAACATTCTTGCAAAACCCATGGAATAGTTGCAGAATTGCATTACAGCTCAATTCTATACTTAACACAAAGGGAGGAAATGAAATATCCAAGGGAAAATATGCACTGACATGCTTCAAATAAAATCCTTTATCAAGGCTATTACTACAAAACAAAACCTCATGGAATAAGTGTGTGTGTGTGTGTGTGTGTGTGTGTGTGTGTGTGTGTGTGTGTGTGTGTAACTGAAATAAAAATGTTACATTGTTTTTCATGTAACATTTAACAAGAAAATATTTTAAAATGATACTCCTAGTATTTATGTTGTCTTGAAACTACTGAAACCAATAATTTTAACAAAATAATTTCATTGGTAATGGGGTTACTTTTTTCTTTCCTTGTGATTTGTTTTTCAATGCCTGTCATTCTCTTTTTTGCAAACTTGATACTAAATATCCACAATCTCTCTCATACGCATAATCTCTCTATACGATTATCCTATTCCCAATGTGATGATGGAATTTATTAATATATTTGCCATGCAAGTGATGGCATTTAGATTACACTGACATTTTACTTTGCATTATATTATTTGGAGTATGGCTCACAATACCATATACCAAAATAAAATTACAGTTTGTAAACTTATATCCTTTCCTTGGTTATAACCCACTTTAATGTCTTTTGTCTAATCTTCTACAGTGTCATGTCATGACCACATACTTAATTTATCATGCTCGCCAAAATTCAGAGTTGGTAATACTAATAAAGCTTCTGACTTGCTTTCAAACAACATCCATATGATAAAATAAAACAAGAGTATGACATGTAAATATTTATTTTCTAAGAAAGTAATAACTCCCAAGAGATTCTGAGAAGTAACTTGTGCTCTATCTTCAATAAACAAAACAAGATTAGACCATTCAATTTATAATGAATGTCAATGTAATCAAAACATTCTTTTCTGTAGACAATATGGCTACAAATTACAATTAATTCTATACAGAATTGTACTTAATGTTTATACTTCTGCATATTATTATACCTAATAATCCAGAAAAAGTACCTCTAAGTACCTGAATTTAAGGAAGACTAATTGATTGTGAAGGAAAACTAAGAAAATTAAAGCTACCAACACTAGCCCTTGGTAAAGAAAACCATAGAGTTTGCAAAATGAAGCATGTACCAGAGTTTTGAATTCTTTTTTAAACTCTTTTTAGAAAGCTTTTAACACAACCCATTTTGCTTTGTGTCCAAAACCAATCTAAGTGTTCATAAGCCTCTTCATTAATTTGCATCAGAAAATGAATAACAACTGTTTGCTCTAAATTGAATGCAATTGGCACATCTTCTAAATCTAAAGGGACACCCATTTCAGACAGACAAGTTTTGTGCAAGAGTAGTGTTTGAAGTCTGTGAGTTGGTATAAAATGGCTTATTATTTTAAAAGGTCCTATGAAATTAACCTGTAGAATGTTAAGGGGAGAGGGACAGAAGTAGGGATTTTATTTATTTAGAGAAAGAACAGTTTGAGGCTTTGCATTTTTTGCTTGGATATCATCAACTCGATAGGTTTCTTCTCCATTCCTCTTAAAAACATTTTAACTAAAAGGTAACCTGTGCTAGAGTTTTCAACTGATTGAAAAGTAAAAACGTTAATCATAAAACAAGTTTTCTGTTTCTCTCCCCTGTATGGGATTTTCTGTTTTGGAAAATCTGTTTTGAATTGTCTAAATCTTTTCTGTTTTCTGTTTTGAGGAAAACAGAAAACATTTTCTGTTTTAAGGAAAATCTGTTTTGAGTTGTCTAAATCTTGAAATTCTGAAATGGCTTTAGGAGCAACTCTTTGCTTTGTGGAAGTTCATCTTTGCTTATGATAAAATCTAGCTGTTCTATTGATCATTGTAAGTTTGGAATTTACTGAAAGCAAAAAAGAATAACATTTGCTATCCAGAACAGATTTCTGACAGACACCTATTGGGGTTTTGGTTCTAAAGCCAACACTTAGGATTGCACTATGAGTGTCACATCAAGCAAAGTCTATATATACCTGTTGCTATGACTTACTTCACTTGAAGTAAGTAAAACTTCAAGTGAAAAATAAATGCTAATTTTACTTAAAGTTACCTATTTTAAAAATCTGTTTGTTTTGAAAATGTTTAAAAATTTTATTTTATTAGATTTATTGTCATGTTTATATAAATGTATATCATGGAAACATGATTGACACATATACACTCTTCGTTTAATATACCATCCTTGTTCAACATGCAGTTGATGAAGCTGCTATTTGCCATTAATTATAGGCTTATGAAGATAGGCTTACTCTTTTCTAACTTTTGTCTCCAACGACAAGAGGGAAATATTTTACTTTAAAAATTAATCATCTGTCTGCATACTAAAGTACTAATCATCCACTTTCAAAGGATCACAAAAGCATAAGTACAACTACAGCAAGTCAATCCATCTCTACTTTTATCACCTGCCCTTTTCTTTCCCCTGTTTGTATATCTAACTCACTGCTTGGCAGATTCCTGTTGCCTAAATATTAACCCACCATGACAAACCCCCCTTTCCCTCACATTAAGCAAATTCAATGTTTTAGCAGGTGTGCAAAGCACGTGCAAGCTATGCACTTCATACAGGATGCCATCTTACCTCCTCCATTTTTGTAGCAAAGATATGGGAATCGCCACACGTTCCCCAACCCAATAATCTCCCCTGCCACAGATAGCACAAATTCAATTTTATTATTCCAATGGCCTCTTTCGTGCACCTTGTGCACCTTCTTATCGTTGCTGTGGACCAAATTGGCGCTGGAGGCTTCGGGATCCGGAGCATCTTCTGGTTTGCCATTAATTATAGGGATAGCCTTTTCAGCTGTCATGACTCTCTCTCAAGCCTGGAGAAGAATATAAAGAAAGGAGGGAACGGGAGTCAAGACGGCAGGGATGCTTCTGTAACGGCTTTCCCCTTGGACCACAAATGGTCCGCTTCGCATCTTCACAAAAGGACCAAAAAGTGCAGGAGATGCTCTGGCCAACTTCGCAAGATCAGACACCTGCTGATGATGGGGCTCGGGGCGACTTGAGTTGGGAGAAGTGAAGACCGAAACGGGANGACTAAGGGAGAAGGCCAGATTCTTCCACTGAGCGCTACTCACCCAGGACGCCGGCCGCGCTCTTGGCTAGAAGGAAGAAGAGGTCGGCGCTGGTTCTGCGGCTGCCGTCCACCAGACCTTTGAGCGGCCCTGGCCGTCCTGTGGCACTGGCGCCTGGGGAGGGAGGGAGGGCAGGCGAGGCGAGGCGAGGCGAGCTGAGGCAGGCGCCCGCGGCGGAGGCGGCAACCAGCGGCAAGGGAAAGGCTCGTGATAGGTAGCGACGGCTTTGCCTTCTCTCTCTCTCTCGCTCGCTCTCTCTCTGCGCGCTGTTGCTGCCCGGCTGCAAAAGCTGCTCCGCTCCGGCCACGCCGCACAGCCGAAAGGGATTTGGACTGCTCAGCCTATGCGGAGGAAACGTGCAACAACGCCCCCCCCACTCCACCCCACCCCACGCCATCGATCCCATTTCCTCCGCCCCGCTCCTTGCCTCTGTCCCACCTCCTCGTAAACTATCGGGGGGCCTCCTCCCCGACCTACCTTGAGGGGGATCTGCCTACCTACACGCGACCGCGAGGTGAGGAACACCGCGGGCGGTTTAAGGCAGCCGCGTTTGTTTGAGAGGAGAGCGACAGGAGTAGACTACTCTACTCAAGGAGTAGACAGCCTTCAGTTCTGCCTTGCAGTCCGTGGGAAAGAGTTAAAAGCCTGAATTCCGCTACCCCACCCCGCTCTCTGGGGCTTCTGCCCCAAAGGTGCTTTTTCAGACACAGAACCAACAGAGATTCACACCTTCTCAAAGCTCTCTTTCTCTCTGTGTGTGTATGTGTGTGTGTAGCTGCCATCTATGGAGATTCTCAGTCATCCAGGTCATGGTTGTCCCAAAGGTGCTTTTTCAAAAGGTAACTAGACTTTCTGGTTTTTTTTTCCTTTGAAGACGTTTTGCTTCCCATCCAAGAAGCTTCTTCAGCTCTGACTGGATGGTCAATCGCCTCTTGAAAAAGCACCTTTGTGACAACCATGACCTGAGAATCTCCACAGACATTTCTCTGGGCTTTTGTTCTTCTGGACTGTGTATAGCATCTCTGGTACCTGGGTTGCCTAGAACCAGAGGAGGAGCGGCACTTTTGCCCTGCTTAGACACCTTCCCTCTGGGAAATATTTAGGATGTGGCTTGAGAGGAGAAGACATTTCTTCCCTTCCCACCGTCACCCAAATCCTACCTGGTGAATCAGATTCCCTCCTGCCATCTCACTGGGAGAAGGGAGTGGTGGTGGGAGCCCCAGAGGGATTCCATGCAATTTCGTTGCCTCCTTTTTGGCAACCTTTCAAGGTGTTCTCCTGATCTCTTCCTCAGCAACTCAGATGATCTGGCGAGCTTTGAGAAGGCAGCAGGAAGAGCTGGGTTTGCACGGACAACCCATATGGAAAGGAACAAGCCATAGAGTACCCAGGGGATCTACGCTTACTCTTTGTTTCTGGATCATGTGTGGATTGGGAGTAAATCAGCCCTCTGATTGGACTGGAGCCCTGTATAGGCAGACTAAAAAGGACCATAATTAAGTGATCAGCGGCTGGACTCCATCACAGTCACCATCAGTGCAGAATGTTACGAGTTCTAAACCAGGTTAGGGAGAGCTCATCATGGAGAAAATCTATTTGTTCACTAGGAATTACATGGCACATAATCAAGTAAGGTCTCCATGGGACAAAGGGAGAGAGAAAGTAGGAGCAGCAACTGTCTTCTCTTGCCTACACCTTTCGTTTTGCCACCTTGCAAAGTACCAAAATCCTGAGAGAAAATGTTGAAGAGAGTAATCTAGCTGAAGAATTGCAGTTCCTTTTTGCAGTCTTTGATCAAGAAACAAGAAAAGAGATTGCTATGTATGGGTTTATTTTTTGAATTCATCCGTATATAATCCATTGCTTTACCTTCAAATAAAAAAACCCCACAGCTTAAATGAAAAACATATTGTATCAAGTGAGTGCTTAATGTTATGGGTAGGTAGGTAGGTAGGTAGGTAGGAAGGAAGGAAGGAAGGAAGGAAGGAAGGAACAAAGGAAAGAAGGCAGGAAGGAAGGAAGGAAGGAAGGAAGGAAGGAAGGAAGATCCTGTGACCAGAAGACTGAGAAGATTTGTAGCCAGCCAATTTAGAAACTGAAAAAGAAGAGAGCATGTCCTACGTTTCTCTAAGGAAATAGATATATAGATGACACTTGTAGAGGCTACATTGTGGCTCCTGCAATCCATGGAAACAAAGTGTGAGAAAGGCATATCTAAGGGCTGGATTTCAAATAATTTAAGAATTTGAAAATAAGATGTTTCAGAGAATACAGTTTATAGGAGGAAAGGAAACTAATGTGTGTGAAGTATTGGTGAGAATAAAAAAAGTATAAACAATACATATCCATCGTGTTTGATGCAGCTATGGTAGGCTGAATCGATGGACATTTGCCTGCCCTGCATATTTGGAGCTATTTAATACAGAAGCAAATTGTGTGTGTCATTAATGTCACACATGAATGATCAGGAAAGGCATACTAGTTCTAGTGCTTTGATACTGTAAGCATAATTGCATAATATGCATAACTGAAAACTTTATCAGATTGGTGCTTTACATTTGAATGTGCCAAGAATATCTTAGATGTACACCTATGAATATAATGTGTGACATCTTTCATTACGCACAACTTGGTTTTATTTTCACAGCTACAACCATGTGTTTGTTAGAAATATGTGATATGGTAACTGTGTTAAATAATATGGGTTTGAGTCAGTGGTGAGTTGCTACCGGTTTGTCACCGGTTTGGCAAACTGGTAGCGGCAGCGGCGGGAGGCTCCGCTCACCCACCCGGATGCCATCAAAAATGCTCTGCGCAGAAGCGTTGCACGTGCGCCCGCACGCTCCCGTTCCCGAACCGGTAGCAAAGGTAAGTGGAACCCACTACTGGTTTGAGTATGTGACAAAGGGATTAGTTAAAACCCAGGAATATTAAAATTAATGTTATGAAACTATAGTTGATCATATAATATTAGTGATATATTTTATATCTGAAATGTCTAAGCACTAATGATAATTACTTGAGGGATGTTCTTGAGAATTGCTTCAATGAGTTCAAAACAGGGAAGGTTCTAGCATGCTTTCTCAGAAATCTTATTTTAGTCAATAGATTGATTCCTAGATTGTTGTGTGTAAGAATGTCACCTTATTTGAAAATAAATATTAACCATTGTTACAGCCACTATCATACCCTTCCAGTGAGACCCTAGAACAAATGAAGAAATGTGAAGAATTACATGAAATTTCACAGGTACTGTGTACCAACGCAAGTTGGGATAAGTCCTTGAGCATATGGCTCATATTAAATCTAAAAAAGAAACTATACAGGTGAATCATTTTAAAATATGAATCACTTTCATAAAAAGTAAGCACAGTGAAATAAATGAAATGTGTTAAGTAAACATATTTAATCATGCAGTGTTATAAATAACCACTCACCATTAACAGTAAGCAAATTGTTTTTCAAAAACTGCTTTGTTTCCTTAGCTTGACATAGCTTTAGTAGGCTGAAAGGCTAATAAAATTGTCTATTAGTTATTTTATTACTTTTTTAAAGTAATAAACCCAATCTATTGTTAACTATTGCCCACCTATCTTGAAATCTTTTTTATTCTATCTTCATTTATTAGATTTTGATTCTGCCTTTATTACTTAATAAGTAACTCAAGGTGGTGAACATACTAATACTCCTTCCTCTCTTATTTTTCCACAGTAACAGCCCTGTGAGGCAGGGGTGGGTTCCAGATTTTTCTACTGCCGGTTCGCTCAGGGATGCGCTGCGGAGGTGCGCGTGCATTGCGGGTCATGGGTGCGCGCGCATGTGCAGTAAAAAAAAAGCTGCGCATGCGCAGAAGCAAAAAACAAGATGGCAGCACCTACGGTGCCGCCGAGAGAACCGGCTTGGGGGCGTGGCAGGCCTGGGTCACTGCCGGTTCCAGCAACCCAGGCCGCCAAGTTACTACTAATTCTATAGAACCGGTCTGAACCAGTAGGAACCCACCTCTGCTGTGAGGTGAGTTGGACTGAGAGAGAGTGACTGGCCCAAAATTATCCAGCCAGTTTTTCATGTCTTAGGCAGGATTAGAACTCATAGCCTCCTGGATTCTAGCCTGAATTCACAGCTACCTAGCATATACAGTAATGTAAACTCATACTAGAGCCATGGAAAAAGATAACGCAGCCTGAGCAACATGTGATCCACCGCATACAGTTCACACAATGTTTTAAAATCCTTAATTCATACAAAGTTATATGCACAAGGAAAGTAAGTGTTTTGTTTTGAATCCAGAAAAAAAAAATCCAGTGTTTTGGAAGTCCTATCGAATCCGTCTAAGTGGGCTGTGGTTCATAGAACCAAAACCCGGAACATTTAGATTCTTCTGGGTTTCATATAAAAAAATAATAATGCGGGGGGTCTTAAGAGAAAGTAGGATTCCCTCTCCAGTCCTTCACATGTCCTGTATACTGACCTTTCTGCCAATTTTCCATTGCCTTCCTTTCTCCGCCAACATTCTTGATCTCAAATAAGATATAGCCGTTTGGATTGCCCCTTTGCTGCCATGTACCACCTCCCTTGATAATATCCTTGGGTTTTTTCCCACTTCACCCAAAAACACGTACACCTGAAACACCCATTTCATCAGACATAGATTATCCAAAACTAAATGTTACATGCACATAATGGTTTTGTACTCCCTTCTCACACACATTTTTTAAATTCAGAGCAAGAACAAATGAGTTTGCAAATGTTTACTAGAGTTTGCAAATGAGTTTGCAAATGTTTACTATTTGTTTATTTGTTTGTTTGTTAGATTTCTGAAGGAAAAATGCTTGCATATAGAGAAGTATTCAAGATGGTGACTGGAAAGACATAGGCTATTTTTCAGCAATAACTCAGAACATCTTTGGATCATTACTCAGCCATAACTGAAATAATATAAAGCCTTTGCTCATTATTACTACCGGTATTTTGGCCCAGCAACTGGTAAATAACTCTAGAAGAGTTGGTAATGGTGAAATGACCACAGGTAGGAAGAATGGAATAGAAGAATACTCAGATACAAAAGGTACAATTTTGAAGATAAGAAGTGAAATGAAGTGATTTTGTGAATGATCTGCATGTGTGTGAGGCATTGTAGAACAGGAAAGGTCAACATATGACCCTCCAGAATACTTTTTTCAAATTGGCTGTGCAGGTTCAGACTGATAGAATTTAGGATAGATGGAGTGAAGAATTCAATCCACAATTTAATTCAGAATTAAGTCTTCTAAAGTTCAATAGCAATTCTTCCAAGGAAGCATGAATTTATACAAGATGGCATTACCTTATGATGTGATAGGTTCTGGCCAATCCAGTGACCCTGAGTGCCAGCCTAGCACGACATTTTAGAAGAAGAGAAATATTAATTAAACCTTTCCCACTTTTTAAATATAAAAATAATGCAACTTGTCCAAGGAAATCATGGAAAGCTATTAACCCTTCCTCCTGTCTCTAGGAGTGACATAAATCAACAGCTGACCTTGGGTCATCACTGGGTCAAAAGCTTTTTTTTTTTTTTGGTTATGTCTTCTTTGAGGTTGAGTGTTTATGGCAATTCTTCAATCCTTAAAAGGGAAATCATATGTGTAGGAATAAGCTTTCATTTGATGCTTTAAAAGAAGCTAAATAAAAATTCTCATTTGATAAAAAAATATATAAATATGGCATAAAGTTTACAGTTCAATCCATTGTCCTAAAGGTGCTGGGACCAAAGGAAGCTTCTTGGATGAGAAGCAAAATGTCTTCAAAGAAAAAACAAGAAAGTCCAGTTGCCTCTTAAAAAGCTCCTTTGGGACAACCATGGCCTGGATGGCTGAGAATCTCCATAGACAATTCAATCATTTTAATTCATTTAAAATGGTTATATCACAAGTTTTATGCATACTCTTCCATTGTGGGTATTGATATAAGCTGAGAGCAACTTTAAAACAAACCTGAAAATGCGAAAGTGGGATAGGCTACAGTGTTATCTGTCATCGTTATCTAAAGTTTAATATCAGAATTGAAAGCTTTTTTCTTTATACTTCTTTTGGAGTAATGTTTTATGATATATTGACAGAATTATCCAGAAAACTTTAGTTTTTAAAGACATGCATACTGTAATAAATTATGTACATACTTTTTGGAACTTAAAATGTTCTGAACAAAGATGAGTTTTTTGTGCTCCAGGAATAACAAAAAGAATAATTGTCAGGAGATAGGAAAGTATTCTAACTCCACTTATAAAAGACTGGATTTTAAAAATGTGTGCTCTAGCCATTTTCAAGAAAATTATATATTCTGTCAATGAGAAGCTGGTAATTTACATTATCTCTTCCATTGGGGAAAAAACTCTTAGGTTTGGTAATTATTTAAAGCTAAATTACCAGCTTTTTTCTATGTTTTTATTTGGTGCTTTGTGTTGCTTTTTTTGCTTTTTTTTTTTGAGTGGTGAGTTTTTTGCTTTTGTTTGTGTACATTTATTTGAAAATAACTATTGACGTAATTATTTTTAAAAAATTATCTGAGTTTAAAGTTTCTGTAAACTAGTGGAGTAACTACTTGTAGTATTACATACAGTAGATTTCCAAAATGACTTTAAAATGTATACATACAAAACAACAGTGGACCACCTAATTAGCCCCTGAAGAAGATCACACAGATGGATTATGAACAATGGCATAATGATGAAGTAGCAACAATAGTGCATTGCAAGAAATATCATTTGCCTGCAAGCAAGAACTGGGTGGGGCCACAAATTACACAAAGTAATAAAAATGAAGAAGCTAAAGGGCTCTGAGACTTTAGAATTCAAACTGACAAACACCTGCCACACAATAGCCCAGACTTAAAAACTGTCAATAAGAAAGACAAAAATTGCCTCTATAGTTGAAGTTGCAGTATCTTGAGACAGCAGAATAAAACAGAAAGAACTGGGGAAAAATTGACAAGGTACAAAGTTCCCTGAAGATGGGCTCCAGCACTAGCCCGAAAACTCGGAACATAAACCGCTGATCCCAGTGACCAATCCAGATTGGATCCTGCAAAATACAAAGACTTCCAAATGGAATGACTGTGGGGAGGAAGAAAAGGAAAGGAAAGGAAAGGAAAGGAAAGGAAAGGAAAGGAAAGGAAAGGAAAGGAAAGGAAAGGAAAGGAAAGGAAAGGAAAGGAAAGGAAAGGAGGAAAGGAAAGGAAAGGAGGAAAGGGAAAGGAGGGAAGGGGAAGAAGGGGGGGAGGGAAAGAAAAGAAAGGAAAGGAAAGCACAAAAAAAGAAAAAGGGAGGAAGAGAAGGGTGGCAGGAAAAGAAAGGAAAGGAAAGGAAAAAAAGGAAAGGAAAGGAAAGGAAAGGAAAGGAAAGGAAAGGAAAGGAAAGGAAAGGAAAGGAAAGAAGGAAAGGAAAAAGAAAAAATGTCATGTATGTTTTGGGGAGGTCCATTATAACTTTGAACCATTGTTAAACAACAGGTTGTTAAGCAAGGACTACTAAACATGATATTCTAAATTATTCTAAGGCTGTTAATTTTTCTGGAGATTTTCTGGAGAATTAATTTTGTTTTTAGCATGCACTTACACACCCCATGTTCACAAATAGAAAAAAAATATCTGGAGAATTTTAAAAAAGATCAAAACCTTGAAAAATCTGAATAAGTGAGATTAAATGAATATGTGTACGTAATAGTAAGAAGTGATCCTTATATTTTTAGGCTCTTTTAAAAATAATTTTGTGTATTGATTAAAATCTCAGTTTCCTCCTCACATCCTAATTATTTCTGCAGGAGAATAATAAATTGTCTTTTCAATTTGTGGCTTGGTTTTCTATTGATGGTATCTTTTTGGGCTGTCAAGCTGTGAAATAGCACACAATGAATCGCTTTGTTGGTAACATTTTCCTATCCAAACAAGAATGGAAAAAGGCTCCTGTTATGTTGGCACATGCAAGAAGGGAGAATAATGTGCACCAAGTATTATAATAAGAATTAGTAATTGTCACAACCATTCTCACAAATGATTTTTCTTCTATAATATGTCTATATTATTGGTTCTATACTGATAACGACCTACAATGGGAACACTGGGGCATTTCCATACAGCTGGATTATATAAAACTACTTCCATGTAGAAATTTAAAGCACTAATACACAATTTAAGTAATCAGTCTGACCAAAAACTGGTATTCTGAATCCAACAAGGTGTGATACACACACACACACACACAGGTGTGTGTGTGTATGTGTGTATGTATGTGTGTGTATATATATATATATATATATATATATATATATATATGGGTGGGTCATAAAACCTGACAGGTGCTTGAAAATACACCAATTTGCTATTACACAGGCAACCCCTGACCGAATTGTATTGAAAGAAGCTAGATGATTGCAAATATTGTAAATGAAACAAGCTCGATGATATCCCAGCCAAACATTGTCTTAGAAGAGAGCAAAGGCATATAGATATAGATATAGATATAGATATAGATATATAGATATATACAGTATATGGTTTATAAAGGAAACATTGGCAGAGCTCCATGAGAGAAATATGTGAAGTCATCTTCAAATATTGCTGAAATATAATTTTCAGCTTTCCTTCTGTGAGAAACAGACTCACCAGTCAGAAATTCAACAGAGTCATAAAGTGAAGCAGCAAGCAGTTTATTGCATGTAAAATACGTTCTTGCAAGAACGGGTGGCTAGCAGGTAGACACACCAAGGAATACATTTCTTCAACTTTTTATTCCCTTCACCCAAACCACAAATTCCTCCCTGCAGCCCCCTTTGACAAAGACCACAGAGTTACAATCTTCCCAGAACGCCTGTTTCTCCATGAATTTCCCCATGCTTAATCTGTTTCCCCACCTTTTGCCCAGTCTCCCTTTTTCCATACTACCTTTTGTCCCTTTTTTATTTCTTAACCTATATTTCTTATTTCCTTACAATCCTTGCAGCATAAGCATAATAAATTGAGGCAAGTGGTTAGTTACTTTCTCCACTATATTACTAAACTGTGTGGTTAAAACTATTAACTAATCTGCTTGGCCAAGCTGACTCACTTATCAGAATAGCAGTCTCTTCCTGTTTTCCAGTCTTCAACTTTTTATCTTTAATGTCCCAATGTCTTTCTAACCTTGACAACATTATGTCGCATTCTTTGTCCAGCCAACCTGTTATGTCGCATTCTTTGTCCAGCCAACCTGTTAGGGAACTATCTATCCCAGAGTTCTCAGCCAATTCTTCTGCTAGAGTGGTCAGGCCTTGTAAAGCCCTGGTAATTGTTCCATCAGGACAATGTTATTTGGAATAAAAGTGCAGCACCTACCTCCTAGCATTACACATACACCTCCTTTCTCTGCCAATATCATGTCTAAAGCCATTCTGTTTTCCCAGGTCATTCTACTAGTGACATCTAATTGTGCTGCTATGCCCTTCACAGCATCCCTTGTGTAATTGATAAACCTCTGTTGATTATAATATAATTGATCCAAGCTACATTCTTGTTTATAGTCACCCACCAAAATAGTGATTCAAACCCAGCAGCTATCTGGTTTTGGGCCTTATATGCATCAGGGACTCCTCTAAGAACCCCAAAGGCATCCAGGTACACTCCATCATCAAAGCAGGTTCCCAACACATCTTTTTTTTTCTATTGTTTTCCTTTATTACCTTATCTTTTTCAAATGCCAGGGTAAATGGGATAGCCAATTGAACAATTGCAAAAGTCCCTGCCCAATTTGGGGAAGTGCATGAAGGGACGCGGTGGCTCAGTGGCTAAGACGCTGAGCTTGTTGATCGAAAGGTCAGCAGTTCAGCGGTTCGAATCCCTAGTGCTGCGTAACAGGGTGAACTCCCATTACTTGTCCCAGCTCCTGCCAACCTAGCAGTTCGAAAGCACGTAAAAAATGCAAGTAGAAAAATAGGGACCACCTTTGGTGGGAAGGTAACAGCGTTCCGTGTGCCTTTGGCGTTTAATCATGCCGGCCACATGACCACGGAGACGTCTTCGGACAGCGCTGGCTCTTCGGCTTTGAAACGGAGATGAGCACCGCCCCCTAGAGTCGGGAACGACTAGCACATATGTGCGAGGGGAACCTTTACCTTTTTATGCCTTAATATCTTTCCCACACAGTACCACCACAAATCAGCTCTAGGAATGCTCATTCTGGAGTAATTCCTCTTTTCAGCTGCTGTGGTTACATCTACTGTTTCTATACAGGTTCCCAGTTCTCCTACCATCTCCATACGGCCATTGTAATGGGCCAGTAAACTATTGCCCAACTACTGTCCACCTGTGGGTTAGAGTCCAAACAAGGTTATCTTCTTGCCATGTGTCCTGTACCCTAAAAGCAAACATATACTTTATTGTTTTGTTATTTTCAGTCGAAGGGGGTCGCTTGAAGGTTCCACTTTCCATTGTTCTGGTTGTGGAGCGTCGACTGGTCCCTTCAATCTGGTGTAGTGAGTCCAGTCTTTTTAGCAGTTCTTACAGCGATTTCAGTGGTCAGCGGCACTTCCCACCCAGGTTGTAGTTTGGATTCCTTCCAGGATTTAATCAGGACCCACTCTCCAGGCTGGATATTGTGGACTGCAAACTCTAATGGTGGCTGCTGAGCAAGAAGTCCTTTATTTCTGAGAAGAGACAAAGAAGAGGACATACAGTCCAACGTAACTTGGTTTCTAATAATCACTGATTTTTCAAAGTTTGGCTCCTTCATTTTGCTTTCCAGAACTTTAAAGGGTGCCAGGGTGTGTAGTGTCCCCACCTAATCCCCAAAAAGTCCATTATTATTTGTAATACCCTTCCAGTGAAATGGGTTCCTCTATCATAGTCAAATGCTTCCACAATATCTACCAATGCTTTAGTTCCCCAATAACTCCCCTCGTGTAATTTTTTAAAAAATCACTATTCTTGCAGTATTTCGTGTTAACTACAGAGTTCCCTTAAGGCCCTTTTTGTTGTTTGATAATTGTATATTTACTATAACTTCAATCCTTTTGCTGCCAAAAAGTTACTAACATTTCTATATTGCCTTTGTGTCAGGCAGATAATATTCAAATCACTCTTGGGGGAGCACATCAAAGAAGCCACAGGATAGCTGGGAAGACAAATGATTGCCTCCCCCTCCCCCGAGCCTGGCAGAGTAAAAATAGTTTATCCAAAATCTTTGCTTTCAGAGAGCTTAAAACAGCCCTCAAAACATGAAACAGGAAGAAAATTGCTACAACACTTACACAAGTGGCTTACCATAGCCTCCCTCCTAGGGCTGAGGAAAAAAGTGACCAGCCCAAAATGACCAGCCCAAAATCACTCATCATGGTCAAAACAGGATTTGAACTCGTAGTCTCCAGCCTTGTAGCCTTTGGTCATAACCATGAGACCAAATTGGTTCTCCATAAAGGTTGCCCTTCCCCTCCTTGGCTCCAAGGAAAAGGAAAACAAATCAAGCACACACATTAAGCAGCAACTAATCACCACTTTTGCAGTAGCAAGGTGTCCCAAAGACACACACTTTAATCAGACGTTAAATAAAACTTCATGGGATTGTGCCTTCAACTAGAATGCCCTCAGATGCATTATTAAGGATAAATCCAGATTAAAATGCAAAGGAAAATCACTGAAGCACGACACACACAGACTATCAGAGTTGGATGAGACCTCAGAGGTCCTCTAGTCCAACCTCCTACTGAAGCAGAAAACTCTATTCATTTCTAACAAATTTGTCCAATTTCTTCTTAAAAACTTCCAATAATGAAGCACCCGCAGCTCAGAGGTGGGTTCCTCCCGGTTCGGACCGGATCGCCCGAACCGGTAGCGACCCGCTGGTGATGTCACGATAACATCACGGATCCGGTTCGGTCGGTGCTGGTCCGTGGGCGCCACCCTCTTTTTTTAAATTTTTATTTATTTTTTTTTTTGAATTCGGTGCTGGTCCGTGGGCGCCCCCCTCTTTTTTTAAATTTTTATTTATTTTTTTGAAAAAAAAAATATTATTTTTTCTTCTGCGCATGAGCAGAAGTCAAGCTTCCGGCACTGCGCATGCATCGCTATCTTGTTTTCGGCTTTTTAATTTTTTTTTATTTTTAAATTTTTTTTGCACTGCGCATGCGTGTGCGCGCGCGGCCATGAGGCGCGCGGGCAGCCATGAGGCGTGCATGCGGCCACGTGGCGCAGCCACACGGCGCAGGAAGAAGCGAACCGGCAGCGAGGTAAGTTAGAACCCACCCCTGCCACAGCTTCTGGAGACAATCATTTCATTAATTAATTATTCTCATAGTCAGGAAATTTTCCTTAGTTCTAAGTGGCTCTCTCCCTAATTTTTATTTATTTATTTATTTTAAACACTATTGCCCTTCCACTTACTTCACAATAAAAAAATCTGCAACTTACTGTTTCTTTGTAAGAAAGGAAATCAAAGTAACTACTAGTCCCTTTCATAGTCTAGGGGTGGGGATCAAACACACAGGAATTCATACTATTTAACATTAGCACATTCACATGTTTGTCTTTGAGCAGCCCTTCCACCACAGGCTTTAAACTCATTCTTCCATCCAACATAATGTTATACTGTTTCTGGTGAATTATTTCACCAGGATTCTTTTAAAGTCACCTTTAAAGGATCCATGTGTACCCTTCCTCTATTGCCCTCTTGGGCTCATATAAGAGGGTCTTTTTCTTTAAACTTCCTCACTCAAGGCTATAATATTTACAATTATTTCCTTTTCATTCCCCATTATAACAATCCCCAATTTACTAATTAAGTCCCCCTTGGCCAAATTACAACTCTCTTCTACCAATACAAAGTCGCACCATATTCCAGATCCTTTTGTTACAGCCTGGACCATAGGGGGTTTAAATATCAGTGCTTTTACTTCCAGTTCCCTTAAGCCTTGATCTTCCCTTCCCCAATTTTCATTCCTGGAGGGATCTAGTTCAGGGTAGATCTGATGGTTCTGGAACGCACCAGGAATACCATTCCCTCCTCCAGAGGTCCAACTTTATGGTTTACCACGGGTTCTTGAAAAGCTGGACCAGAAAACAAGTGTGCCACCTGATACTCCTAGGCCTCAAAATTCATCAATTTAGCTTGTTCTTCCCCCTCCTTCCTCTTAGGGAATTGTTTTTCCAGTGCCCTCTTTCTTTACAGATGGCACATTGATCCCATCCTAATTGAGCCATCATTTTAACTTTTCTCTTGCCTTTCCCCTTTTCTAATTTAGAATATACTTTTTGAGCTCCTCGAGGAGATCCTCCATAATTTTGATCTCCCACCCATCCAATTTCTACAATTTATGCCTAATGTCCTCCCATGCTTTCCCCACAAATTAATATTTCAAAATCATCTGGTGCCCTGGATTATCAGGGTTCATTTTTCCATATATACATATTTTTAGTTGACTCTTTAACCTGTCTAACCATTTGGTTGGTGTTTCTTCTATTAGTTTAGGCAATTCTTTCTTAAACTGCCTGATTTCAAAAACTGTTGGGGTTTCAACATACCCCAGATTGCCTTCTCCCATAAGCACCTGTCTAAAAGGTGCCATAAATACTTAACCCCTTTTCTGCCATTAGTTTATATTTTGTCCACTACCCAGTACAATACTGGATCATAATCCTCTTCTTCAGACTCCTTGTCCTCTTATGTGCAGACCAATATTTTAACATTAAACCTAGAGGACTCCTCCTAGAGATTTCCTTCTCCCCCTCCCTTGGGCATTTTACCTATACCATCCCTTTGCTCTGGGACTTACCCATATTAAACCTTTAAACCTGAACCTGGATCATTTCAGATCCATGGGGTCCTTCCCCTGAGTTCACAACTACCAAAGAATCAACAATTCCCTGGGCCATTCCTCAGTGCAATATTGACTCATGACCCTTGAAACAAGAATATTGAATCATTTTCCTTTTATCCTTATACTTTGTACAGGAATTACTTTTTCAGTACTTTAGCAACCTCCCCAATAGACTTTCAGGAGGTATGCTTCCCTGGGTGTTTGACTCCACCTCCCCTTTATTTTCCATAGGTCTAGAACTCCTATTTCCCATTCTGTCCTACTTGAGACTCTCTCTCTTATGTTTTCTTACACTTTGTCCTTCTCCGGCTGTTTTCCTCGCGAAAGAACAGAACCCAGACTCCGCACTCACTTCATACTTACTTGTACGTCTCACACACATATATTCAAGAGTCTCACAAAATATCTCAACCACCAAGGCAATACTTAAGTCCACTTTTTCTTACCTTGGTCTGTGCACAGAGTTGCCTGGTTGCCGCGATGCCTACTTGTTTTCTCTAACTACCTTCCTGGTTGCTGACTCACTATGATTGTATCCTGGGATTACAGTCAATCGGAGGAGCTGGACGACCACCGGTGGCACACAAGACTGTTGAAATCAATGGGACACGTCTTCCCGTCTAACCCTAACCCTAACCCCACTCCCCACGATGACATTGAATCCCAGCACGAGCCACCAATTGTGAGAAACAGACTCACCAGTCAGAAATTCGACAGAGTCATAAAGTGAAGCAGCAAGCAGTTTATTGCATGTAAAATACGTTCTTGCAAGAGTGGGTGGCTAGCAGGTAGACACACCGAGGAATACGCTTCAACTTTTTATTCCCTTCACCCAAACCACAAATCCCTCCCTGCAGCCCCCTTTGACAAAGACCACAGAGTTACAATCTTCCCAGAACGCCTGTTTCTCCATGAATTTCCCCATGCTTAATCTGTTTCCCCACCTTTTGCCCAGTTCCCCTTTTTCCATACTACCTTTTGTCCCTTTTTTATTTCTTAACTATATTTCTTATTTCCTTACAGTCTTTGCAGCATAAGCATAATAAATTGAGGCAAGCGGTTAGTTACTTTCTCCACTATATTACTAAACTGTGTGGTTAAAACTATTAACTAATCTGCTTGGCCAAGCTGACTCACTTATCGGAATAGCAGTCTCTTCCTGTTTTCCAGTCTTCAATTTTTTTACCTTTAATGTCCCAATGTCCTACTGAACTTTTATAACCAGAACTCTTAAAAATTGCTTTCTTTGCAAAAACAACATTATCTCCATCGGTTTCTTACACTTCCATTAACCATTGTTGCTGGCAATTAATGATCAGACAGACATAATTCCATAATTTCCCTAATTTCATAATTCACATGAAGATAAGGGAAGGGAGGGAGAAAGCACAGGCATACTTGTAAGATTATGCTACTATAGCTAATAATAATATATTCTGCTAATATAGCTTATAAGAAAAGTTCTACATCAGGGGTGTCAAACTCGCGGCCCGT
>QLTV01002662.1:996530-1008808 GCA_003457575.1 Thermophis baileyi
AAATAAATAAATAAATAAGACAACATCTGAATTTGACTTTACATGCATATAATATGCACATTCTTGTATGCTTAACCTGTTCTCATCATGGAAATCTCTCTCAACATTTGTCCTTATTCTCAGATAAAGTGCTATTCATCTTTTATATCATCATGTTTTCTAAGAAAAGGCAAAACTGAAAGTGTGTGGTCATGGGATTTTGTGACTTCACAAGATACAGTGCAAGATACAGTGCAAAACACTTCTTGATACTTTTTTCTTCTTCTTTTAAGAACCATCAAGAAGCATTTACTTTTGGTTCTCATAGTCTTTCCTGGCACAGCCCACTCCCTTTTTTATCTGCCTTCTTGGAAGATAACTACAGTGGCTTGAAACATTTCAAAGGAAAATCTTTTCTCTATTGAAAATGTTTGGAAGTTATAATGTTAGCTGAACATTTCTAACTATAAAGATTCTCAATGCCTCTACTTAGAATTTAGAAACGGGCTAAAGATACTGGCGGACACTATCTCTCTTGGGTTGATACTAAATTTTCTCGGTGGCTGGTGGAAAGTACCTTCCTCTTTCTGTTGTTTAGAACCTTCTTCCCTGGGGAGGTTTTGTCCCTCAGGAGGGTCTTCATATCATCCCACCCAAATGTTTCAAGGATTTTGCCTTTGTTCTTGCCTTCTGTGAACCAATAATTCTTCAGTAGGGGAACACTGCCCAGTACAACTCCAGATCCCCAGTGATCAACACTGTTTACTGAAAGCAGTAACTAATATTTCCCAGCCAACACTGCGTAGATGTATCTTGGGTTGCCAGCCACCATGCCACCTTAGTTCTTCTTCCCTTTTGCTTTTCAAAACTCTACCTTCTTTTGCCAGCTCAAGAGCCACTCCTCTTTTCCCCTATAGAAAAAGTCTTCCTAGGAGAAACGAAATTATGTCACCTATTCTCAGGTCAGGGGTGGGTTCCACTTACCTTCCCCACCGGTTCGCATCGCGATGCTTTGCGCGCGCATGTTCCCGCGTGCAATTTTGCTTCCGCACATGCTCAGTAGCTGCAATCAGCCCGAAACACAGCTGAGGAGCTGATCAGCTGTGCTTCGGGCGAAGGAATAAAGGTCAGTATAAACCCAGGGGCGGGCGAGAGGGCCCTTTTTCAAGCAGCAGAACAGTAAAAAATTCACAAAAAAATCCAAAAAAAAGATGGTGGCACCCACGGACCGGCACCGACCGAACCGGATCCGTGACGTCACCAGCGGGTCGCTAACGGTTTGGGCGATCCAGTCCAAACCGGGAGGAACCCACCCCTGTCTCAGGTCCTATTTAGCGATTAAACTAAAGCAAAGAGGTTGGTCCATACATAACAGAAAGGCAGAGACTTCTGTGGACTGTCACATACTTCTTTCCTTTTACTTTTTAAAGAAAGAGTTGAGCAGCTTTTCCGTATCTTTCACAGGTTTCTGAAATCAGTATTTCAGGTGGAAGTCTCTGGATCAGTTCCTTACTGAGACAGGCCAGCAATTTGGGTGTCATTTGCTTCACCGATATTGAATCACAACACCTGTATTGTTGCGGGCTCAGGTACAGTAGGCAAGTCTTTTGTTAATACTCTTCAGCTTTTCTAAAGCTATGAATACCTGGTAGCCTGTGACTACAGTGAATTCACAACCCCACAAATAAATATTTGATTTTTCTCTGCCCATTTCAGATCATACACCTCCTTCTCAGTGGTGTTGTATACCTTTTTCTATACTAAGAGCTTTTCTTTAAAAAAAAAAAGATAAAAACGGGATGTTCCCCAATGATCCCATTGTTGCTTTAACACAGCTGCTAATGCCACATCAAATGCATCAACAGGCAAACTAAATTGAAGATAAAATATTGAGTCTTAGTAGGGTTTACTTAGTAAGGATGACTAAGTCTTTAACTTTCAAGAGCTTTTTATCACTCAGGAGTGCACGGGAATTTATTAGATTCTCTCTTTAAAGTTAAACATACAAGGGCTTTTGCTTTAGTGCAGAAATAAGGCAAAAACTATCCATAGAATTCCCAAGAACAATTTTATTTCTTTCTCCATGACGAGAAGATGCATCTTGTTGAATATCTTATATCTTCTTTTTTCTGGCTTTAGTTCTTGCTATATAGCCCAGATACTACAACTCAGAAAATCCCAAATGACATTTTTGGCTAGGTAGATAATTAAGTCTGCTGCTTTAACACAGAAAGTAACATCCTGTAATTACTGCACAGATTCTTCCTAGGGAGTGCTATAAATATATTGTCCTGCTGAGCTTCACAAAATTTCCTCTACCTGCAGGAATGTTATCCATAAATGCCTGGAAGATTGCAGGTATCCTAGTACAACCAAAAGGAATAAGAATAGTCTTTGATTTGGAGCAAAGATTGTTTTATCTCTGGAGGTTATCTCTAAAGATATTAGCCAGAAGCCCTTTTTGCAGGGGTGTCAAACTCGATTTCATTGAGGGCCGCATCAGGGTTGTGTTTGACCTCCTGGGGCCAGGGTGGGCATGGCCAGGGTGGGCGTGTCCAGCTCAACATCACTTGTGTTGGGGGCACCTGTGGTGGCCTGAGCGATCTGCCAGGAAAAACGGGCTCCCGAGCTCCGTTTTTGGCTGCCACAGCCTCCTGCAACCCTCTGCCGGCAAAAACGGAGCTCGGGAGGGCTGCACGCAGCCATCCTGAGCTCCATTTCCGCTGGCAGAAGTACCACGGGCTGGTCATTCACTGTTTCCAGGGTGGCCCCATGGGCCAGATCTAAGTACCCCGCAGGCCGGATCTGGCCCCCGGGGCTTGAGTTTGACACCCCTGCCTTATTGGAATCTAAAATCAATAATTAGATTTTGCCCAATTATCTGATCCAGCAAATCATTTATTCTGTGCACAGGGCAACTATCAAACCTTGGCACCTAATTAGATAGCTTAAGTCTACACAATATCCAGTTGGTTTAAATGTTAACACTGAAATGAAGACCACTCATTGCAGGATGATCAATTAACATTTGACTGTAGCATGTTTTGGGTTTTCTGACTCTTTCTGAAATTTTCATAAGTTCCTTGCTTCACTGGTTTTGCTATGTGATGTTAATATTGTACCTTAGTGTAATATTTCCTGGCTTATTAGGAACACTTCTTTGAATTCCAGGAATGTTTCTGAATCTGCTTTCTGTTATGAAGGTAAGAAATGGATTTCAGTATGTTCTATATGTGTGCCAGAAAAACAGCTACATACAGTACTTATGCTGCTCTGGAAGCTCCCAATACTATAGCTATCTTTTCTCTCCTAAACATTTGTTTTTTTAAATTTTACATGATGGAATATTTTGTACTTGACAAGCTTCATCTTCTGCCATACAGTAAATAGGCCTTGCCAACTAGTTTTCCATTTGCATTCCTAATTAAGCAACAAAGTCAACACATTTCATTTTATTTCTAGAGATGTATATCTATGTGTCCTGTGCTAATTTTTGGTTCTGCTGAATTATGTAATCGAGTTTTTCCCCCCTCTTCACTCAGCCAGGTTCTTTAGATCTGAGACTTCCCTCATCCAGCTTTCCTTCACCATATCCAACACTCTCTGGGCTTTCTCTTGTATGGTAGCCCAAAAAAGGCTGATTCTTGTGGAAGCCATGACACTTTTATACATGGAAAGAGTCTTTACTGAAAGCATCCCAATGCCATCTTGTACCTACTAAATGAACTTGTTTTACAGTGTCTGATTCAATCTTTTGATTAGACCATCCGTTTGTGAATGATAAAGGGGTTTTAATCCACAGATCTGCATAAGAACGCTTCAGCAATGCAGATTGAAAACTGCATTGGGGCTTGATTGATGAGACTCTCATTAGTACATCCATTCTTTTTGAACAGCCTAAACAGTTCATTTGCAACAACTCCTGCAATTACTGTATGCAAGGAATTGCCTTAAGGTTAACTTGCTGCATAGTATACACAATATATGCTGAGTTACCTTAGCTAAAGATAAACGTTCTAAGGTAAGGTAAGGTAAAGGTTCAGCATCAGGGGTGGGATTCAGCCAGTTCTGACCAGTTCGGGCAAACCGGTAGTTATGGCCAGCAGCTGGGCCCACCCACCTGCCCCGGCGCTTTCCCGTCTTATACAATTGCTGTGTTTTTGATGCAGTGTGCATGTGCGCAAGGCGCGCGAGAGAGCGAAGCTATCCCGTCCTATACAATCTCGTGTTTTTGACACAGCGTGTGCTCACATTTTCGATTCTGGGTGAACCAGTTGTTAAATTATGTGAAGCCCACCTGTTCAGCTGTATGCATAGTAATTTTGGAAAATGGAATATGGACCAAAATAATTCTTTCCATAGGAGCCTTGTCCTGTTTCCATTTGTGTTTAGATTAGCAGTTGTTTATAGATTCCATTTTTTTTTAATGAATTTGACTGATGTAGAATTCTAAACACCATTTTACTCAATACTTTTTAATCTCTCTTTTGGCAGAAGTAGTAGCTTAAATGTTTCCAGTATCCAATTAAGAATCATTTTGTTCTTGCTTTTGGATTTTTCCCATTTTTCCTTGCAGAATTCTTCTAACTCAGAAATGCTGTTGAGTATGTTTGCATGTTTGAGATCTCTGCCCAGATTTTCAGTAATAACTCTGGAAACTGTTATTCCAAAAACTTGTTCATGATTGTCTTGCTGAAATATCCAATCTCTTTTCTACAAGCTGCATGTTGATCCCCCCCCCTTTCATCTGTACTGTATTCTCTTACCACTGACTACCAGAGAAATCCAAAACATAATACAACCGCTACTGTCTGCAATGGTTGGCAAGATATCTTTTCTTTTAAAGACTTAATTTTTTGTGTGTGTGCCTCCAAATGCATCTTGGTGGGTATGTGTGGATAAACAGTTCATTTTTTATCAGATTATATCACTTTGTTCCAAAATATTTTAGGCTTTTCAAGGTTTGCTTTGTACAACATAGATGATGACTTTTGTGATGAGATTAGATACAGTTTCCTTCTAATAACATTGCCATGCAGATTATTTTTGTTTAAACAACTTAAACATTTAACTGTGCTGACCTGTGAACAATTATACCAGGTTCAGTTAAACTTTCCAGCAGGTTGTTTGCAGTACTCTACTGTATATGTTCTGTTTTGCGGATCTGATCATTTTGGAAGAAGATACTTTTCTTGGACTTCTTTCAGCTAAACAGTTTCATGTAATTTCCTTTTCTTAACAATATTAAAATGTTGGATGCATTTAGATAATTTAAATAGTCTTGCCCCTGCTTTGTAAATGACTGAATCTTCTTTTTCAAATGCTCATATTATCCCTGAAAGAAGCCCATGTTGTTGAAAATTGACAGAATAAAAATCGCAACCTAAGAAGTTGACTGTGTTAAAGTTACTTGTTCACCTGCAGAATTATCTTAAACGTACCTAAGAAATCAACTATCGCTTTGGAACTTAACTTTGTATTGTTAAAAATTAAGCAGCACTGAAGAAATTTGGAAGGATGTCCACATTTATATACCTTTTCATGTGTTTTCATTTTTAAAAAATTTATAAACAAGTGCACATTAACACTAAGTATGCATTCAGTTTTGTACAACAATGTCATGTTTAACTTTGTACTATGCCATTAGTTGTATCAGCTTCTATTCCTTCAGAGATTCATTGAACCTTCCAGTTTGACCAACTACATTAGTGCCTATAGGTTGAGTGGTTAAAAGTAATAGGTAACACTCCTAATGTTGATCTGCTGCTCTTAAGGAATGCATATACATTGGTAAGCACAGATTTCAACCAGCTTGTGGATTTTGTTTGCTTAACTCTGAGCAAAGATAATTTCATTTCACTTAAATGAGGAATCTTTTCTTAAAGTGCAATACATCAGCATTGAGAATATTTTAAGAAACTAAATTATCTTCCATTTTTCACTTACCATCTTTAGGAGTTCTCAGATAAGAATTCCTTGAGAAAAAAGACTTCGTTGAATGTAGTGAAACGCAGTGTGGAGCGATATAGAAATTGTAAGAAATAAAATTTGAACAAATATTCATTGAAGATCTCCATCTTATTCTTGTGGTTAGCATTACTATTTTGCCATTTCCATGTTTCTCTTTAATTCTCTGGACCACAATTTAGTCCATTTAATACAGTAGCGGGTTCTAAAACCCGTTGCTACCGGTTCGCGCACATGCGCAGAAGCGTCCCAGGCAGGTTGGTGGAGCCTCCCGCTGCCACCACTACCGATTCCAAGAACCGGGCCGAACTGGGAGCAACCCACCGCTGATTTAATAGGACCCTTAACTGTAAGGGAACACTGCATCCTTCTTATGATATAGGCAGAAATCTGGACTCAGTTTAGAGTAGGTATGTTTGTCTAATTAGTGCAGGCAATCCCTATGAACCTTCCTTTCATGCCCAATTATTTTTCTGATTGTACAGAAGTTAAAAAAAACCATAATTGGTAATTGGATATACAATCTCCTATGAAAACTAGCTGAAGAATTCATTATATTGTACCTGAGGACCAATATATGTTAGCATACATTAATCGCAAAACGATGACCGAATCTAGGAAGGATTACAATTGGATCTGTATGTGCAAGTGAAAGCATAATTACAAATGCATAAAACTGTATTTTAATCTGGAAATTGATTCTTTCCAAGTCGGCCATCGAAATGCCCTCCTCTTCCTCTGTCCTCAAATTTTGCTTACACTTCAATACGAAACAGAAAAAAGATGCATAGCCACTAAAAGTATTGTGCAAATTGATATTTATTGCAGTGGCCAGATAGCATATCTAATCACACCATCTAATCACGCCATCTAGTCATTGTATTATGTATCAGTTTGCACAATTCTTTCAGTGGATGGGACAAGATACTTAAATGTATATAAATAATTTTTGAAATAATTTCTGTGGAGTTGAAAGTCTAAATAAAATTCAAATATGGACAAGTAATTTTGCTTTGATCTAATTACAGCTATTCAGTAGAATGCCTAATTTTAAAGTCAATGTCCAAGATTTCCACACTGAGCGCTAGCTGTGACTAACTGCAAAAGACAAAGGAAGAATATACTTAATAGTATACAGTACACTTACATCCACAAAGGAAACTAATACAGATCAAAGCAAGAAACAACCAATCCAAACTACAAAACAAAGGAAAGTAAACCCTTGTAACTTCATGGCCATAATAGCACATAGGAACTTTTCCTCCCATATGTAAACTGAATCAGTTATTGGATTCCTGCTTCTTGAGTGAAAGGTAATCAGCCTTTAGCGTGCACCACATTGATCTTATGACAAAAGACAAGAGTCAAAGCACTATACTTATCCCTCTCCTCACAAAATAATTATGTGAGCCTTGTCCTAACAATGGAGTTATCACACTATAGGGTAACCTCTTAGAAATAGCCCACAAAACTCTGAATGAAAAAAAGGATAAATCTACATTCATAAAGGCCAAGAAGATTTAGCTAGATAAAATTATCTATTGTTGAAATTTTGAAATCTATTATTTGCCATTTCCCCCCATTTATGTACTAAGTGTTGTGAGGACATTCTGACTACATTTGTCACCTCACTAATTGCCAAGTTGATTTGGCAGGCTAGGCAATTGTTGCCTTCATCCCTCACTGCTGCATGTGTGTCCTCCTAAAGCTGTGTGCTTGAAGGAAAAGGTGAAAAGGAGGAGTGTAAAACTCTCTGGCATTTGGTATACTAGAACCTCCCAAAAATTCAAGGAAGGCTTGAATATTTTTAAATAAAGTAGATTACCTGAAAAAATAAATAACTAAACTGAAAGAAAAGTCATCTCAACATTACTCTTTTTTAACCAATTAAATGTATAAATCACTGGAACTTACAGGAAAATTTGCATCTCAGTGAATCAAATTAAATAACTAATTTGTTTCACGAATGAAGGTGAATATACGTGTCCCAGGATAATGCTGCAGCATCCAATCTGGGTTGGTCACCGTGACCAAAGGTTTTGTCTTCTGAGCTTTCAGACTCATGCTGGGGCCCATCCTCATCCCATTCTCAATTCATTTCAATATTCCCTCATTACTCTGGCAAAATAATTACTCTGCTACTTGAAAAATGTATTGATTTAAATCTACTTGCCATTCACAAAATCATATGACAATTTATATATCACATTATATTAAAATAATGTGAATTCTCTGTCAAACTCAAATGTTCTTCTCAAAATTATAGTGTCTTCTGTAGAGGAGAAGATTTAAGAGATCCTGTCTCTCATAATTGACTATAAAAGACAAGATCATAACAGCTTGATGAAATAATTATCTAGAATGTAGTTTGAGGACTTGCCTCAGAAATTTGGACTTTGGCCAGCTTAAACCAAAGCAAACTGTTGTTTAATACGGCCGTAGAAGTGATGATGGATAGAGCCACATTTAAGACATATAAAACCCTGGGGAGAAAATAAAGCACTTTCAAATTGCAGATGACACCAAGCTGGCAGGAATAGCCAACACTCCAGAAGATAGGCTTAAGATACAGAAGGATATTGACAGACTTGAACATTGGGCACTATCTAACAAAATGAAATTCAATGGTGAAAAAAGTAAGGTTCTACATTTAGGCAAGAAAAACAAAATGCACAGGTACAGTATATGTGGTACCCTGCTCAATAGTAGTAACTGTGAGAGGGATCTTGGAGTCCTAGTGGACAACCATTTAAATATGAGCCAGCAGTGTCCTGCAGCTGCCAAAAAAGACAACACAGTTCTGGGCTGCATAAACAGAGGGATAGAATCAAGATCACGTGAAGTGTTAATACAAATTTATAATGCCTTGGTAAGGCTCCACTTGGAATAATGCATACAGTTTTGGTAGCCACGATGTAAAAAAGATGTTGAGACTCTAGAAAGAGTGCAGAGAAGAGCAACAAAGAAGATTAGGGGACTGGAGGCTAAAACAAGAGAAGCAACTTAGAACTAAGGAGAAATTTCCTGATGGTTAGAACAATTAATCAGTGGAACAACTTGCCTCCAGAAGTTGTGGGTGCTCCAGCACTGGACGTTTTTAAGATGATGTTGGATAACCATTTGTCTGAAGTGGTGTAGGGTTTCCTGCCTAAGCAGGGGGTTGGACTAGAAGACCTCCAAGGTCCCTTCCAACTCTGTTATTTCTAATTTCTAAATCAGTTGTATTTCATGAATTGATCCTTAATATATAATGCTAGAATTCTCTATACAGTGAAAAGCATTAGTAATTTAAGTCTCCTTATTAGTAATGCAGTGCAGACATTTCATCTATCTGAGGCATTCTCAGAATCTTTGACTTCTGCCTTATACTAGAAAGTTCTTCTGAAGAAATTATAAAAATTTTGGAGAACTTTTACATTAATGATGTTTTAGTTTTGACTGTGGTCTTTATTAAGGAGAAAATGTTTATTGGATTGGAGCAGAGTTACAATTGGTAAGAAAAATATTCTTTCTTTAGCATTTCAGAGGATAGGCACAGATAATAAATTTATCTCATTCCTCAAAAAATATTCTAATCATTTGGCAAAATAATTTAGATAACCAATATAATTCCATCATTTATATAAGATCAGATGATGGTTTACCAAATGAATCCATGTACCCTGTGGTAATTTAATCAGGTGTTTTTATTAACAAATGCTCTAAGGAAAAGTTTCTGATTTTCAGTCAAATGCCTCATCTTCTTTATGAAGAGTTTAATTCCATCAGTAGTGTCCGACAAAGTATTCTTTCTGTGGTAATGCCAAAACACTTATAATAGTTTGGAATAAAATAGATTAAATAATTATATTAAATATACTCAAATATGTGCTATCACAATGGAAAGTGGAAATAAAAAAAATGTTATTTTCAGACATTTATTGTTCATGCTGCCCTTTGAATTTATTTATTTATTTTCAATTTCCACTTGTACTCTTGCCAAGAGATATTTATTTGACAGAAAGCAGCAAGAGAAACATAACATTATTTTAAACTATAAAATAATTTATATCAAATATTTTACTTTTGGGTCGTTGTTGGGTCGTGGTGTATAGTTTTGTTTTTGAAACTACAAACATTCCAGCTTCGCACTGTAGAATAACAATAAAAAGCACAAATCTTTTGCATAGTATTAAATGAACAGAGACAGTGAGCTCTTTATTTACAATTATTGTCTAGATTTAAAAAATTCATAAAAACAGATGAATAAACATATAGAAATAATAACCCCTAGTGGGATGGATTGCCAAATGTACTGCTGTATTTTTTTGTTCCACAGATCTCATGCTTTCAGGTACAATAGAGAGCAAGCATTTTATATATTGCAGTGAATTTCAACATATAGATCATCTTAGTTTTTTCATACCACTCCTCCTGTCACAAAGAGGCCAAGCAATAGAAAAGTACATGATGCACATCTGGTAATCAAAAGGTTCTTTGAACTCATCCATTTTCGTCATTTTCTTGAAAAAGGCTCTTTTACGTGTACATAAGCACAGTTTTTTTGTTGTTCTTGAGAGAATCCTATGCATCACATTAATATATAATCTATTTTCTTTCTTTTAAAACCAGGTATGTACAGAATTGAGTGCTGGTTTCTTTTGAACAATTTTTCAAGTCAGCAAAATGGTAGGTACCTTCTAGTTATTTAGGAAGCAATATTACAACACACACACACACACACACACACACACACACACATACATAGTGAAATCTTAAAGGAAAAAAAATACAAGGGGAAAAAAGCCAATCTTGAAAAAAAAAGGTAAATCATTATCATTAAGATGTTGAAAACAGAATGTATTCCAATAGCAATAATTCTGTAGTTACTTGAGTTCAAATCGACATGCTTTTCCCTGTATATAGACTTTATATTTTCAGATGTGGTATTCCATGTAGAATATAGAATCTCAGTGATACAGAAAAGTTAGTCACTGTTATTTACAATCCAAGGTTAAACCCTGACAAACTTTCAGTTTGATTGTAAGAATAAACTGATCAGCTGGACTTTCCTGCCAGCTGTGAGAGTTAAGAAATGGGTAACACCGTTAAGAGGGTTGCACAAACCTAGAAACATTTGCTGTTCTGTCAGACGTTTGGATCAAAACAAATAGTGTATTGTCAAAATACATTAAAACCATATTAGAAAAGTCCAGAAGCTGGCAATTCAAGTTGATTAGAACTTTCCTGGCTGAATAGTCATGAGCATGCCCTTGGATTATTATTCACTTCAAGCTGGCATTTGGCCAGGAACCTTATCTTGACTGAAGTGTTTCTGGCTTGCAATGGTTCTTCTGATTACAGAGTTGATCCGCTTCATCAAACAACTTCAAAACAGCAGGTAATATCACTACTAGTAAGTTGATAAGCTAAATAAAATGGTCTTTTGCCCACTCTTCTGGTATCATTGTGTTAATCAAAATGTCTCCCGGTCTATACAGTTTTATGGAAAAGTTTATATGCCGAAAAGTTTTCAAGCAAACCTTGTACTAAATAGAAAAGTCAGTTATGAAAAAATTGTGACCCACAAAGAGCTTTGCATTCAAATGGTTGACATAACAATTATAGAAGTGTCTATATTTTCAGGGCTGTTACCATCTTGAAAAAAAAAAAAGCCCAACCACGTAGCAGACGTGATTAGAGGCTTTCCCTGTAGAAAGCACAATATGAAATCAAAGTTGGTTAATTTCTACTATATACGTTTGTGACTATGGGAAGACTTGGTTTTAAAATAATCACACAAAGCACGTTAGTATACATTTCATAAAGTTTCATTCAGAACTACATAGTGCAGAAAATTATATATTTTCTCTTTTTTTTTGTTCATATCAAAGCAACAAACCATAGTGGTTCTCATCCAAAATGCCAACAGCCCATATTTTGCAAGAAATGAATGTCTATATTTTTAATAAAACAGAATCAGCACACAGTATTCCAATATTAGTCTGATCTTCATACAAAGCTAAATATAACTTATTTTCGAATGGATATTCAGAAACTCCAGTGAACTTTATTATAATGTCTTTTTTAAAAAAATATTTTTAAGAAGCCGTCGCAATACATTTAAATAAGGAAATGGCCTCATTATTGAGTATTGCATCAAGATGAAATGAAACAATTCATTAAAAAAGAGAGAAAGAGAGAGAGAGAGAGAGAAAGAGCAAAAAACCTGATTATTTAAATTTCTTTTAAAACAAAGGAAGCCTTTCTGTTCAGAACCCTCTATTTGGGATCACAATGCTATATCCAGTTTGTAATAGTTTGGCTTCTTTGTTATTTGCTAGCAGTATCTA
>QLTV01002662.1:1009500-1065643 GCA_003457575.1 Thermophis baileyi
GTGCACACACATGCACATATAGTATATATGTATATGTATATGTGTGTAAGAATAGATAATGGAGATATATTTATATATATATATATATATAGTTATAATATATTATTTATATATTTCTATATATATTTTCATAAATGTTCATTTTAGGTTCCTCTGGCCAACTGGTGCAAATCTATTGTGCAAGTTAAGCTTTGCAGTTTCAAAAAAAAATATTAAATTAAATTAATCTATACAACTGAGTCCATGCCACACAAGCATTTAAAAAACTCACAAACTGGTGAATTGGATAAATAGCTTCAAATAAGTCTTCTCCTTTTCCTTTTCAAGGAATTAAAAAGGAGGTCGGGTTGAAGTGGGTAATACATTCATGCAGGATAGCGTTTGTATTTTTTTTGTTTGTTTCTGCAGGAGACAAAAGGGGGAATATGTCAATCAACCATTCATTCTTCCAAAAATCACTGTGACTAATGATGCATTCATTTATCTGTTTCTTCAAAGTGATCAGGAATTCAAACAGCTTCTCAGCCAGCATTGTTTATACTTATTTGTCTCTGTTATGTATTATTATTATTATTATTATTTATATTGATATTTTTGCAGTGACTTTTTCAGCTAAAGTGATGTTTCCAGGCTATGGATTGGGCTTCCTGGACTAGAAGAGGTAGCTGATTTGCTTGTGTCAGTTGTAAGGTTGATCCCACTGTCAATAGCACTATTGTTCTTGTTCAGCGAAGATGGGGGACTCGGTTTTTGCTTGAGGACAGAGTCTTCTTCTAGTTCTGTGTCATCAATGAGAGGAATATGGGGCTGGAAATCTTCTATCCTAAATTCAGGATGAGTCATAAAGTTGTGAATGGAGGTTCTAGATTCCGGTTTTTCCAAACCTTCATAGAGAGAGCTACGGAATGCCTTCACGACGCGGATCTGGGAGAAGGAAAAAGATGAGAGATGTCAGTGGCAACTGCTTTTTGAAAGCACCACAGAGTGATGTCAATTCTTGGGGGAAGGGATATTGAGTGAAAAAATGTGATGTATGGTTAGGGCATACAGGCAGCTGTAGTTCACAGTCTCTGGATTCTAAAGGCATAAACAAGAGGCTCAGCTTTGTACATTTTGAGCATCTGTATGAACTGCAATGTTAAGACCATATGAGTTTAAAGCCATCAGACCTGTTCCCAGAACTGATGGGAAGCGCTGGTTAAAGAAAGCGAAATCCACTCATGTGGTACATTCCTAGTAAAAGACAAGCCATGTTAATTCCAAAGCAAATGTAGTACCATGCATCTTTATTGTTTTGCAGTGAGTAAGTAGGAAAGCCTTGGTGTGTTTTTTACAGTATTCCTTTGTACAGAAAAATATAAGACAAAATAAATTGCATATCTCAAACAAGAAAGCACAAAACACAAGACACAATTGGATGGAAAAGTATGAGAGACAAACACAGGAGCCAAATGTAAGAACCCCCGAAAATAATGACCATCTTTTTTCCAAATAAAATAAAATAAAGCAAAATAAATGAAGCAGCCAGGAGCACAGCAACAACAACAAAAAAGAAGAAGCCAAGCAGACAAAATATTGGGGCAAAAACATGCTAGGAAAAAGTCTGTTATCACGTAAACACAGCTAACTGGCACACAACAACTACACTTGAAAGCCTGGATAATGTGAACATGAAACTGTTGATCAACTTTTGTTTATTTTTCATGCATATGTGAGGTAAACACTCGAGTATAAACCCAATGTTCTAGCCATTTTTTTTAAAAAAAAACCTATATAATAATTTATTATATATTGTGATTATCAGGTTTCATATAATGGAATTATAAAACATCGGATTACTTCATCTGTAATTCATGTAACCCTTGTAAATATGACTCATAAAGGTAAGTTAGTAAAGGTATATTTTTATGTCAGTTCTGCAGCTCTCGAACTATAACCATTTAATTGTTTCAGTGTATTTTTCCTGCTTTTCTCTTACTAAATTATAAGATGAGAAAAGTGAACAGTAGGTTTTATTAGATAGAATTATGGCAATACAACAGACCAATTTCTACATCTGAGGTTAGAATTGATCCATCTGTTGCAGGGCAGAAAAATTCTCCTTGAAAGAAGAGAGTGTTTTAAATGTCTCCTATTCTCCTGCTACCAAGGAGAAAAGTGGCATTTCTTGAAGGTAAAAAAAATCACCAAGGGGAAAAAAAAACAGAATGGTAAAATATGTGCACTGTTGAGAAATGTATCATGATTATAAATGAATTCTGTGACTTCTGGGCATTTTGCTTGGCCCTTAATTATAGGGTGAATGAAACAATCCTGCTCATGCCCTAAACAGGGTCATTGCAGCCACTCTGCAGGCTGCAGGATTTAAAGCTGGTGAGGAGACTGCAACTATCTTATGTAGGAAGTTAGCACCTACTCCCTTCCTAATATTTTAGGAAATATTAAAAAGGCAGAATATTATATAGAATATCCCTGGCTGAGAAATGGAGAAACATGCTTTTAGGCAGGAAACAGACTCACTCCTAGTAGCCCCCACCTTTGTTAATAGCCTGGACCAGTCTATTCTGCATAACAAAGATCTATCCCCTTCAGCTCCAGGGTGATGAGATTAAGACCTTCACCCTTAGGACATGATAGGATTAGCCCTCTACCCATCTCACCACATGGCACCTGGGAAGATTGCATCAGCTAGCAAGGCTCAAGCAAACTTGGACTCAGGACAGCCTACAGAGTTGCCCCTGCATGGCCCCATGGGAGTCTGACAGCCAACCAGTGCATTTCTTGCACAGGAGCAGGAGGCCCCGGGGTGGGGCCGAAGAGAGGGCATAAAACCAAGGGACTCTCAGCATCTCGCCCCTTTTTCTTCTTCAACATCTTCGAGGCATGTGATCCCCCTTTTCCCCAGGACCTCAGACCATGTGGTCCTGCTGTCCTCCATTAAACCATCTTTCCAAGCAGTCACCATGCTTCCAGTGTCTTTTTCCCCACTTGGAACCGAACCCAGAAGGATATTCCTTACAACAATTAAAGATCAAAAATCCAGTCCTACCTCTTCTAGTGGCATCACCATGTCTGGAAACTTTCATGTGGTTGATTCTTCACTTCAAATGTTGCAAACCCCTGCTTTAAAATGTGGCCCTCGATTAGAAAAAAACTTCTCTCAGAAAAACTGAGATCACATCAGTAGCTTCTAAATTTAGTTCTGATTGCATCTAGAACTTGAACAGCCAGTGAAATTTTGGACTTTACTACTGTTGCAAAGCCAAAACGAGAAAAGAGAAAGGAAAGCAAATTGTTTTCCTCACACACAAAAGTTTCTAATTCTTCAAAGTTCTTTTTGTGAACTCTTCAAAGTTAATTGCTGCACACACACAATAGGCCAAGCACATTTCCAGTTTCTTGTTGTCCTTTCAATCTTGCATATATGCACCAGCTGGTTAAAACATTTTCCCCCTTGGCCAAAACTACATCTGCAGTTGAAAGTAGTACTGGTAGTACTGCACTTAATCTATGTATTGGGGAACTCTTCTCAGAAATGATCCCTAAGGTCTTTTCTTATTCAAGCATTTATGGTAGGAGAAACATAATGGGCATTTAACTACTGTACTTCTTACTCTGGCCAAAGAACGCTGAAACAGAAAATGCCCAGTATGATAGAAAGCTCATCTTGAGAGAGAAAAAAACATGCTGAGAAAGGAATTATCCCTGTCCACTTAACAGTTGTTATCCCAATGTTACATTTCTATAGAATATTCTGTATATTCTATAGAATGATTGAATAATTAATTCTATTTAAATTCTAATTTAAAAAAATCCTGGGTCTTTTGCACAAATAATTTCAAAAGAAATTCATTTGTCTGTAACTCATCAGGGACAAACTGTGTTTCAAAGAATGTGGTCTGGAGTCAGAGAACAATTATAAACATTTAGGATTACTTTATATATATTAGATATAAGATCTCCGCACAAGCTATTTGTATTTTTGGGATACTATTAATGTGCTTCGAAATAATAGAAAATACTTGTAGCTTGGGTTTTAGATTTTGGCAGTGGTTTGCTCTCCAAGCTTGTTTCAATTTAGTTTCGGAACATTTCGTTAACCAGACTAGGTAACATCATCAGCAGGATTTTCTTATCCTGTTCTCCTTAGCTTAAAAAATCCTGATGATGATATTACCTAGTCTGGTAACGAAACATTCAGAAACTAAATTGAAACAAGCTTGGAGAGCAAACCACTGCCAGAAACTATTAATGTGCACTCAGAAAACTTTGCTTGGAGGGTTGTTACTATGTTTACTATAGGCATTGGAAGCAATGATTAAGAAAGAGGATATCCAAGATAATGCAGTGAACGCCTTCTTGGTATAGTCCAAATATAATCTGTCTGGTGGACCATATCACTAGCCTATAAAATGATACAAACAAAACTTTATTCATCACTCTGCCTCCATTGCTGTATTGGTGATCTGACTTTAAGAATCTGCCTAGAGGCTACCATGGATCTGGGTTGCATTTGGCCCAGGGGAGCCCATCAGTGTTTCTTCTTTTTTAGGAAAATGTTTTGGATTATTCCTCCTCAAGATGCAGAGTAAAGAATAAAGTTTGCTCCCTATAAAGTTGGGAGAAGTTAAGCAAGGATGATTCATATGTAGATGGAGGGAACCTTGGGGAGCACTCTTTCACATATGGCCAGAAATAAATATAGTGAAAAGACCCTCATGAAGTGCTGCAGGCAACTATTATCTGTAGCTGGCAGAATAAGCTTTCTTGTTGTTGTTTAAATTGTATGCAACTGAATCCAATTTTTTTTTACTTCTTTTCTAGAAATAATGTGCCATGGCCAAATTAGTTTGACTTTCAGTGTAGAAGATACTAAGATGCATCAGTATAATCTAGTCTATTTTAAAACAATGTACATATATTGCTTTGCCATTGCCTTGTTTCCAAACTAGTTTGTGAATCTCTTAGAATGAGGCACACTTTAGCAATTCTGCATATACAAAATCTAGGAAACTCATAGAATATCATCTCCAGAGATCTTTCTGTTTGCTGATCTTTAAATTAAATTAGGATCTATAGAATCACATTTAACTTTTACACAAAAGAATAACTGAATCTCTGTTCGGAGATTTTGTGAAGGTAAATGCAGGAGATTAGGTTATTTCATGGCATCTTTGAAACTTTGTAGGCCTGCTCTCTGTGCACATATATTGTATGGAAACACACCAGAAAATATGTATATCATAAAGATGGCGATTATGTAATGGAGACAGCTAATGAAAAGAAATGATAAACAGCAAGAAACATGGGTCCATTTTCTTACAGGAATGGAGACAACAGAAAAATGTTTTTAACAAAGGACTGGGGTAAGGGTGGGGATCACATTTCAGGACATTCTGACATGGCTTTTAGTTTCCACTTCCTTCTTCTCTGCTGCTGCAATGAAAAGTTTTTCAGATTTGCTGAAAGCAAGACTTCAATAGTTCTATTCGATAAACACTAACACATTTTTACCTCCATTTGAAGAAAAATAATCATTCTGGCCAAGTATAGAATATCCCTCCTCACAATGCAGTATCGATAACCCATTTTCAGTTGTACTAGAGTGGTAGGATATGGGCTTATACTCGAATGTTTACCTGGCTTTATCTAAGCCAAGTACCAGAATTGGGTTCACATTCATTATCAGGCTCAAGGTTAAAGACTCACAACCTCTTTTTATTGCACTCTCTCCTGCTGAACCCTTTTGTCCAGGGGTCTCTAGCCCTCTAGGAAAACAAACACATTGAATATTCAGAAAGCAGAGTGAAGGGTACTGCAAAAGCAAATATTTCATTTCTACTGAAAGCCCTACACCAAGAAAAGCTGCTCAGGTAAATGTGAAGTCAGTTTTGCAAAGAGATGCTAACTCAAAGGGAGTAGTTGCTTTACTTAGTTGAAGTTGCAATTATGCAAAGGCAAGACTGAAGTTCAATTAATTAACTATGATTTACCCTCCTTTTGGAATATGTTCAGCATATTAAAAATACTGAGGAATATTTCTATTTTGCTAGCAGCAATAATACCTTGGGCATGTCGTGATAGAGAACTCAACCAGCAGCATCACAAAGATAGTTATTGGAATTTTTGTCACTTGGTAGAGCCCAAGAGATTTTATTTTAGTGCCTGACGAGAAAGCAGTGTTATCTATTCCACATGCAGAAACAAAGTGGACTAGCTGCAGAAATTTCAATACCAGCAAAAAAAATCTTTTAAGGTATATATTGTTTTAGAGGGGACAACATGGGCTGTTTGAGACTTGCACTTGTCCTTCATGAGAAAGGAATCCAGGTCGACACATACAATTTTGTCTTCAGGAGGACACAGCAGGCCTTACACTGCTACATGCCACATCTGCCAAAATAAGTAGATGCCAACTCAGAAGGGTGGTAGGGCAGCTCCTGAATTGGGGTGGCACTTTCTTAAGTCAATCCACCAAAACACATTAGCAGTCTCCATGATGAAGATGGACTTGTTCTAGAAAATTGTTCTACAATCTTCCCTAAATATTTGATCATATTTTACAAGAAGAGAAAAAAATATGCCAAAGATAATTATTAAGGTTTGAATGCTTTGAAAAGAACTGTCAAGGTTCTAACTAATGAACCCAAGCAAATCAGAACTCTGAGGCTAGAATCCTCCTCAAAGAACTTCTTTACTGAGTACATCATATCGGCACTGCTCTAAATGAGTTCTTTGAGGAGGATTCCTCAAGAACTTTCAGAGGTTTTTATACCTCCTGTGAGCCTCTGGGTAAACCCAGCAGCCTTCTGCTACCAATTAAAGCAGCTGTATCCTTTCTCGGATTTGTGTGCAAAGTCTGAAAAAAAGATGTCGCTTCTTCACATGAATGCGCCAACTCCTTTAGCAGAAACCTGAAAAAGGTGACTGTTTTAATTATTAGAAGAGACATACTATGCCCACAGTCATATAGTTGGTGTATAAAACAGGGATCGTTCACATACTTATTCAAGTTTTCCTTATATGTGCTAGAAAATGGGCATCTAATCATTAAAAAAAACTATTTTGAACTCATTCTATTGGTGAGACTTTGGATAAAACACTTATTTTATTTTGCACATGAATCAGGATTTTATTTTTTTTAAACTGCATTCTAATTAGGTAGCAATCAGAGTTGCAGCATATTTGAATCCTATCAAAACCAAAATTCAGATTTATGTAATTTTTCAGTCTATGAGCTCACATAGCAGAATAGGCCTTTGCATAATCAACAACTTTATTAAAATACTTCATATCTTTTTTTTAAAAAAAGGTACTCTAATATAAACAATTCTTTATGAAGTGATACTTTTCAATACAATGTTGAAAATTAACAGCACATTTGTTTTAAATGTTAGAATAGAGTGATAAATGAAATTAAATGAAAGATGCAAGATATGTAAGATATTTGAAGGATGCTCTGAGCTGCTAGGTAGAGTTAGTCTCCAATGCCAATGCAGCAAGTGTATCAAACACAGTAGCATTAATGTGCGAAGACAGAACATGCAGTTTCTGTTTCTTTTCTCTTTTTTAAAAAAATTAAAATGACCCCTGGAATATATTACCAGCTAGCTGCATACAAATAATATTTTTATTTTCTTTATGCTGCAGCTTAGAATAGTTTAGACTCTTTTTTTTTGTAATCCAGAGAATGAATTCAACATTCACTCCAGTGGATTACTGTCTGTGTGACAGGACTTTTCTACTCTTTTATTGTCCTTTGAAGTCTCTTAATCCTCTGCAGACCAATGAAAGGTGAAAAACTTCCTTCAAGACCTTATTTTTAGGAAAAACTGGTCATTTGCAGGGAAGGTTCACTGGATCCCAGCCAAGATACCTATGGAGTTGTGTTTAATATAAGCCAACTGCAGTTTTCATCTATCAGTGTGTATTACTGATCTGTGTTGTGTTTATATTATAAAACAATAATTAAATTAATTAATTGTTTTAAAAAGTTCCCAAAAATGTTTTACTACCATCAAATAGAAAACTCTAGATGTGTTTTATTTGAGGCCATGATTGGTTTAAAATACTATAGAAGTTTAAAATATATCTAAATTATTACTTAAAGTGTGGTCCTGTACCCATGCATATCACAGAATAAGTCTCCTGAACTTTACAGGACTTATTGCTCAGTAAACATGCATAGGACTGCCCTGCAGTAGAAGTCTAATCCCTGGAATACTACCCTACAGGTAGTCCTCAATTTACAACCATTTGTTTAGTGACTATTCCAAGTTACAATGGCGCTAAAAAAAGTAACTTATGACTGGTTTTCACACTTACAACCTTTGCAGCATCCCTACAGTCACATGATCAAAACTGGGGGGGGGTTTGGTTTTGGTTTTTTTTTTTTTTTTTTTTTTTTATTTTTTTTTTTTTTTTTTTCTTTTTTAATGACCGTTGCAATGTCCCAGAGTCATGTGATCATCTTTGTGAGCTTCTAACAAACAAAGTCAATGAGGAAGATTCACTTAACAACCATGTTACTAACTTAACATATTTATATGATAGTTAGCTATTTGTAAATGATTAAGTTACCTAATTAGGCTGGGATATCACTACTAAGTTTCAATCAAAGTCGAATTAAATAACTTTGGTTAATAAAAAAATGTAGGAAGTTTTTAACAGCTTAGAAGTTATGTAGGTTCCTACTATTTTACTGATATAAAAAAAATCAAGCTCAATGTAACAATTTGAAGCATTCCTGGAGAAATGTAAAAGAAATTTGTGCAGTCAAAGAAGAAATATGAACATGCGAAGAACAGACCTATTCATTATAGGAGAAAGTTGGTATTTATTCCATGGAAAGTAGTTACAGATAAGACATAATTTATCAGTGGAAATGAAGACCTGTAGAAAGTAGTGTACCGGTGTGCAAAACTATACCACTCATGTTAAAATGGAAGAGAGATGGGAAAGGGCACAGTGGCTCAGTCGTGTGACTTCTAGACAAATGAGCATCTCTGTATGCAGATGCAGTAAGAATACACACTCACGCCCAACCGCCGCAGCAGGTGTGCTGGTAGGAGAGGAAAGAGCATTGGATAACGAAACGTGGCTAGGGCTAGAAATATTGGTTACATCCTGGTTCTGGCTTGTGACGGAGGATTGTCTCCTGAGAGCTCCCTGAAAGGAAGTGCCACTCTTGAAAGTATTGACTACTTCGATCTGTAATGGAGGAAAGAATGAGACAAGTTGCTTGAGGAATGGACATAACTTTGCAACTGACAGGAGCTGTATTTTCTAATAATATTCAGCTGCTTCCCCCAAAAATCATTTCAATCTTCAGAGTCAAAAATAATGAAAACGTCTTTTAAGATTTAGAGCACACAGTTTCTATTCAAAAGAGAATTGTGCAATATCACCACTGCTAGGGTTGATTTATAATAGCAGATTTGTGGCTTAAAAAGAAATGTGTGGTGGGCACATTTTCCTGCTGTCCTGGCTCCATCACAAAGTGCTATAAATTCAAGCCATTCAGGCACACTGCATCTGCAGACATTAATTATCTTTATATCTATCAGGAGATCAATTTTATTCACTAGGAGGAAAAAATATTAAAACACTTCCAATTTCATATAACAAATGATATACTTTAGAGTAGCTCGACAATGTAATTCTATGAATGTCTATCCCCAAATAGGTTCTTTTTATTTTCAGTCACAGCTTACTGTTTATAGGACTGCATAATAGCATGTAAGATACAATAATCTTTCAAATGTGATTATCTTATGATATTAGATCTCAGGTCCTATAATTTATGGCCAACAGAGCTGCATATGCTGGTTGCTGGGAACTGAAAACCAACAAAACTGGAAGGCACCAGACCAGGAAAGAATATAATAATACATCTGTTGATTTATTAATACCATAATCACTATCTTCCAGTGAATAGATTAATTTCTATAAGATAAACATTTGCAAACCTAACTTCCCATAGATTTTAACTACAAGAAAAATAAAATCTGGAATTATTTGGATTAAAAAATTATGAAAGGGATTCCTACTTCCAATTTCCCAGATCAAGATATACACATCTTGATGTTTATAAGAAAATAGTATCTACCCTGGATAAATAAGATAATTCAAAAAATTAATTTGCCATTTGTAGTTTTCAGCTGCAGCAGCTGCCTTCATAAAATCCCAAGCTGATTGTAGAATCAGCTACAAATGTTGAATTGCCCATGAATCACCATGTGGTTTTGGATCTCTTTCTCTTAGACATCACTTGTGCAATAAAAGGGATAATATTACTCTTCCTTCCTATAGAGTTATAGGATTATAATTACAAATAATAATAATTATTATTAAAATTACAATGAATAAAGGCATGGAAAACATTTGTAACAAATGAAACAACTATCTGTGAAAAGTCAACTAGGGGTTCAAGAACCACAGGTAATACCACAACTTTTTTTTTTGCACCTCTCAAAGATATGCTAAAAATCAGAGACATTTATCACCATGTTTAGACATGAAACATAGAAGAACTGTAGTGTAAGTATTAAAATAGGGTGACATCATTAAAAAAAATTCTCTTACCAAATCCAGAATCAAAACAAATCAATCAGATTAAAAAAATCAAAATAATTCCATCTACTTTACATCAATGTTCTGTCCCAACATTAAATCCATTGCCCATGCTGGCATTATACAAAGTTTAAGACAAAAAGGCAAACAATGAAAAGGGTAAAATCAAAATACAGAAAAAATAATAGCTTGAATTTTTCACATTGAATTTTGAATGGGAAGGAGAACAAAGGGGCCAGGGTAGAAAGATTGGGCAATTCTTTTAAAATTCCTATTGGATATATAGTCTTGCAAACATGCCTTTGTGCCATAAGTATCGAATATGAGACCTGTTTAATCACTTCCACTCCCTTGCACCAATGTTGACATCAGTGGTGTCCACAGCAAAATGACAACTCATATGTGATAATGGAGTCATGTAAATGCTACAGTTATGTTTTGCATTCATAAGAAGAGGAATTTGTATGATTACATCATCACCTACTTGTCATCATTTGCTATGTATCCCCTGGATATCCATGATTTCTTTAAGAATAGATGTACCCTCCCCTTTCCCAAGCATTTGCTAGGATGTCAGTGAATCTCCTTTTGAATCTCAGAAAAGAAATGTTTCAACTGCCATTCAATCTAGGAAGCCAGCAAATATTCTCTAACTCTTGGATGGGAGCAAACCTCTTTTCTGTTGCAGATTGCTTCTGATATGAGCAATCTTTAGTATGAATTAAGCTAATCTGAACCATTGAGTCATTTTCCAAAATGTTTATCTCTCACAACCCAAGAAGAATAATTCTTGCAAAATAGTGTTGTATGAACATGGGGTTATATTTTGTAGTAGTGATTTTTACTTAATCAATTTAACAATCCAGCAACTCTCCCTTTTGAAAAATGAAAATATGTTATTAGCACTATTGAAATTTTTAAAGAGAATACAAGAAGTTTGTCATTACAATAAAAAAAAATCTCTGTGTGTATCAAATAAGTAATATAGCATCTAAAATAACTTCAAAAGAGTTGATCCACTATAGCTTATATTCTCAATATCTACATTGAGTATTTTTATCCTGACAATAGTTCTTTGTGCTTCATAACCAGATGTTAACACTATGGTTTGTCCAAAAACCTAAGGGACTGCTGTCATGAAGAGAACATCTGAAAACACAACTATAGGAATGGAACTAAACATACAATATTTTAGATGTTATCAACATGGACTATATTAATCAAGACAATCTTGTACAATGTTTTATGCTTGATTCATGACTCAGCTTGTTTATTACTTCAAATTACAATAGAAAAGCTAATTTACACAAAGGGACACATGAATGAATACCAAGCACTATGCACTATGGAATGAGTTTGGCTCATTTGCATCCTTAATATTAAGAAATGCTTACTTATCTAAATAAATTAATACTCTTAAATTAGAATTAAATACATTTTCTGGATTAAACTATTCTAATCCAGGATCATGATACACTCTCCAATAGAGGCAATATTTTAGAATCTGTGTTAAGAAACTGCTATGAATGGAACATGGTGAAACCCCAAATAATTGACTCCACCTACCTTTCAGATTTAAAAGAAATGCATAACTAAAGATAAAAAGATAAAAAATATCTGCACTTATTATTTTCGAAGAATAATTATTGTCCAACTTTAATTAGCTTTCTTCTGGGAAAGCAGCTAAAGCTACATTATTGAGTCTATTTATAGTCCTCAGTTAGTTAGATCATCAAATTGTATGGACTCTCTAGCCTGCAAAAATGACCTAGACATAGTTGGATTTAGCCCAACAAGACTGATATTTTGTTTATGGCTAAAATAACTGCCTTATAGTCTGCAGACTATAGAAGAGAAGTTTGTTTCTTCTCTCTCAACTCTGAAGAAATAGCCTAGAAAACCCCATAAAAATGGGATTTCCTGAAACTGTGTCCACTTCACAGCCACCAGAACATATTGGCTACAGCACAATTTTATCAATCATCCATAACTTTATTCAAATCAATGTAGGACAGAAATCTCTATTTACACATATCATATCATAAAACAATTCAATGTCACTTTTAAGAAACAGAATGATCCGCAACTTCCTCTGAGCGGATATCCTCTGAACGGACAAGCCCACCGACATCCCAGATTTAGGAACAGCTTTATGGCAAGAACAAACATTCTTGAAGGTACACAAGAACAAAATCAAATTAAAAGATGGAGGAAGGAGACCTCAACAAGGAATAATGTTAAAGGAGGATATGGCTGAAGAATCTGATCTTCCTTATACTACTTGGAGGACCCTGAATAGGTTAAGAGTTGGAGTGCCTAAGTGTGAAACCAAGTTGCTCAAGTGGAGGTTCTTAGTGGATAACACCACGTTGTGTGAATGTGGAGAGACACACAGCCTGGCTCATCTGCTGATACATCAGCTACTACCGGAAACATGTACCGATAATGACTTATTTTTGGCCAACAACAAAGCCAAGAAGGTGGCTTCATTCTGGCAGTTTAAAGTTTTATCTAGACATAGAAGAAGAAAAATCACTTTCAACTGGGCAAATTAAAGCAGATCAAATAACAGCACCTACTATATTAACCCACCAGATCTGCACTTATTCTACTGTATGTTGTCATATTCCATCGTTGTATTTCTGGGTATGTTTATGAGAAAGAGAAGCTGAATTGCTACTTTCTTGAAAATATAATGAAATGATTTCTTTGTTTTAAAAATCTATACAAATCCTACAGGTGAAAAATATAGGTGGAGAAGGGAGATTGTTCTTTGATCCAACAGTCCATTTTCTTCTGGGTTGTTTTTTTTTTTTTTTTTTTTTTTTTTTTTTTTTTTTTTTTCCCTTTTTATGTACGTTCTATGGAAGAGATGGAATAAAACTGAGATAGAGAAGATCAGAGATTTATCTCTGTCAACCTCATCTCTTCCCACAGTATGAGGAAAAGCAAAGTAATATGTGTCCAATTATTTTATCTTCCCTCTCTTCAAAATATGTCTAGTACATTAAATAATACAAAGAATGTGGAGAGGTGCTCTATCTTCTCCATGTTTCCAGAGGCCATAAAGCTTTGGATGATGTCAATAAATCTCTATCATAACACAGCAAGGTTTCCTAATCACTTCTTGTTAACTCATAACTGTAACCCATACATACACACACACACACACATACATACAGTGTGTACACCAAAAGTATTTTTAAAACTTTCAAAATTCAAAATCCTACCACATAGCACCCAGCGACTGGTAAGATCCCACAGGGTTGGGCTCCTCTGGGTCCCGTCAGCTAAACAGGGCCGGCTGGCGGGCCCACGGGGGACGGCCTTCTCTGTGGCTGCCCCGGCCCTCTGGAACCAGTTACCTCCTGAGATCCGGACTGCCCCCACACTGCTGGCCTTCCGGAAAGCGGTGAAGACCTGGCTGTTCCGGCAGGCTTGGGGACGTTGATCTCGCTTTTGCAATTTGGTGAGATCCGGCCAGGAAAAGGTGTGTATGGGTTTTTAATTGTTTTTAAATGTTTTTTATTATGTAAGCTTTCTATATTTTAATAAGTTTTTTATATTTGCTGTAAGCCGCCCAGAGTCCTTTGGGAGTTGGGCGGCATAGAAATGCAAATAAATAAATAAATAAATAAAATTATTCATTGATTAATGATTATTCATTGATTAATTAACACAAAAACAGAAGGGCAGAAAGTAGTGATGGATTATTGTAAGATATATTGCTAAAATTCCTACCACAATGTATCTACATCTAAGTAAAAAGAGAAGTGTCTTGGTTAGCAAGAAAACATAATTATTGTTTATTTTGGTTGAAACAGTTAAGAAGAGAAGAATTTTCCATGGATCATGAAGATAAAGACATACAAAAGAACTAAAGGCTATTTTTAAATCTACGAAAGGAACTAAGTGGAGAGTTGGCTCTTTGTTGTTTACACTCACCACAACCAGAAAGACATCCTGATAGAAATCTCAACAGACAACAGTCCTCCTGCAACCACCAGGAAGAAAATAACCCACATTTAGAGGAAACTCAAGATAGATAATAGCCTCTCCCTGGGAATACATTTTGAAAAAACCTTTCCTAAAAATTGCTAGTAAATTACTGATTTAATTTAAGTTAGCAGCTTTTTATTGAATTACCAAGTAATGTAGATTTATCTTCCCATGTGTTGCTCTCCATCTAATAATAACGTCTCTTGTTTTTAATTTCTGATTTCCATAGACAGCAACAAACTGAGTACACTGGGCTGATGTGAATTTTATTTTCTACCATATATTTTCCTTCTTTAAAAAGAAACTCTGTCACAGTACAAAATGAGGCTGCACTTACTGTAACACAGCTTAACATGGTCTGCAGAAATAAAGCTTCTGAGATGGAGTCACTTAACCTAAAATCATGTTTTGACCTTACAAACATTCATTCCTTCATGGCATTTTAAGAGTGTGCCTTTGCAAAAATGTCTGGTTTTAGTGCTAACTCTATACTTTCTCTGCAATGACAAGAACCCTGTACAGAAACAGAGAAATCAATGATTTGAATATATATTGAGATATGATAGTACAGTTTGCTAAAAGGTTTGTTATAATATTTAATCCACACATTTCTGTATATTTTTACCCATTCACATATAATGCTGATGCAGTGTTTTTTCCTTACGTTTTGTAAAACAATTATATAACAAATCAATGGAACATAAAACCTTAAGCTAGCAGAAAGGCAGCATCATAAAAACATGTGGAAAATGTTTTCTTAGCCTATATAGTTTAGGTTTCACTGACATATGTTTGACAGTCTAGAAATAAAGCTCACAATCGAAAATTGAGAATTTGTTACTTGAAAAATGAAAATAGATTGGAGAAACACACTGTTTAGAACTATAATATTCTGACTTTATGCAAGCCATAATTACATAGTAATGTATATCGGACCTGTTACAGTAACTTCCAGAAAAATAAAGGCAAAAAATCAATAAAGAACCTGTTGGCCAGTACTGAACTAATATTCTAATTGAGGATGATGGAATTAAAAGTGCAATATACCTGGAGGATTGGGAAATTGGGAAAGGTTGATTTAAGGCTATAGTTTGCATCTGCATGATTATTGTTATTGTCATTGTTCTCCTGGAAAATATTTTTGTCCAACATACCTGAGTTTGGATTCTATTAAGCCCTCTGAACCAGAGGATTTGTCCACGGCGAAGTTCCCTCTCTGCATGATCAATTTCTTCTACATCTTCACTCATCTCCTCTTCGGGCACTTCTTCTTTTGATGTAAGCCCTCCTGCTTCCTTTAGAAATTTTAACCTACTGGTTGGGATGGTTGCAATGACCTAAAATAAACATTATAATTATGCCAAGAGACAAAGTTTGCAGAGAGGAGATGAAAATTTACAGCATACAAAAAGTACCAATGATAGGTTAGGAAAAAAATTGATACATAGTGACTCAACCGAGAAATCATATTAGCCTGAAAGCCTTTAAAGCAGACTTCCCTGTCTTAATCCCCTTCAATGAATTAGGAATAGAGGACAGTGGATTAGGGTAAGGCTACATTTGGGTTAAAATACTGAGAACAAATCATCCCTTTGGGATAAATGCTTGCAGATGCCCAGTGAAAAAAGTGAGTGTCCATCATTACTAGCTTTCACGAAGGTACAGGGGGACTGTCATTCTCTCTCTCTCTCTCTCTCTCTCTCTCTCTCTCTCTGCCAAACGGAGTTGGGCGAGGCTTACCCATTGCTACTCATTCCTACCCACGTTTCATACTCTCCCTTGTAGACATGGGAAGGTAAAAAGTAAAAGTGATAGAAAGGGACATGGAATTCTAAGAGAAGCCATTTTGTTGACCACATGGTTGGCTTTGGGAATTACCATCTAGGAATCCTTCATTTACTGAATGAACCATAGTATCTGTGTAATCTATGAATCCCATCCATGATCCGAGCAATACTTCAAATTTAGTCTCAAAAGAAGGATTTGGAAGCATAAATATAGCACTGTTTGCAACACTTTAAAGTAGTTGCGTCTTTCCTGAGATTGTGTGACCCAGGAAAGGGTGTGCTGGCTTTAAGGTGTTGTAGACAATGCTACAGTTGTGTTCCTGCATTCTCTAAAGCACTAGTTTTGGAAATTGGAATGCCTAATTCAGTTCTTCTTGCTGGTCCAAAGGATACACTAGATTCTTGTTGCCAAGAATAGTCTCACTAGAGTCTTTATAGAATGTTGAACCTCGTGCTAATGTAAATAGAACATATTTCCTTGAAGTATTAAAACAAGTCATATTTTAATGACTTGTTTTAATAGAAAACTTATCTTTCATGCAGATGTGCTCAGAATTAGGGATGGGTTTCAAAGTAGAAATATGAGCCTTGCAGGTCCTTAACATTAACAGAGAAGTGTTTTTCAATTTACTCTAGACAACTTCTTTGAATGCTTTGCATAGCCTTGATTACTGCTGTAACAATTACCCAGGATGTAAGTAACTGTCCTGAAGAAAACTTCTTATTCCAAGAATATATACAGGTATATATATATATATATCTGTTTGTCTGCTTTTAAACCATTTTATGAGCAAAAAAAATATTACCTGTAACCAAAGAGAAACTTGGCATACAGATCAAGAATCAAGCTCCTGAGCTAAGGAATGCTTATGCATCTCATTTTCTGGAATGTGATATGAATTAGAATTAGAATTCTTCATTGGCCAAGTGTGATTAGACACACAAGGAATTTGTCTCTGGTGCATAAGCTCTCAGTGTACATACAATAGTGATATATCATTATGTGTATGTATGTATGTATGTATGTGTGTATCTATCTATCTATCTATCTATCTATCTATCTATTCTAAAAAATATAAATGATTTTCTAATGAATATAAAGAAAATGGTCCTTACCTGCCCCCATACAAGTTCACCTAATCCAATAAATACACACCACATCCACTGGTCAAGTTCCAAAGGAGAACAACTAAAAGGTTTTCCACCAAATTGTACAATTACTATCTACAGAAGGAAAAAAATAAAATGAAATAAGCATTTACTACCAGAGTCTCAAATCCTGTATCCTTATTTTCTTCCAAAAATTAACATTTATATTTTTGTTTTCTGCTTCCTTAAAGAAAATAATACTAGCATGCTTTTGGACCAATAAATAGAACAAATGCATTATTGATAAGCTATAGCCTATACCTGCATACAGACAATTACCCAGTCTGAAACATTCTCACAATCAACAAGAAACAAAGGACAATGAAGGAGACAGACCCAACAACAAACCCAGATGTCTAATTTGCCCCCAATCTACAACAACAGCACCAACACAAATCCCAACAAATACACACATATGATTCGAGATGGCTTCACATACTCTTCCTCTAATGTGATATATTTATATTTGCTGTCATGTTGTATGCCACCCAGTCACATAGTTTGAATTGGGTGGCCTTATTTATCTGTGTAATAAATAGATAAATAAAGTAAATCAATCAATCAACACAACTCTCCTCCCACTATGAAAAAAAGACATACAGCAGATGAAGCCCCAAAAGAAATAAATTGATGGGCAAAAATAAGGAATGCTTAGATTTATATAAAGAACTTTAATAATGACCAAATTAGCAATTGATGTATACAATTTCTTTAGATTTTTTTTTAAAGGACTATAATATAGGATGAAAGTGTGAAAAGGAGAAAGACTGTACAGTGAAGCATGCAAATAATATCTGGCTGTCTTAGCATTGTCAGATAGATTACCTGTACAGCGAATGTACCCAATACAATAGTGCAAAATATAGGGTTTCTAAAGATGCCATCAAAAACATTCCTTTCACCATGGATTTTGCGTGCATTGATTTCATTGAATAGTTGCATCATGACAAAAGTATTGAAGATGATAGTGTAGTGCTCAGAAGGCGGAGAGTGGAGTGGTGCATTTCTGCCACTATCAATCATGAAAATTTTTTCACCTGGTCAAAGCAGAAAATAAACAGAATTTAAAAACATCATTTGAAGTTTCGATTCAGGATATAATTTGTTCACTCATCATCATGTTTGATGAGGTCATCTAGATCACCATTGCCACAAAATTCTGAAACAAACTATGTGTTCTCCAAGTATGATATAGTCTACAATTTCCAAGGTGGAAGTTTTTAAAATACAATTTGTCCCAGACAAACAGGACTACTTATGTCTAATTACGGTATCCAATCTAGTCACTTAGAACCATTAGGAATTTCAGCGGTGCAACTGAAGTTCCTTTTGGGCAAGTTTGGAGAAGAGTAAAAATAGGAATGGCACCAGGGCCTCAAAGGTGTCTATTCCCACTTCTACCCTTAACAAAGCCCCCCCTCCCAAAAAAAGTCTACAAGAATCTTCTAGAAAAATCTAGATGATTCTGCCCCTTCCAGTTATATTACTCTATCATGAAACCTCCTGCTGCCCTCTGGGGAAAAAAATTGGCTCTCCATCACTGATAGGTTACCTGTTCTTCCTTTACACCTAATGGAAAATTTTCAGTGTATTATGTAACTACAAGCTTTGCAGGATCCAATCTGGGTTGGTCACCGGAACCAGAGGTTTTGTCTTCCGAGCTTTTGGACTCATGCTACAAGCGACAAGCTTTATCACGCATGAAACCTAATGCCACCTAATAATATTGAAACTGAATGAAAGTAAATTTGCATAACGCAAAAAGTAAATGGCATCATAATATTTTTAAATAGTGGGTATATTTTACTGTACCAAAATGATATTTTCAAATGTAAGAGTCTTTCTAATTATGAAAGTGATTATGTTGTATACCCTGGATTTAATGTACTTGGATTTCACAGACATAGGATGCAATGCATGTGTTTCTGTATATGCATTAAATCTTACTTACCATTTTAAGCAAGTGTAAAATAATTAGAGTTGCATTTACCATTTTATGCATTTCAAAAATCACATTCAGATTTAAATTTTGTCCCTGGGCCACAATTTCCTTTCTCCCAATCCCCTACCTCATTAATTTGTTAAAGCAAAGCTTTACTGTATTTGAATCTGGTGGAATTGATAAAATCAGGATGCTAAAAATACCATTGATAAAAGTTCATCTAAAGGAGGTTAGGAAATATGGATAGTGTTGTAAGTCATATTACAATGTACTTTGTAAGAAGATAAATAATACTACAGAGACTTTAATTAACTAGAAAGCATAAGACAAATTCATCTAGAATTGTGATTGAAAATTCTATTGCAACTTTTTGTTAATTGGTTCCAAAAGTAATTTAGAATTTGAGTAGAATAATTACATTCAGATCACAGTACTGAGAATCATTTTGAGATGGAAGAAAAAATGAAGTATTAAAAAAAGGCTGAAAAACTGAGCAATAAGAATCACTAAATTTATCCAGGATGCATGTTTATTAAGTTTCAATAGAAACACATTTAGAAATGATAGAAAGGAATGTTTGTAACTCAGGGTTAAACTGTGGGGTCCTTGTTGCTCTTTGAACTTGGTGGTTTTACTTACAGATGTTTCATTCATGAACTAGGTAACATTATTAGTGCTAAAAGGAAATGGGGTTTGCTCAATCATTTAGAATTGATACCATAAAACAAGAAGTACCAGAAATTTGCTCAATAAATCAGCAGAAATCCATTTTAAAAAGAAAGAATTTGGAAGCCTTGTCCAAGAACAAGATAGGGCAAAAAAGGAGAAAAAAAATAACTAAACTGAACATATGACTAAAAACCTGAAGATAAGCCTCTAAATATTTCAAATCAATGAAAGGACTATTAAATAGTGAAATTGCAAGGACACAAAATAAGCCTTGTGTAAAATGGTGGACAGATTTCAATAGCATATCTGAATACATGGAGAAGATTTGACTCCACAATTTGATAATATGTACTACTAGTTGTTTTCTTTACAAGCTCTTTCACTGAACAGATAGTTCTCAACCTACAACAGTTCGTTTAGTGACCATTCAAAGTTACAACAGCACTGAAAAATATGGCTTATGACGGATTTTCACACTTATGACAATTGCAAAATCTCCATGGTCACATGATCCAAATTTGGATGCATGGCAACCACTTCATATTTATGATGGTTGCAGTGTCCCGGGTTCATGTGATCATTTTTTGCGACTGTCTGACAAGCAATGGGGAACCCAGATTCACTTAACAACCATGTTACTAACTTAACCTGCCATGATTCACTTAACAACGGTGGCAAGAATGGTCGTAAAATAGGGCAAAACTCACTTAACAAAGATCTCACTTAGCAACATAAATTTTCAATTGTGGTCATAGGTCGAGGACTACCTGTACTACCAGTTGTTTTCTTTCACAAGTTCTTCACCTTTGTTGAGCCAATACATTAATTAGTAAAACAAATAAAACAAAGAATAGAATTAAAACTGCATTGAAACAATAAAATTTTATGCATTCATAAAATCATAGAGATACTCAATAAAATGAAAAGAATGACTGTGATGGCTTTAACTTCTTCAACTTCCAACATGGTTAACATATCTGCTGAGAAGAAAACAATTTGTTTTTAGGCTTTTCTAGGTTTTTTTGTTTTGGTTTTTTTGAAGTAGAGGTTCATTTTCTCTCATTTGCATTATCATTTTGCAATGGCTGGGTAATGAACGCTGAGTATAAATGAAATGTGTAAGTTGGCTTTCATATAGAACAGGGGTGTCAAACTCACATCGTCATGGCAGCATCATGTGATGTATCAGGACTTTCCCCCCCCTTCACTAAACCGTGTGGGCGTGGCCAGGGCATTACGCATCCGGCCCGTGGGCTTGACAGCCCTGGTATAGAAGGTTCCAAACCACACCCCCTGATTGTTTCTATAGTTTTGTTTGCAACTGAAGTGATAATATTGCAGCTGGATGAGTCTAGCCAACAGAAACATTTGTCAGATTTTCAAGACATAGGTTGGTTCTGTCAGTAAAATGAGGTGTTGCAGGTGGTAGGAAATTATGATTCTCCATCTTAAATACATGAAGATAAGGCAGAAATATAAAAGGTTAAATTCACTGGAATTCTAGGCACTGTTCCATCATCCCATCAAGTGAAAGATTAGGAGACCAGGTGTTAAAAGTTAAGATAATGGTCAGGTTCTTTCTTAAAACCCAAGAAATTGTGTTTGAATTGACCTGTGACTTGATCACAAGGATCACATGGAATTGAGGTCAGACTTGTTTATCACTGAAATATATCCTTCCCTGCCATGGCAACCAAGATTATGTTTCTTTTCTTTTTCCTGTCATTGCCACTGAGCTGCCCTTTGCAGAAAAGGTTAGGACTAGAGCTTTGGGAGAACCCAGAGCTGAGGAACAGGCCCATCCGCTCAGCCTAGCTTTCTAAAGCCAACTCTTCTTTGCATGTATTTTTAGCTACTATTGTCCTATATTTTCTTGACTCTTCAGCTTTTTATATTTTGTGGCACAAAACAAAACAAAAACAAAACCCCTTACACATGTTACTGTGTAAAATATGTCAGACTTTGTTGCAAAATTAAATCCAGAAAGCACACACACAGGTAACTGATTCAGCAGGATTGATTTAAATAATAAACTTCTTTATAAACAAGAATATATATACAATACCAACAGTAGAGAACAGTTTCATTTCAGAGTTCAGAGCAGACAGAGTACAGAGTGGGCTGAGCCACCCCCAGTCTTCTAGCTTAAGTTTCAGTTTATATTCTCTGCACAGACTCATGTGTTTTAGCTCCCATTGGCTGACTTAGTTGCTATGCCTATTCATTGGCTGACCTTGTTACCATGTCTCTCCCAGTTCATGAATATTTTAACAAAATATATACATGATTAGATTTAGCTTGGGCCCAGAATATGTTTCAAAACAGAAAAAAATAACTCAATTTGTGCAGTACAGTCAGCATTGTGAATCCATTTTGAACTTCTGGGAATAGAGTTATTCTCTCACTATACTAAAAAATTCATTAATTAAAAAAACTAGTTTTCAAACTTAAGAAGAAAGAAAATTCAATCATCAATTGTTATAATATATTTAGGGGAGAATTTTAATGGTATAAGGTGCACCGAGTTACTGTAGTTGGATGATCATATAAATGTGTTTAATACATAAATAAATCAGAAAATTCATCTCTTCTACTGCAGCTTTTATATTAGTGTTGAATTGTGAAATCATGGCAGTAAATCTGAGAGAACCATGTAAACAGGTAGTCCTTGACTTACAACCATTTGTTTAGTGACTGTTTGAAGTTGCAACAGCACTGAAAAAAGTGACTTACAACCGGTCCTTACCCTTATGACCATCATAGCATCCTCACAGCACGTGATCATTATTTGGGCACTTGGCAACCCTCATGTATTTATGATGGCTGCAGCATCCAGGGGTTAGATGATCACCATTTGCAACCTTCCCAGCTGGCTTCTGACAAGCAAAGTCATTGGTGGAAGCCAGATTTGCCATGTGACCATGTGATTCTGTTATGGCTACATCTCACCTGTCCAAGCTTCATGAGCTGACAGCCTGACATTAGCAGGGGGGGGGGAATTAGCTTAACAATTTCACTTATCAACTGCAGTGGCTCATTTAACAACTACTGTAAAAAAAAAAGTTCATAAACTAGGCTTGACACACTTAAAAACTGCCTTGTCACCTACATAAATTCTGATCTCAATTGTGGTTATAAATCAAGGACTACCTATGCAGGCACTCTCAGATTATACAAGGATTCTGTTCAATTAATCCTTGTGTAATCCAATTTCCAATAGAGCGGCTTATATGCCATAGTATAATGCATAATACCAGCTGCCATTTTTGTATATACAAAACATCATTTTATGTATCTATGGAGGTTCTCAGTCATCCAGGTCATGGTTTGTCCCAAAGGTGCTTTTTTGAAAGGCAACTGTAACAGAGTTGTAACAGAGTAACAGAGTTGTCAATGCTTGGAATGCACTACCTGACTCTGTGGTTTCTTCCCCAAACCCCCAAAACTTTAACCTTAGACTGTCTACTGTCGACCTCACCCCATTCCTAAGAGGTCATCTATAATACTGGCCATTGCCTGTGTTTGGCTGATGACCGCAGGTACTTCAGAGATACCGGATCGGAGAAAGAAATCAAAATAACATAAACCAGCCAGAGTCACGCAGGTCTAATACATGCTTGACGAAATAAATAAATAAATAAATAAATAATAAATAAATAAATAAATAAATAAAAAAACCTGAACTTTGTTTTTCCTTGAAGATGTTTTGCTTCTCATCCAAGAAACTTCTTCAGTTCTGACTGAATTGTGGAGGATGGAGGGATGACTGCAAGGAATATAAATCCTTCCATCCTCCACCATTCAGTCAGAACTAAAGAAGCTTCTTGGATGAGAAGCGAAATGTCTTCAAAGAAAAACAAAGCCCAGTTATCATTTTATGTATGCATTAAACTGGGTCCCATTGTATTTCCATCATTTGCATGAAGTTGGGTTTACATAAATCAAGGCCAGCATATTCTGGGGACTTGTGCTGCTTAGCCAAGCCAGTTAGTTGCTTTCTCTCCTGAAAGAGTAAGACCACTAAGTTACTGATTCTCAGAGACAAAAACATTGTCGACAACTACACTATTATTTGGGTGGGACTTAGAAAGTTTTATCTAATATTTATTTGTTAAAATTATTTGCTGCCTAACTCCGTGTGGAACTACTCAAGGTGGCTTACAACAATAAAAATGAAGAAATGAAAAGAAGTGTAAACAGAAGTAAAATAATAGAACAGTAAAATAAAGAAAGAAAAAGAGAATACATCAATATGATAATGAAAGATGGATGGGAGGAGAGCAGAGAGCGAAGAGGGAAGTTGAGTCAACCATCTCCAGTTTTAGGTAACTAAATTTATGTAACTAAATAAGTTTTAATTAGTTAAATGCCACAGATAGCATTGCTGGAACAAAATTTGAAAATCCCATTGAAGTTACCAATCTTGTTGCTCATTCTTGAACCTTCCTTTTTGGTCTGCTTATATTTTGCTGACTCCTGTAAATACAGTCCAGCTAAAGGACATGAGACCAAGGATTATTATCAAAACATAGCAATAGCAATAGCACTTATGTACTGCTTCATAGTGCTTTATAGCCCTCTCTAAGTGATTTAAAGAGTCAGCATAATGCCTCCCAAATCTGGATCCTCATTTTACCGACCTCAGAAGGATGGAAGGCTGAGTCAACCATAAGTTGGTCAGGATCGAACTGCTATCAGTCAGTAGTGTTAGCCTGCAATATTGCATTCTAACCACTGCGCCACCACGGCTCTTCATAGCAAAGGTGATATCCACATCCAAGGCCAAGAAACAAGTGGCAGAAAGTCATTTACCCCATAAGACTGGGAGGGGAAAATGCACATTTATACCCTAAAGGGTTGCATGGAACAAACTGAATTGCTAGACTCTGCAGTACTTCATTTTCTTCATTACTAAGGTTTAATGTATTTGCAACCAACACCTTATTTTTCTGGGTATTGTCATTGAGTCTTTCCCTGCTATCTTTAACTGCTAGCTGAGTTTCTAGAGAAGTATTTAATGCACTGTCCTAGTGGAGCTCTGACAATATGTGAAAGGAAAAGACCACCTTGGTGCAATCAATGGAAGTTGTAGCTGATCTCCACTTCATGTAATAAAGCCCTAATGAAACTTCAGCTTGTTTTAAAATGTTGGTAACAAAAGGGTGAATGAATTTCTGGATTTCGTGAAGTCATTATTTGAATTATATACTCTGAATGAATTCCTGGTTATGTGGGATCCCATGTTGTGTATCATTTGCAGATTCAGAAGTCAAGTAGTTCATTATCTGTAGCTTGCAAAAGTAATGATAAATGACATTTGAGCTTACCAACAAAAAGGAGGGTAAAAATTAGAGTGAGTTGATACACAGCGTGGCCCAGAATATTTTTCATCATGGTACGAGAAATAAGGGGTTTGTTTCTACCATATGGTTTTCTTAGCAGAAGGGATTCTGTGGGAGGTTCCGTAGCCAGAGCAAGAGAAGCAAAAGTGTCCATAATCAAATTGACCCATAGCATCTGTACGGCTTTCAGAGGAGAATCCTGAAGACAAAAAAAAAAATGATAAAAAACATATCAACATCTTTATTATGTATAGTCCTTTAACATTTCTATGGAAGCATGTTGTCTTAGGATAACATGCTTTGCCATTCTAATTTCTATGTGTCCTCACAACAGGCAAGAAGACTTAAATGAGAAAGTTCCATTAATGTGAAATAATGATAGTGCATTAATCTGATCTACCTTACTTAAAACTATGCTTTCATCAGTCTCCTTAAATCTCACTGTCTTTGAGAATGTGTGGATTTGATACCAGTGGACTCAACACTATCAAACCTAAACCATGAGAACATCACTGGGAAATAATAGGAAACACAGAAACAGGACCGACAAAAAGAGCAGTCTTAGTTTAGAAAATAATGGAATATGAAAATAAGTAAGTCCTATTGTCTAAAAGGGAGGCAATTTGGTTACCCTGTTTCCCCCAAAATAAGACATCCCCTGATAATAAGCCCTATAGAGCTTTTGAGTGCATGGCAATAAGGCCAAGCGCTTATTTCAGGGTTCAAAAAAATATAAGACAGGGTCTTATTTTCGGGAAAACACGGGTATTTCAAATATTTTAGGCCTCAACTCCCATCAATCTCAACCAGAATGGCTAATTGTGTAGGATTGTGGAAGTTATAGTCCAAAATATTAGAAAGCATTAGGTTATAAAGCGCCTCTGCAATATTCAAGATTTTATGATTTGTTAGCTACAGTACTCATTTTCAATCCTGCATAAACAACCACTAGAAGGAGCTATCTGCTCACTAAAACTAGCAGGAACAACCTTGGCATCTCTAAACAGAACATTTAATAAACAACCACAAACTAATTAATATCTCAAGAGAGAAAGTAAATTACTATTAAATGTGTTTTATTAAACTGTGGCTTCAGTAATGACCTCTTCTCAGCATCTTCCATCGCTACAAAGTATAACGACCTATGGGATAAACTGATATGATAGACCAGTGAGAAATGAAATAGAATTTATTTTTTTCATTAGTTAAGAATATCCAATTGAATCAAATCAAAGTTTATCATAACATATGTCTTAATTCTAAACAAAATAAAGCTCATTTTGACAATGCAAATTATTCCAAAATTAATCTCTTCATTCACCATAATTGAGTAATAAGTGACTTGAGCAAAATTCTACAAATCTGCTCAGAATTGACTACTTAGTTAAATTTGTCTAAATATTACATAACTGTTTCTTGAATTCTCACCTTAACAATGTTCACCTTGTTCACTATTGTTAAGTATACATGAAAAATCCAAAATAATACACTGCTTATTATATTTGTATTAGCCACCCCCTCAAGACATAGTATTAGTCCTATTATGCTGGCATTTTTGCTGTAAAAATAATCCTGCTTTCAAGCATAGAATGCTTTTGTAGTTGTTCCAACGTAAACAAGTTTTCTCTGCATTTTCAAGTGGTAAGATCAGGCTGAGCATTGCAATGACAACTTGCTTTGCTTAAATTTACCATAAATATAACTGGATTAACCCAAAACAAATCCACCAACTGGCATATCCACATGCTACATATAAAAGCAGCTTTCCATTCCTTCCACAGCTTTTCCAGACTTCTCTTTTCACCTGAATGTGATCTATAAGTTCCTCAATCATCCAAAAAATATTGGAAAGTCATATGAGGAAGGGGGAAATGGGAACAATCTCTCCTTAATTAACCTATTTTCCTGTGATTTTATGCACCTTAAGGTAAATAGAGACATATATGATTCTTGTAGGTATTTTGGACTACTACTCCCAGGATGTACATCCCAATAACTATGAAAGAAATAAAGTCACTTTCTTGAAAAAAAAACTAAGATCTATGAAGAAGATTACAATATGGACTGCACCAACCAAACATGCTCAGAGGCTAGAATATAGTTTGTAGCACCTTCCCTGCTGCTTCTCTTCTGAAAGCAGGAAGGTAAATTTCACTGAGCAATGTGACCTCGTGTGTGATCGGGGAATATTTTGAATTGAAGTTATCAAGTGAGAATTCCAAACAGTTAAAAATGATTTCTGGAAGTGAAGTGTTCAATTTTAAATGCTGTTCTCACCCCATATGAATCTCTATTTTAAAAGCCTTTATACTATGCAAGTGTCAGTAAAATCCAAAAGAACCACAGTATGTAATGAAAAGCAAATTTATCGCTTTGATTCATCCTCTAAATTACACATGTGCAACTGTCAGCTGTTGTTTTGGGTATTCTCACTATTTCCCAGTACCAATCACTGCATGTTGCTTGGGTGACTCTAATAATTGTCTACTATTCTGCACAGTTCAGTCAAACATAAAAGCTCATTCTGAACCACAGACTAGGCAATAAACACACATTAGTTTTTGGTACTTGGTGTAGTGAAATTTCTACTGAAGTCCACAAGTCTTAAAGATGCCAAAGTTGGACACCCCTGGTCTAGACCCTTAGAAAGGGATGAATAAGATAGGCATTGGTCAACCTCCCGATTGGTGAAAAGAATTATTGCCATATATATAGAAAGCATAGGCATAGGAAGCATAGGCAGCCGTACAAACAGGCTGAAGAACAGTTTTTATCTGTGGGCTGTCAGACTTCTGAATGGAAAATAACTTTATAACAACATAGTACGATTGACTTGCGGGGCCGGCGCGATGTGCAATAAGCTTGCATGGAGTAGTAGGATTGTGTGTTTGTTAGTAGGATTCACTGAGTCAGGGATTTTGTGTCTTTCACTGTGAGTTGTATTGGGTTGGGGGGGTGCACGAAGGGAGGCTCAGCCAATCTCATTGTACACATGTTGTACTCTGACAATAAAGGTTTGAATTGAATATATGTTTAAGTCCAATCAGGGAGAGAGGAATGGGGGCTCTGCTGAGCTTTATCATGATTTATGCAATTGCTTTCTGATATGTTCATTCAATACATTTTTAATCCTCCCAGCAATAACATCCTTCTACATATAAACTAAAGCCATGCAAAAATAGATCAAATCCAAGCTTCTGAAATCATTAAAATATACAATGACTGGATAATTAAAATGTGGTTGGTTGGGTTTTGGCTTAGCATGTTGTGCAAACCTAGCAGTTATGGATTATTTAATTAATGGTAGTTAATGTAAACCAGATAGAAATCCATTCTGAGTGAGTCAAGGAAATGCACTCTTTTCTCTAAAGTATTCTTCTCTTGGTTTTTATTTGCTTATTGTCTTGCATAGCGTAATCATTACTCATTGTAAATGTTGACCTGTCTTTTCCCACCCATGCATGTTTTTAACTGAAGTGCTTCCTTTGAGAGTTTGTTGCTCAGAGGGACTAATAACCCTGAAGAAATCAATAGTTACAACCTTTGAACACCTTGAAAAATTTAGCAGAGTAACTTGGGAGGAGTTTCAATGTTGTGGCTTCCAAAAGAGACTGCCTCAGGTTTCACTTGGCCATATCATGATGACAAGGTAAACTTATTCTTTACAGTACACCTAATGACTTATTCATAATTTGCTCTGTGAGGCTGAATTTCCCTGTTGCACCAGAGTGAACAGTATGTGCTATGCGAATAATTGCACTATGTTTTCAAAGGTAGATTTTGTTACAAGCTTCTATAGACAAGGCACTGTGTATATACATAAACAGGGACACACACACACACACACACACACACACACACACACAGAAAGAGAGAGAGAGGGAAGGAGAGAGAGAATCAAGGTTTTTCTTCCCCACCCCCACTCGGTCTTCTAGGAGAGGGGAGGGAGGGAGGGAGGGAAAGAGAGGGGGGAGAGGGAGAGAGAGAGGGAGGGAGACTTTTTTCTGCTCCACAACTTTTGAAAACCATGATAGCATATTTCACATTTACAACTGTCATATGTAAAAAAGTGTATGTGTGTGTCTTCCAGAAGAAAATAGATTAAAACATTTTTTCTATAAAATACAGCATGGGAAGGCTGACAACATGAAGATGGAATAGAGAGAGCTGCAATGGCACCAGAAAAGGAAAAGAAAGAAAAGAGAATTAGGGGAAGGATCTAATTGGATGAAGATGAGACAAGGGAAAGAGATAATAAGTTAGGGGAGAAAGAAAAAGTGAGAAAAGTTTAGGACTACAGAAATGTTTAGGACTACAAAAATGTTCACTAGACAAATGATAGTTTTCTGACTCAAATTCAAATATGTGACATTGTTAATCAGCCTATTATGTTTTCAAGAATGTTAAATCAATGAAGGAAATAACATTGGGCTTTTTGCTTTTTAAAAACAAAATAAAACCATATGCATCAGTAGTGGGTTCTAAATTAGTTTGCTACTGGTTCGCACACGCTCGCACTCGACGCTTCTGCGCATGCGCAGAAGCATCCCGGGCAGGTGGGCGGAGCATCCCGGGCGGGTGGTGGAGCCTCCCACCGCCGCCGCTACCAGTTCTAAGAACCGGGCCGAACCGGGAGCAACCCACCGCTGATGTGCATACTGTAAACCTTGCTTCATTTAAAAGAGGATTATAAATCAATTACTAAAATGCATAGGTTCCTCTACAATATACCAGTGGCTCTCCCTATTCTATATAGTAGCTAAAAAGATTATTGCATAGGTTTCTCCCAGTAACTACAATATTGTAAACAAACAAAAAGATGTGGAAGGTGGCTATATGGGTAATCCTCACTTATTGATGGTAATTGGGTCCAGGAACCCTATTGCTAAATGATGTACTGTGTTTCCCCAAAAATACGACATGTCCCTAAAATAAGGCCAAGCCTGATTTTTGGGGTGGGCATAAATATACGCCCTCCCCTGAAAATAAGCCCTAGTGAAGGGGTGGCGTGGCCAGCACAGGAGGCAGCCCTTCCCTTCCCCGGTCACCTCATAGAGGTTCAGCCCCTTAATTGCTGCCTGCTGATCAGCTGAGCCAGCGAGGGCTGTGCAACTCGGCCCAGATCTCCAGAACACCTCCCAGCTGCCGGCCTCGTCCCCTTTTCCTGCAATCTGTGCAATCTTTCCTGTGTCTGTGCTACGATCCCAAAGAAAAGACAGGCTGCAGGAAAATCCAGCCCCCCCTTTTTTTCCTGCCGATGGTCTGTGGTGCGATTGCAAAGATAGAACAGTGTGTGTGTGTGAGAGAGAGAGAGAAAGAGAGAGAGATCCGATCCAACCTTGGAGGGTTATGCAGGGCTGGCAGCAATGTTCTCTCCATCCCTGTCCCCCCCCCTCTCTCACACACACACGTGAGTGACAGAGAGAAAGAAAAAGAGAAACGGGAACCGGGTAAGAGGACTAAGCCTCCCCTGCCCAGAAGCAACGTGCAGCCTCTCACAGTAACGAGAACTGCCTGCAATTCCCCTTACTGTGAGAGGCTGCACATTGCAAAAAAGAACGAAGCAAAGCAGTGGGGGGGGAGTGAGGACAAAGCAAGGCAGGGGCTGCGGAGCTGCCCCAAGGACCCGCATCGGCTTACCTGAAGCTTACCCTTTCAATCGGCAGGAAAAAGGGGGTGGGGGATTTTCCTGCAGCTGAGCCAGCGAGGGCTGTGCAACTCGGCCCAGATCTCCAGAGCACCTCCCCAGCTGCCGGCCTCATCCCCTTTTCCTGCTGGACCGTCTGTGCTGCGATCCCAAAGAAAGAACAGTGTGTGTGAGAGAGAGAGAGAAAGAGAGAGAGATCCAATCCAACTTCGGAGAGTTATCCAGGGCTGGCAGCAATGTTCTCTCCGTCCGTCCGTCCGCACCTCCCCCCCCCTCTCTCTCTCTCACACACACACATAGAGGTCCCTCACCCCCCCCCAACCCTCCCAAGGCAGCCACATCTCTTCACTAACCTCTTTCCAGCTCCGTTCTCCACTGTCACATGCAGGGCAAGAAAAGTAGTCTCTGAGACTACGGTAAAAACACCTTCCAACTTCACGAGATTTTTTTTTTCTTCATGAGAAGTTGGAAGGTCTGAACTACCGGTATTTTTTTTTTTTTGTTGTCCAAAAGACTTTCTTGTTTTGGGGGTGAGGGATCTCTATATATGTGTGTGTGAGAGAGAGAGGGGGGGACGGACGGATGGAGAGAACATTGCTGACAGCCCTGGATAACTCTCCGAAGTTGGGTTGGATCTCTCTCTCTCTCTCTCTCTCTCTCTCACACACACACACACTGTTCTTTCTTTGGGATCGCAGCACAGACGGTCCGGCAGTAAAAGGGGATGAGGCCGGCAGCTGGGGAGGTGCTCTGGAGATCTGGGCCGAGTTGCACAGCCCTCGCTGGCTCAGCTACAGGAAAATCCCCACCCCCTTTTTCCTGCCGATCGAAAGGGTAAGCTTCAGGTAAGCCGATGCGGGTCCTTGGGGCAGCTCCGCAGCCCCTGCCTTGCTTTGTCCTCACCCCCCCCACTGCTTTGCTTCGTTCTTCTTTGCAACGTGCAGCCTCTCACAGTAAGGAGAATTGCAGGCAATTCTCGTTACTGTGAGAGGCTGCACGTTGCTTCTGGGCAGGGGAGGCTTGGTCCTCTTACCTGGTTCCCGTCCACCGTTTCTCTTTTTCTCTCTCTCTGTCGCTCACACACACAGAGAAATATTTGATCTCTTGAACTGCCGTGCACTTTTCGCCCAGAGGGAGACGAAGTGGGTGAAAAGTGTTTGGGAGCCCGATAGGCACCGGCCTGCATTGTCAAATGTTTGGGCTGCTGAGCCTGTATGCCTATTCGGTGCTGCAGGGGCCGGGCTACAGCTACGCCAAGCCAGGCGCTTTTCGGGCTCTGGCCCTGGTGGCCACTGCAGCTCTCATGCCAGCTCTGTGGGGCAAGCAAGCATGGGGCTGCCCTGGTTGCCTGCGGCGGCTCTGCAACCACCTCGCCTTCCGCCCAGCGCAGCCCACCGCCAAGCCCCAATTGCTACCCAGCAGCCTCCAGTACCTCCCACTGCAACTATGGTACCTCACGCACAGCTGGCCTGAGAGCTGCAGCACCCACCAGACCCAGGATTGTAGCCTGGCACCTGCAGCACCAAGTAGGCATTTCAGGCTGGCGCTCAGTAGCCCAAAGGAGACGCCTTCCTGCCAGAGTTCTGTGTCCAGCCAGGGAGCAGTTCCCAGGACTGCCCGATTCTCAACCAGCCGGCTGCATGGTAGGAGGGGGCTTCCTTCCCACTTCCCCCCAAGACCCTCTCAAGCACCGGGCTCCGGGGTCCACCCCAGGGAGCCTCAATCGGGGCCAAGCTCTTGGCAACCGATTGAGGTAGGACTGTTCTTGAAGGGGGCGCGAGACGCATGGGGCCTGCTGCTGCTTTTGCAGCCTCAATCGGCTGCAAAAGCAGCTGCGATTCTTGCCATCTCTTCTCCCCCCCTCGCCGGGCATGGCAGGGCTCCTGCCCCTTGCTTAGCCACCCGCCCCCTTTAGGGATGCAATTTGGGGGCGGCAGGTGGGGCGGGGGGGAAGCGATTGGCTTCCTGCCCCTCGCTTCTCCCCCACCCCTCCCCACCTGCCACCCCCAAATTGTGCCCCAAAATAATAAGAACCCCCCCAAAAATAAGGCCAAGCCCTTATTTCGGGGTTCCAAAAAAAAATAAGACAGGGTCTTATTTTCGGGGAAACACGGTAATCAAAAGTTGAGATGTGACTGCCCTGACTTATGACAGCAGTTCCAGCAATCCCAGTTGCTGTCATTAGACGAATCTTGTGAGGTTGCATGTGATTGTCATTTGAGACCTCTTCCCAGCTTCTCCATTGACTCTGCTTGTCAGAAGCCAACAGAAGTTCACAAATGACAGTCATATGACCTCAGATCTCTACAATGTTGTAATTGCAAGCTGCTTGCTTGGTACCTGAATCATGATCATGTGGTCATGGCCACAACTATGAGGCCCAATCCTAAGTACCCCTCATTCAGCGCTGTCATAAGTTTGAACAGGTGCTGAACAAATGGTGATTCAATGAGGATTACCTGTATAATCCGAAATGCTATGCCCCATTACAGTATCCAGAATCAATTTATTTCATGGGAGATTTAAATATTCACATAACCTGAAGTCTTTGTTTCCAACCCTCGTGGATTTTTGCCTAGCATATGAACACAATGCAGTGACTTGCTTTAGCCACCGCACAAAGTATTGCTTGGGGCTGCTACCAAAGAAATAAGACCTATGTGTTTATAAAATAATTAGAACACTGTTTCCCCCCCCCCCTTACATTAGTGATGATAACTATTTTTCATCTCAATCATATTAATCAGACAGCTGTGGCCAAGCTAGGTACTGTCTTAATCCAAAGGATCACTGCAATGCCCAGAGTTGACCTTAATTTACTCTTAGCCTTACCTGGGTAATGCAAGCACCAGTGAAAGCCACGATCACAGCCACCACGTTTACGGTAAGCTGGAACTGCAGGAACTTAGAGATACTGTCATAAACATTACGGCCCCACATTACAGCTTTCACAATACTACTGAAGTTGTCATCTGTGAGGATAATATCAGAAGCTTCCTTTGCCACATCTGTTCCTGCAATACCCTGAAAAATAAAGAGATGCCAACAGTAATTTTCTAGAAGGAGAAATAAGAAATCAGTTTGGATTAGTACCCAAATATGGTCTACAGCAGGGGTCTCCAACCTTGGCAACTTTAAGACTGGCTGAGGAATTCTGGGAGTTGAAGTCCACAAGTCTTAAAGTTGCCAAGCTTGGAGACCCCTGGTCTATAGGACCGAAAAAAGGGATCTCCCCCCCCCAAAATACTTTACCCTTAAATATCTGTTGAGGGATAAAATAGCAGCCAAGAACCAAAACAGTGTGGAAGTAATTTCTTGGACTAGCTCCCTTCAACAGACTTTGTACAGCAGATGGCAAGCATACTGGAATCTGTTTGTGATCTGACATATTGCTCAGAGCTGAAGTTTTAGTTATTACCCAACTGCCCTTACAATGGACATATTTTCAAAACCATTTAGAAAATCCAGGTAATGCCACAAAATAGTATGAGCTAATATTATTAAAATATATTGCAGCATAACAGTAGATTGAGAGAATCATTGAGAATGTTTTTTCATCATTAAAAGAAACCCAATTCCAAATGCAATGCATTCACTCACAGAAGTAGATCAAAATTGAAACCAGAAACCAACTGAAATATACCATTGCAAAGCCAACATCAGCTTTTTTAAGAGCTGGTCCATCATTAGTTCCATCACCAGTCACTGCTACAACCTGCCTCTGCTCCACCTGCGTGCTGTCAATGATACCTGCAAAATATGGCAATGCATTCTTAAGTAATCATGTAAATATATGCCATTTATGTATGTTAGAAATTTGCCCAACTTCAGGAGGCTCTGTGCAACATGCAACATTAAGAGCAACAGAGATTTTAAAAGGTGAACAAACTATGTATGCCTCAGAAGAAAAGCAGGTAACATGTCTATGGAGATTCTCAGTCATCCAGGTCATGGTTGTCCCAAAGGTGCTTTTTCAATAGGCAACTGGACTTTCTGGTCCAGTTACCTCTTGAAAAAGCACCTTTGGGACATGCAGGTAACATATAAAATATTAAAAGGATCTTACTACCAACCCTAATCCAAGTCTTGGAGAAAAACTCAAGCTTTCAAAGACTTTTCAAAGATAGTCAGAATGCACCATACAGATCTTTATGAAGATGATATTCCAGCAGACAGGCAAAATAGAGAAGGGCTGCTTTTAGGGTTTTGCCAGGTGACATCTTTGATCATCAGTTTGACTGACCAGAGTTAGTCCACTCTATCAATTGTACAGAGCAAGCAGAAATAGCTGGTCCCCAGACTTCCAGAAATCTCCTGACAGTGAGAACAAATAACCAGTGGAACAACTTGCCTTCAGAAGTTGTGGGTGCTCACTGGAGGTTTTTAAGAAGAGATTGGACAGCCATTTGTCCAGAATGATATAGGGTGTCCTGCTTGTGCACAGGGTTGGACTGGAAGACCTCCAAGTTCCCTTCCAACTCGTATTCTGTTAAGTGCTTTATGGGTGGTAAATACTACTAACTGGAAAACAAAGTCTCACACTTTTTACATGTCTGTCATATACAGTGCACATTTTAAAAAAAGAGTCTGATCACATGACATAGCAATAGCAACAGCACTTAGACTTATATACCGCTTTACAGTGCTTTACAGCACTCTCTAAGCGGTTCACAGAGTCAGCATATTGCCCCCAACAATCTGGGTCCTCATTTTACCCACCTCAGAAGGATGGAAGGCTGAGTCAACCTTGAGCCGGTGAGATTTGAACCGCTGAACTGCTGAACAGTCAGCTGAAGTAGCCTGCAGTACTGCACTCTAACCACTGCGCCACCTCGGCATCTTGAGGATCTATCTAACTTCTATCCTATAACTAAGGTATAGTACCCAGATTTATCTTATTACTTATGGATCAAGTCAGGGGTGAAATTTAGCAGGTTCTGACAGGTTCTGGAGAACCGGTAGTGGAAATTTTGAGTAGTTTGGAGAACCGGCTAATACCACCTCTGGCTGGCCCCAGAGTGGGGTGAGAATGGAGATTTTGCAATATCCTTCCCCCAGGAGTGGGGAGGGAATGGGGATTTTGCAGTATCCTTCCCCTTCCATGCCCACCAAGCCATGCCCACAGAACCGGTAGGGAAAATTTTTGAATTTCACCCCTGGATCAAGTCCTCCAATTTTATATTCATATTACTCAGAGTGCCCAAGGCATTGCTAAAATTTGATTAATTTTATTTGTGGGTGCAAAAATGTCTCCGCAATCAATTGTCCTAGACTCCACCTAGGAATATTAAGAATGCACTGAAAATAATAAAACAGTCATAGCCAAGAAAATTAGCAGAGATGAAGTTTGAAATGCAATCTCCAATTTCAATCAAATCAGAAACTTTTCTACGAGTCCATCAACAAAAAGATTTTCAATAAACTACTCAATACCTGAAAAGAAAAAGCAGTACAGTTCTGAGTGCAAGTATGGGTCAATCCAAAGACAATACAATGGGGGAAAAAAGGGAGCGGGGAGAAGTTGAAATAACTTGTAATGACAGCAGAAATGGTGGAGAACAGAGTAAGGAATATCAAGAATTGGTCAGCATCTGATGAAGGTTGTTCTGGTTGAAACATCTGACTGGTCTACACTTACTTATTGCCAAACTGTTTAACAACAGTTTCTACTGCAAGGAATGGAACTGAAGATTGGTTAACATCAGGGGTGGGTTCTGGTTTTCTTCGCTGCCAGTTTGCTTAGTGTTGTGCTTTGCGTGGGCGCAGTGCACTTCTGCATGCGCAGAAGCAAAAAACAAGATGGCAGCGCATATGGAGCCACCGAAAGCACCAGTTCGGGGGTGTGGCAGGCCTGGGTTGCTGCCGGTTCTAGCGACCCAGGCCGCCAAGTTACTACCGGTTCTAAAGAACCGGTCCGAACTGGGAGGAACCCACCTCTGGTTAACATCTGACAAAACTTAGCTGACAATAAAAGATCCAACAAAAAGAATAGCACCAGACAACTACAGGCCAATTTACCTGTTTACCAACAACTGTAAAAGTGCTAACTGGTCTGGTAGCTGATGCAGTCCCACTACATCTGGTTGAAAACAAGCTCTTTCTTCTGAACAGAAAGAAAAACCGCTCAAACAGCAGAGGGACAAATGATCAGCTCCTGAAAATTGATTACTTTGGAAAATTGTAAGAGAAGGAAAATCAATTTAAATGTAGGTTGGATTGATTGTAAGAAGGCATTTAACTCCCTGCCACATGATTGGATAATCAAATGCCTAGAAATAACAGGAGTCAGTAGAAAAATCAGAAGCTTTGTGCAAAGATCAGTGCACAATTAAAGACACAGTTGGTGGTCAATGGTGATTGACTGGGAGAATTTAACATCAAGAGAGAAATCTTTAAGGAGATTCACTATCACCACTATTGTTTGTCATTGCACTGATTCCTCTGTCAACAATACTGAACAAGTAGGCCAGGCTATGCATACATCCTGTAAATGGATGATCTGAAGCTGAATGGAAAAATACCATCTGAAATCGAATCACTGTTTTCAACACTGTCCACATACACAGTCAAGATATTGCAATGGAGTTTGGACAGGACAAACGTGCCATCCTTATCTTCAATAGGGGATAGCACTTAGACTTATATACAACTTCATAGTGCTTTACAGCCCTCTCTAAGCAGTTTACAGAGTCAGCGTATTGTCCCCAACAATCTGGGTCAGACAAGTAGTAAAAACATCAAGTTGTTTTACTGGATGAAGAAGATTACCACAAATATCTAGGCAATCTTCAGGCTAACAACTTCAAGCACACTGAAGTCAAGAAGAAAGTTAGTAGTGAATACATCAGAAGAGTGAATATCTTATCGTCCAAACTCAGTGGCAGGAATATCATCAAGGCAATGAACACCTGGGAAATTCCAGTGATTAGATATATAGCTGTAATAGTGGACTGGACTCAAGCTGAAGTAAAAAACCATGGATAGGAAGACCCCAAAAATAATGCCAATAAATTAGTTCTTCATCCACAGAGTGTTGTTGATAGATTCTAATTTTCAAGAAGCATAAGATAGGTGTGAAATATGCATGCACACCAGATAGTTGAATAAGGGGGGGGGGAGTGGGATCCTGATTAATTCTTCAAGCAGAAGAACATGCATATGGTCAAAACTAAATGTCTCAAATAATTCTGTGTAACTTTAAATGAAATTCATTAAAAAAAGAAAAAGATGTTCCCAAGCCAAAAGCACTCTTCTTCCATTACAGGCATTATTCCTCTCTTTTCCTGCCGGCTCTGCTGTTTGCTGAGTGCTTTCGCCACTGTTTTAAACTGAAGTTATATAAAATATTCAGGTCTGTTTTATTTATGCCGTAATCTTATGCTCTGCAACCCATCTCGTTTAGATTCATTTTTACCATCGCTCAACCCTGCTAACTGCATTTCCTCCACAAAAGAGTTCATTTTTGTCCTATTGTATATTAAGTGGATGAGTAATTGGAAAGGGGGGGGGTTGCATCTTTTAATGCAGACTGAGATGAAATGAATTTTGAGAGCTTAATTCTGCAAGATGCTAACAGCATAAACATTTTAGCAGGATTTCTGACATCAAATAAAGCAAATGTTAGATTGACTGTTGCGAATGTGTGGCTTTGTATGCATTATTTTTAAAAAAAGATATTTTGATCCTTTTTAGAGTTGGACAATGAAGTGAGAAGGCCACATGCTTTACTTCTTATGATCAGTACCAAAGGCATAATTATTATTAAATTGGAGAGCAACAACAGTATACATTTTAAAGACTAGCATAAATAATAAAATGGCCAACTCCTATGGTGGAAGACAGCAAAAAGTATCTCGCACTGACATGGGAAGATGATGCAAAAAGATGTAAAAATGCAAAGGCTGTTGAACTCTTATACCTCAAAATATGGGCATTTCACAAAGGATAGACTGATTTTGCACATCTGGATTTTCCTGGCAATTATTGCTCTTGGTTGGAGTAGTTGAAAAAATATAGCATGCATTAAAAAAGATGTGTGGAAATCAAAATATATGTTTGGGGTAAGTGTAATTTAATTTAATTTAATTTATTCAGTGTAGAGGCTGCCCAACTCTAAAGGACGTTGGGAAGCTAACAATGTAACAACAATAATGTACAATATAATGAGTCAGAAACAATATAAAGAAGGATCAAAATATCAATATGACGAGTCAGAAACAAAATAAATAAAATAAAGTTAAAAAGAACCAAAAAAAACAAGATGGCAGTCCAGCAAACACATCTCACAGGGGCTCCTTCCACCCTAGCCCAGGGACCTAAGAGAATGGCCAGGGTTAACATATTATCATCAGGAAGAGAGTTACATGGATTTTAGAACTTCATTCTAGAAGGCAAGTGCCTCAATAAACACTCTTATCATCAAAAAGTTGTTACACCTAATTTCTTGGAGCTATGTGCCTTATGATTATGTTCAGGAAATTGTGTAAAGGAAGCAAACTGTTTTAAGTTTCTACAAAAGTCATCATAGAATAACAGATATGTAGAGATACATCCAAAGCACAGTCTTACCTTTTACCAAGGTATGTTTATCTGTGGGTGATGAACGAGCAAGGACACGAAGTTTTGGCCATATTTTATCAATGCGTTCCTGCTCTATCTGAAAGTAGTAAAAAGGGTAACAAAAAGAATGCATTTGTCAGTCTTCAATTCATTCCAGTGTCATTTTAAAAAATATCACTTTTAAGGATGAGAAGAAATATTCCAGTCCCCATTCAAATTAATATGCCATCAATTGTTGTCTGAATAATATTGTTGTACTATTTTTTAATATTGTGCTACTTTCAACATCTTGTTCTAAATATTCCTGATGAATACCAGATTATTTTTTCTACGTAGTTTCTGCATCAGTTTTTTTTATAAATGAAATAGGAATTTTCTAAACTTACAAAAACACTTGTGATTAAATGTAGAATAGATTTCTGTCATATCTTAGTGGGATCAGTCCTATTATGAATAATAAAAATTTTTATGGAGGGAGGGAGGAAGAGAGGGAGGGAGGCTGACCTGTGTTTTATAGTTATGATATATATTAAAAAATATTAATAAAAGTGCTTTTCAGCTTGAATGTACGCAAAAAGAATAACTGGATTTTGCAAATTTTCTGTGCTATTTCACTCTTCCAGCTGGTAAACCATGGATTAAATAAACTCCAATAGGAGACAATAGCTCAGGGTTGAAGTGTGAAATCATTGGTGCTCTCTGAACTTGGTTGTTTGCTCACAGACGTTTCATTACCCAACTAGAGAGTATCATCAGTATAAAGGACCTAGCTGAGTTTCCACTAATGATGTTACCTAGTTGTGTAAGAAAACATTTGCAAGCAAATAAACAAGCTCAAAAAAGCAAAAAGAACTTCACATTACATAATATTTTTAAAAAGGATTGCAAACTATGCTTCAATCCTGCTTTTGAGAAATGGTGAAAACTAGTGTTTATCAATTCAGATGTTGTTTCCAGGAAAGTGCAAGTCACTTATTAAAAGGAACAGGGAACAGATAAAACAGGGCATGGAGCTTTTTCAAACAGCACCACGTTTTGATGCACAAATGAGCAGTAATGAAAACTGAAATGTATGGAAGGGTTTGAATTACTCTTCACAATTTCTGTTAGCATTTAATATTACAGTATTGCCATTTTTTTAATTATATCTCTTGCACAGAAAACTAAAAAAAAAATGGGGGTCAACACATTAAATACAAAAACTGCTTTCTCTTTCCAGTTCTTTAACAATTGGACAGAATATATGCTGTTCTGCACATGACTTACATCTCCCTTCTCATTTCGAATCCTTCGATTAAAATCCTTTCCTTCAATACAGAGGAAATCTTCACCAGGATGAATAATTCCACATTTTATGGCAATGGCACGAGCTGTATTGATGTTATCTCCCGTAACCATGCGGACTGTAATTCCAGCTCGCTGGCACTTTCTTATGGCTTCTGGGACCTAATCAAACAGTGACATGGAATGGAAGATGATGGAACAGAAAAGCAGTATATAGCATAATAACAACTCATCAGAACCGTACTTTGGAATGAAGTATTTTCAAATATTGAAAACTGCATCATTAGTAAATGAGAGAGAGAGAGACATCATGGGCCTTTTGGAGTTGTAAGAATATACAGTCCCTAAGAATAACATATATGGCAAAGAGACATTCTGAAGAGTTTGCAGAATGCCATGTACTCTAATTACTAGTTTATAGACTTATTTTTTATGTCCTTAGAAACAAACTGATTGCTAATGAGGAATGGATATTTTACTTTTGAAAGAAGATGAAAATCATATTAAGATCCTGCTCATAGTTCAAAACAGAATTTTAAAAGAATTTAATTTGGAAAAAAAATACTAGAAGCATAAGAAATCATAATACTAGAAAGAAGACATGAGTTAAGCAAGCAAATATCAACACAATGGCACAAATTTATGTGCTCCAATTGTTTGCAGAGACATCACCCTGCCAACAAAAGTGCGTATAGTCAAGGCTATGGTCTTCCCAGTTGCAATGTATGGCTGTGAAAGTTGGACCATAAGGAAGGCTGAGCACCACAGAATTGAGGCCTTTGAACTATGGTGCTGGAGAAGACTCCTGCGAGTCCCTTGGACTGCAAGGTGATCAAACCGGTCAGTCCTAGAGGAGATCAACCCTGACTGCTCTTTAGAAGGCCAGATCCTGAAGATGAAACTCAAATAGCCACCTAATGAGAAGATAGGACTCACTGGAGAAGAGCCTAATGCTGGGAAAGATTGAGGGCAAAAGAAGAAGGGGACGACAGAGAATGAGGTGGCTGGATGGAGTCACTGAAGCAGTAGGCGTGAGCTTAAATGGACTCCACAGGATGGTAGAGAACAGGAAGGCCTGGGGTCGCGATGGGTCGGATACGACTTAGCAACTAACAACAACAACAATGTGCTCCAATTGTTTTACCTGAAAAGCACATACCATTTGTGGAAGTGGAAAAGAACTGCTAGTGAAGAATCACATTTCTCATACACCACAACTGTGCACTGCCATGGTGATAAGCTTGTTTGAATCAATGAGTAGGATGTTAATGTTTGTACAGAGCAGGGGTGGGCTGCTCTTGATCTCCAAGTTCTACATTTCTTTTCTTTTTTTCTTTTGCCTTCCCCCCCTTTTTTATTATGTGTTATAAATATTAATTTATTCTATTGTTTCCATATATTATTGTTTCTATAAAATGTTTAAAAACTATTAACAATCTATTGTTGAAAAACTTGGAATATTGAGAGTAGAAAAGAGAAAGAAAAAATGTTCTATAAATATTAATTACAGTTTAACATAGCAGTATAACAGGCATAAAATTATTTAGCTGTCTCATCCAAGTTGAATGTAACATTGAAGAACCACTACAACGCACAGCAAAATAAATGTTTCATATTTTTAAGAGATTAAGGGTTGCAATGAGAGAAGAGTTAGAGTTGTGGGATTTTTTTAATAGTGTTAATCTCATATAAGGTTCACATCACATTTTTGCATATTTCTCATTTTATAATGGTTAAAAATAATTGTCATGCTGTGGTGCATACAAATAAAGTCTTCTCAAGTCAAGAAGATCTTCTGGCAATTTGTTAAGAACACTATGGAATGGGTTTTCATTGTTTTCCTCTAGAATTTTTTGTTTGTTTGTTTGCTTGCTTGCTTGTTTAGGTTTGGGATTATCTGGTGGCTTTCCATCCAAGTCTTAAATAGGCCTTCTTAGCTTTCTGAGATCAAGCAAGGTCATCCAGGTAGTGAGAAGAGGCACAAAAAAAAGTAGCTCAGAAAGCAACCTGAGGCCCAGGAACAATCTCCCATCTTTATCTCAATGAGTCCAACAGAGAAATGAGGCCACGCTATGCTGTGCTTACTACTAGGATATGACTTGAACTCCAGGATTTGTTTAGAAAATAACCCACTATAAGGATCACTTAAGAACTGTTCCTCTACTTTGTAGATCAATTATCACAATTTTTCTACTGTCTATTGAATTGAGCAATTCCTCCATCAGCCACGGGGCAATCAGTAAAATCTGTTTTATCTTCATGTCTTTTATATCCACATTCAGAGCTCCCCATTATTACTATGTAATGACTATAATTGCTTTTTCTCTCACTCCGTGGTTGCCTTCCTTTCCCTCCAGGCATTCAGCTGTTGGTAGAAGTGCTAATAACTAAGCATGTCCCTTAATTCAGTTATAACTACTGATTAGTTCATAAGAAAGAGAGCAATATAGATATTACAACCTATGGTAAACCCACAAATTAATAAAATGTGAAATATAAAATAAACAAATAAATGAATCTTTGAACAAATTTTCAGAACAATACATTTGAACTGATTTGATATTAACTGCATCACAACTTTCTAACACAAATGCAAACAGGATTGTCTGATTATGCAAATTCCAACCATAGGGGAAAGAGCTACACCAGACTCTGACACTTTAGGAGTGAAGAATGTCTTTTCCAGGAGGCTTAATCTTTGTATCTTCAAGTTGAAATCTTCAGGGTAAATTTCATACATTTTTTTTAAAATATATATTTGGAAGTTTTTATCTGGGATTCATAACACAGTTGAATATGAAAAAAACACTCAAATTACCTTTAGCACAAGCTGGCCCCCGGTGAAATAAATGTTGAGGTATCACTTTTGTCAAAATAAAGCAATCAGATGAGCCATTCTAACCTACTTGTTCTACTGTACTGTGGCCCATACTTAAAATGCTGAGAATCTCAATGTGGACCTAAACCAGAGATGTGTGAACTGCTGAAAACTCTCCACATCAGTAGATCATTGTTGCTATCTCAGATTTTCTTTTAAAAAGCAAATAAACTATAATTATAATACTCTTTTCAAAAGAATACGATTGTGAAAGCAAAAAAATAATAATAGTTAAAGCGGTCCTCCATGAGTAAGTAAAATCCATCTTCCAGTTCTGTTAAATTTCTATCCCTTGCAAAGAACAGTCAGAATCACTCTACCATTTATTCTGGTGTTTTAAAGCTTGTCTTACTGTGTCTAGAAATAGGGGGGGGGCTGCTGCTAGCTTCTTCCCTGAAGAGTTATCTTTACTTGCACGTTACTGAAGAAATTAGTGAATACCACAGGGCTGTCAAACTTCCGGCCCGTGAGCCGGATGCATCATGTGCTGGCCACACCCACGCCCGGTTTAGCGAAGGGGAGAAAAGTCCCAATACGTCACGTGATGCCGCCGTGACGACGTGAGTTTGACACCCCTGGAATAACACAATGCAAGACACGTCCCCCAGCCAATGCATAAGCTGCTTCACCCCACCCAAACCTTTCAAACAGAATGGTGAAAGGACTTTTGTATCAAAATGAATGAGAATGGTTGAAATCAATGCTAGTTAACTAGTTAAGTGTCACAAAGTCACATCTGATTCTGGGGCATTCTATAAATGAAAGCTTGCCATTTCAACCTCTAAAAGCTCTCAATTTCTTTGATTGCATCTATTCATTGCCTTTCTTTTTCTAGTTCTCCTTTGTTCTTGTTCATTGCCTGCTTGCATCACATGCCAAAATTATGTGAGATTCTGCTTGCTGCACATCACCTCAAGGGAGCAATCAAGTCTTTCTGCGGTCAAGGAATGACTGGTTCTTCTTGCAATCCTTGGTACTTTTCATGGCCACTGTTCAGAAGCATCTACATTTCTCTTTCACTTTTTCTGTGTTTAGCGTTTACAGACTTCCGGGACCATCAGAAGTCTACTGCTTTAACTATTCTGATCTTTGTTGTTCTTGAAAAAGCCCTTCTGCTTCACAATCTGGTCTAGGTCTGCTATTGTTTTCCTCTCTAGAATTAATTTCCAGCAACCTGCCCATCTTTATTCTGGAGCCCAAGGAAACAAATGTTTCTACTGTCTTCCTTTCATCATTCGCAAATTCACTAAGCATGCAGGTTAGCATAATATTTGTCTTCTTAAATGGAGGTGGGGTGGGGGGAACAGCACACACCTTAAATAAATAAAATGAGTATTAGCAAAATAGTTCAAGTTCTTATACTTAAATGAGAATTCTAAAGGAGTTCACATATTCAGTTGTACATATTGTTTTATATTGCATTATGTTTGGAAATATTGAAAAGTTGACATTTTTTAAAAAGACCTTGGTTTGGTTGTTTTTTTTTACTACCCACAGGGGGAGAAAAAATCCTCTGAGCTTCTTGGGCTTTTTGTTTTGTTTTACAGTATTTTTACCTCTGGTCTTACAGGATCTTCTATGCCAACCACACAAATGCAGGTAAGATCAGTTAAAATATCATTTTCATTGTCCCATTCTGGTTCAGGATCACTGGGAAAGTCTCGAAAAGCAACACAGATGGTTCTCAATCCATCACAGGCCATGGGCTCAATCACTTTCTTAACCATCTCATCTCTATCACGAGGTCTAAAAATGCGAAACTCTCCTGCAGCATTAAGAATCTTAGAACATCTGGAAAGAAAGGAAAACAAATGACTGGACCACAACTGCAAAGAAGTAAGATTCAACAATTGAGAGGGATGAATGAGATTATGGCATTTAGAATAAAAAATTTTAAAAAATAGCAGCGGAAACTTGGATCATACCTGCCTCAAATAATGAGTGATGAAATTCCAATTAACAAAATAAAGTTTTTTCAAACAAAGAGACTATGTCAAAATATCTGTTTACCGTCTCCCTTTATGTATTAGTCCAAATTCTGCCCAAAGCAAGTACTTATAATAAAAACAGATATTGGTGACACTTGATTGGTGAACTTCATACATATTTTACTCAGAATTGTGCAGGAAATGATGGTACACTAAAAGAACAAATGTATTACAAATTTTACATAAAGGAATGTCTCATTGTTTTTATGGAGATTTGGAGTTTCATTAGGGATACATCTATTTGATTGACTATCTGTGGCAGTAGTATATTTATATTCACAAAGCAACTGGGAACACCTCCATATAGAATTAATGAAAAAGGGTTCAAAACAAATACCGTGCACATACTTCTTTAGGACAATTTCAGAAGCCCCTTTGCTATACATTCGGAAGCTGTCATCTGGCATTTTAATGACAGTGCTCATTGACTTTCTCACAGAGTTAAATGTGTAAACTTTGTAGAGTTTCTCTTCAGGCATTTGATTCCGAACAGGCTGATAATCCTGCTTTAGATCCAGCACAAATCCAAGCAATCCACATTCTGTCTTGTTGCCAACCTGACGAGGTAGACCACCTTCCTTTTCTGGTGGCTAAGGAGAGAGAAAAAATGGACTTCAGGGTTTGTCATTTAGCATCCTCACCTGATCTCACCTGTGATGACATGTAGTTCTTCCCTATTATCATCGTTTTTAGATAGCCCTCAGCTTATGATCAGAATTGGGACTGGAACTTCTGTCATTAAGCGAATCATGCAGTTATTAAGCAAATCTGGTTTCCCCCATTGACTTTGCTTGTGGAAATCCCCTAGGACAGGTTGTAAATGCTAAGCACGTGACTCCAGGATGCTGCAGCTGTGGTAAATACCTGCCAGTTGCCAAGCACCAAAATTTTGACCATGTGATCATGGGGACATTGAGACACTCACATATGCAAGGACTAGCTGTAAGTCACTTTTTTCATTAACATTGTAACTTTGAATAGTTGGTAAACAAATAGTCTAAATCAAGGACTATTTTTTGAAAGAAAAACAGTTGCAGAAGCCTGAAAAGTATATTAAAGCATTACAAAGAGATTTTGGTGCTTTAAGACTGTTTCTATTCCACATTGCTCTCAGATTCTTTTTATTTTCCAAAGTGAAACAAAGCAGAAAAAATCATTATACTGTTTGTTTGTTTGTTTGGTTGGTTGGTTGGTTGGTTGGTTGCTTTCCATATCACAACAAAAAGTTCAGATTTAAATTGCATATAACTTTTAATTTGGAGATGACAGTAAATGATCTATCCATCCCATTTAAAAACAAAACAAAACTATTAATTTAAAATATTTCTACTCCACCCTTTGTTCCTACACAAAAAATGTCAAAATAGAATTTTAAAAAATGATTCCAAAATAGTACTTTAAAGCTAGTTTGAAAACATGGTTACATATAACCATATGTAACTGCAATGGAGCTTAAAACTTGCTTTGCTGCAAAGCAATGATTAATATTTACAAATAGAAAGAAAACAATTGTTCTGTAGTTCATCGGAACACTAGTTTTGGTCTGTGTGTTCTCAGAGCAAATCCGATCATAGCTATGTGTAGTGATACTGGGTAATTTGAAGAAAGGTATTGTCAGTCATTCACAATTTTCAATCTGCAAAGTGGATGTAATAATGACATGGAAGCATTGTGACCATCATAGGTTTCACAACAAGCTTAATCCAAATTAAGCTCTCCAGATTTGTCGGATTTCAACTGCCAAAGTTGATGTAGTATAATGTTTGGACCCAATGTTTGGACTGGGAGACCCAGTTCTAATGGCCCTTGCCAGGAAATAGAAAAGGAGAGCACTGTGTATATTATTACTTGGAACTCCTGAAGGCAAAAAATCAAATATAAGTCTAGCATATGAATAAAATAAAAATAAATAATTCTCAGCTTAGGAAAGCATTGTAGAAGGTGAAGTCATTTGAAGGAGGAATACTGCCATCTAAAGTCATGGTGTGATTTTCCTGCTTGAGAAAGTTTTGTAATCAATACATTTATTGTAGAATGTTTAGTCTTCTGGACTGATAGTCAATTCTATCAGCCGAAGATAAACAAAAAGTCTTCTAGTAACTGAAAGCACTAAAAAATTGCAATATAAAGATATTTATTGGGGGGGGAAAGGGGGAGAAAGGGTTGGGTAGGCTGGATACATTTGATCAGATGCATGACTTAGGAGCTTACTTCCAGGTAAACATACTTAGGATTCTGCAACGCTCTGAATTACAAGTCATATTGAGAAATGTAGCTCAAGATGCTGGCAGTTCAGCCTTTCTGTTTCGCTTCCACTAATGATCAAGGTGGCATCCTATAAGGGATGTGCAAAAGTTCTGAAGAATTACTTCACTTTTGCCTGACTTCTGGGAACTCTATTGGTGGTTCCAATATCCAGGACAAGCTTATGTACATACACTTCTTCTCATCCTCTCCCCACAATCCAAGCCAATCTCAGTAAGAGGTCCCCAATTTTTACCATCTGAAAGAGATTTGTGGTTTAAATGAAGAAGGACACACCCAGAGATGAGCAATCTCAATGTATATGTTTCACGGATATATATGACATTGATAAACATGACATTGATAAACATGACACTATTTATACATTTACATGTATAAATTTTTATTTATGTATAAATAAATAAATGTATAAATAGTATACATTTTTTTCCTACTGTATCTACCTGCCAAACCAATTTCCATGCAGTAAAAATTACTGCTGTCAATCTAGAAAGATTATTAGTTAAAAGTTTTACATTCCCTTTATCCTCTTCAAAGTTATAAGCCATTCACCCTTAATGGCATATAAATGCAAAAATATGAATATAAGATAGCAGGAAAACACATTTAAACACATACACCAGCTCCTATAAAAATATTTGGAATGTTAAAATAAGCTACTGATGAACCAGCAATGTTCAGCATCAGATGCAGCCATGGACAGGTCTTCTTCCTGGATTTGGTACTTATGAGAGCATCTTCAAAGATACTCTCAATATACAAGGAGGGTTATACAGGAGAAGGCAATTGAATAGCCTATCTATATTCTGGTCTTCAGCATTTAGGGCTCACTGCCATCATCTAGAATTGTACCTGACTCACATAAAGCCCCTTGTATCCTGCAGTAATAGTACTTTAGAAATATTCTTCACAGCAAGTCATCTGTAAAGAAAATGCAATAACAATCCAGAGAGAAGTCATGGGAGGACAAGTGCCTTGATAAGTCTTAAGAGACTCTTAGACTCTTTTCTTAATTTTAAAAACAAAGGATTAAACTAATTAAATGATAATGAAAACAATTATTCTTTTGACATTATCTCAGTCTCTGGACATTACAAGACAATGCGGCTAATTTCTAGTTTACTTGCCTAGTGATTTATGTCATTATTATAAGACTCGGTCTGCCATTCTGTATCCTACTCATGTCAGAAAACTATTTTGCAAAATGTCTGATAATTCAGGTCTATTCATTTTATAATATGCTTTCTCTGTATCAAAAGAATCTAAAAGTCAATGATTTATTGAAGAGCAAAACTCTAGTCTGTTCATCTCCGGCTTGGTCTTCTGTATATTTTCACTTTCAGAATTCTACCAAACACTTTTGAGGCATGCTTAACATACTAATTCTTATAAATTCATTTATTACATATTTTCCCTACAACAAACCTCTTAACTAATCAACAAGCAACAATGTAGTCTTCACACTCAGATAAAAACAAGAGGCACAGCAACTTTAGCAGAAAAACATACCCAAATGTTGACTCTCCAGTTATGCCATCTACACTGCAGCCTTTCCATTTTTTTTTTAACATTCCCCAGCTCTTATGATTTTTTTCATCATTTTTTCTTGGTTATAAACTAACGTTTATAAAATTCATTTCAATTCCACCCTTTGACATTTCAGTAACATTTTCACACAAAATACTTTAAAATACTTCTTCAAGCTTTTCTTCACTTCACAATTTCATCATGTTTATTTTTAATTCTATTCAATGTGATGGAAGCTCCCCATTTATCCCTTTTATACAACATTTTTAATTTCCACCCAAAGCTGTATTTTGTGAATTTTTCTTAAACTCTTTTTGACTACATTTTTATAACTGATTTTTTTCTCTTTGTATACATTGTATACTGTCTTTTTATCCTCATTTTTTTTCCACTTTTACCACTAATTTCTATTACCCCAGTACTGACTTTGTTCTAATTTTAGATGACAGTGGATGGCATGTTGCCAATGCATCGCTAAGTTGCTTTTTTTTAATATAATCAAGTCCATATGTTCACCTGATATTCAGACCTGGGTACATTTATGGCAGTCAGGCAAAGACACTTAAAGCAAGTGCTTAGTATTGTAGCAAGCTGATCTGCAACTTCCTGTCAGGTGCAAAGAATCAGGACGATGTGTTAAGTTGCAGTACCCAAGATTTATTGCTCAAGAATCTAATTAACTAAAGTTCAACACTTAATTGGTGCCAGATAAGGGTCAAGGTAATTGTTACACTTGGGTCACATACTGAAAACGGGCAACAATAATTCAGAATGCTTCACTGTTTTCTTCAAACACTTTTCTGTTTCTTTCAATATAATATTCACTGGATCACATCAATTCCCATTATCACCTAAGACTTCCTATATTCATATGCCTCACACCAATATAGATGTCCCTTATTCATTGTGTCTTATACAAACTTAGCCCCGTGTTTCACAATTATACTTAGAACTTCACCTACCTGCATGTATTTATTAACTGCTCCACACAAATAAATCCTCTTTATTCAGGCCTAGCACTTTTGCCTTTTTCTTATTTTCAGAAGCAGATTACACAATTGTTTTCTTGTGTTTAAGAGTTAATTCTCTTTACCAGTTATTTTTCCTATGTACCAAGTCACAATTTCCCATATGTCATGATCATCACTAGAGAGGAACTATAGAAACTAATCTATGCTGCCTACTATGGCTTTAGTCAATTGAAGCATTTTTATAATACTTCTTAGTAAGAAAGTAGTAAATTACTAGTCTTTAGTAGTAAATTACTAGTCTTACCTGTACCCATATCACATGCAAAATTGTCTCAGCAATTTTAGAACATTTGGGCTAGTACTACAATTGAACCCAAAATTTATGTTGCTAAGTGAAACATTTGTTAAATAAGTTTGCTCCATTTTACGACCTTTCTTACCACAGTTGTTAAGTAAATCACTGTAGTTGTTAAATTAGTCAAACTGTTAGTAAGTGAATCTGGCTTCCCCATTGACTTTACTTGTCAGAAGGTCGCAAAAGGCTATTACATGACCCCGGAACATTGCAATTGTCATAAATATGAGTCAATTGCCAAGCATCTGAATTTTGATCACATGTCCATGGGGATGCTGCAACAGTTGTAAGTGTGAAAATTGGTCATAAGTCACTTTTTCAATGCCATTGTAACTTTGAATGGTCAGTAAATGAATTGTTGTAAGTCGAGGACTACATGTATATACAATATCTTGACATAGTCAGAATATAAATATTCACAATCTTCTACAGTAAACTCCAGTGGGGAGTTGGAATGGCCATTAAACTCCTAATGTTTAATAAGGTTTATAAAATTACATTGCATAACAAAAATTATATCTAATTTCCCATAGGTTCATTGAAGAAACTGTTTTTTTCTCCTATTAGGAGATTACTGAATTTAAGCATATTATGTAATATGCCTGTGTTATGACATCTAACTTGTGGTTATTAAAATCAAAATAATGCTCTATTGGTTGCTTTTTTAAAGTTAGCAACAGCTCACTATTTAAGCTTTAAAATTATTTTAACTTAATTAAAGAATATGAAAATCCCTTACTATAAGTCAGGCAAGACTTAAAGAACAAATAGCAATACCACTTAGACTTATATACCGCTTCACAGTGCTTTACAATGTAAACCTGTCTAAGCAGTTTACAGTGTCAGCATATTGCCCCCAATAACAATCTGGGTCATCATTTTACCGACCTCGGAAGGATGGAAGACTGAATCAACCTTGAGCCAGTGAGACTCAAACTGCCGAATTGCAGGCAGCCGGCAGTCAGCAGAAGTAGCCTGCAGTACTGCATTCTAACCACTGTGCCACCACGGCTCTAACCCTAACCCTAACCCTAACCCTAACCCTAACCCTAGCCCTAACCCTAACCCTAACCCTAACCCTAACCATAATGAAGTGGTTACAGTTAAAAATAATTCATTCTAAATTAGACATCATTTGTTGTCCAATGTATCACTTATTCAAAGGTCCATATTAAAAAAAATCTGATATAAGTATTTTGCCAAGTAAGAATGCTCATATGTATTACAGACTCATTTTCGATGTAATTCTCCTGCAAGGAACTCTTTGAAATGAATATAAATAATTTATAGGAAGATCTCTTATTTAAAATAATAACCTCACATTTTTAATATAATGCTTCTTAGAAATCAAATGAATTAAGTTTTTAAAAAAACTAAACAGGCAATTAGTGATTGGTAATGGCTGCATATAGAATATCCCAGCTCTGCTTTGCATGTGATATCTCACACCAGCAAAAATTACCTTCAAGCAATGGCTTAGTATTACATATCGGTTGTACAGTTTCCTAGAGAAGTTACTGACCCCCGAGCAACCTTCAAAAAACACTTCTGCACTGGGATATTGTTGGCACTCAAGGGATGCTGTTGAAGTCTTGACCCAGTGCTGGGATACTGTGTATATCTGAATGGAACAGAGGCTCAATTCTGACAAGACCAAAAGGCTTTGTTAGTTTGATTTCCCCTGATTCTAGGGACATTCCATATTTAGTGTTTAATGTGATTGCACTTCCATATGCAAAACTAGTGTGCAATCAGGGGATGAATTTGTAGCTCCTGCTCAAAGAACAGGTGGCAGCTGTGGACAAAGATGCATTTGCACAGGTTGAGCCTGTTTCTGAACCAGGAGACCCTTGAGATAGTCTACTGTAAGGGCTGTCCATGAAGACCACTCAGGAGATTACTCAGAAGCTAAAGCTGGATCAGAATGTAGCTGTGTGGAGTGTGATGGGGCATGTTGCAGTCTCTGCATGTACCCTGCATGTACCTTTGCAAGCACTGGCTTCTATGTGCAATTCAAGATGCTGGTTATCACATATTCAATTCAATTCAACCTTTATTGTCAATGCACAACATGTGTACAATGCTTCATATAAAATGCTTCATGGAACAGAGCTTGGCAATTTGAAGGACTGCCTGGTTCCATATGTTTCCACTGATTTCAACTAGGGTAAGCATGCTCCAGGTCCTTTCAGATAAGCAGTGTCACTTTGTGGAACCCAGAAAGTGGGCCTTCTTGGTGATGGTTCTTGTCCTGAGGAATGACATTCCCCCATAGATTCCCATCCTTATGACTTCTGCAAACTGCTTAGAATCTGCTTGTTCTCCCAAGCCAGGATGGGGATTGAGCACCTTTGGGTTTTCTAGGCCTATCTTCCAGTTAACTATTTCTTTTCTGTGATAATTGCTGCTTTCTTTTACATTTCTTTTATATAATTATAACTCAGCAAAGTCACTCTGGAGTCAGGCAACGTCAAAACTGAACAAACTAACAAACATGAAACTATGATTCTTTGAGTGAAACCTAAAACTACAGTAATCTTCTTTATACTGCTCACTTGTATTTACCTTTCGTTCATTATAACCCCAAAGATATATTAAGTACTATTCCTGGGCCATGTGTCCGTTATTGCATATTTGTTTCTGAGTCAGAGCCGGGATCTTTTTCTACTATGCTACAGATCAAAGGTTAGAGAGGTAAAAAATACCATATTATGTGATTGCTGAAATGAATAGAAAGGGAACAAACAATTATCTTCCTGATGTCCAAACCAGAGAAGGGAAAAAGATCTTGTTATTTTGAGCTGCCTCCTGGGCTTAAGAAAACCACATGCCAACCGGCAAAGAACCTGCCCCTTGGGAATAATAGGAAAGAGGAGCTGAAGTGATGAAGCATTTTAATGTGCTTTGAAATTAAGGAAAGAAGTGAGTAATACGAATCCTTAACAGGGCTGAGGCTTTCATGAAAGTTCAGCTATGATGATGAACTACTCCCTTCCTTTTGTAGTTTCACAGTGCAACCCTGCCTTAGACAGGGCTATTTCTGAGGAGGGACTGATCCCATCTGCCACCACTTTGCAAAATCAGATTCTGTCTACCACTTTCATGACACACTTTGATCTTCCACTCACCAGATAAGTCTCCAGAATGAGATGACATGATGCATAGCCCTAAAGCCTATTGGACTAAGTGGTTTTTCCAGTGGTTCATTGGAAAAGTGGCCATTAATAAAACATTTTAAAAAGGAGGGAGGGGGGAGGGAGGGAGGGAGGGAGGGAGGAAGGACGGAAGGTAGGGAGGAAGGAAGGAAGGAAGGAAGGAAGGAAGGAAGGAAGGAAGGAAGGAAGGAAGGAAGGAAGGAAGGAATCAAGGCAGATGGAATGAGTCATAAATGAATTCAGAAAAGAGAAGGAAAAAAGGAAAGAAAAGCTATATTGCTGGGAATGAAAGTGCTGTGCATGCACTTAAGTGTCTCTTTTTATTATTTGGATTAAATAACAGGAAAACAATAATTTCCTCTCCAATTTTTATCTCAGATATGAAGTAACAATCTTCGATTCAGTGTCCTGTATTCAGATAAAAGGCTTTTGAGCTTATTTTTAATTGGTACTCATTTTGATTTTTATAACTGTGTTGGTTTATTTGTATTATTAAACATTGCTTGGTTTTATCTTTTTAATCCAGGATAGGCTATTTTGCTTCACAAAGTGGCAAATCAACACTTGAAAGAACTCAACAGCCATTTCTCATTTTACAAATCAAAGAACAGATCTTTCTGAGAAACCCTGAAAGCCATACTTGTCCAACTAAAAGGGTTACCCCAGAGACATACATAGTACTATGTAATTCACTTGAGAGTTTACTGATTACCTGAATTAACTAACAATACCTTTAGAGGATGCACTCAAATGATTTAAAATATTGTTCCAAATAAAAAAATGTTTCAATTTAAGGATTATCCTTCAAAACACATACATGAAAGATTAGTCAGTTATATTGTGGTTCCTAACGCTAATGGTACTTTAAAAACAAGAATTGGCAACGAATTCTATAAAAGTTCTTTCTTATTTCTTTCTTATTAGCAGTGGCTGTTACTATTTGTTTTCTTGGCAGCTTCCTCTTACTACATAATTTCAGAGGCAGATAATACAGTATATTAGTAATGCAGAAATACCAGGGAGGTTGTCAAGTTTCTTATTGCCTTGAATCTTTCCTTTTGCTGTTGTCTCAGCTGCAGATTTCTGGCAAATATTTGATTATGCATTTTTGTCATATTTCCCCCCCCCCAAAAAAAACAATTAAATAATCATTACACTATAACATGTCTTCACTCCCCACCACAATTCATGGACAAGCAATTAATCAGAAAACAGTAAATTAATGACACCTCTAAATTTGCACACTTCAAGTTAATCATTTATTTATTTTCAGTTTGTTTGTACTTCCCCACTCAATCATAACTTGTCATGGTTTAAAACATACACACTAATACACACATACACATAAATTATATTTCTATGTATAATTTAAATTGCAATTAAAAAAGATAAAAATGAATTCAAACTAGAAAGAAGAAAAGAAAAAGTAGAAAGTGAAAAAAGAGAGAAGATAAATAAGAATATATTAAAGAAAAAGATATACACATACATGTAAACACACACACACACACACACACACACACACACACATGGTGACTGGGTCTTCGAAATGTGCAGGCTGTGGGAGGTTTTCAGATCAAATTAAATTCTTGCTTCCTGCAGCCTTTAGCTACAGAGGCCTTCAGGAAAACCTTGCTGCAGAAGAAATTTTTGGGCCGAGGTGTGGGAGGCCTAGTTCAACTGTCTGAAGCACAGAATTACTTGAAAGCAAAACTTTGAACTAAGGCTTTGGAGAATGAAACTGCAAGTATGCCGCGGCCGCTGGGAAACAGCTGAACTCACCTTAGCCTGAAGACAAGAACAAGAAACCTTCATTGATCATCAACTGGGCCTGTGTGCTCACTGGCTGAGAAGCGGGTAGAATGTTTCCTGAAGTCACAGCGTTGCTGTGCTTGGTGCGAGCTTGTGAGGTAAGGCTTTGGAGTGCAAGTATGCCGCGGCCGCTGGGAAACAGCTGAACTCACCTTAGCCTGAAGACAAGAACAAGAAACCTTCATTGATCATCAACTGGGCCTGTGTGCTCACTGGCTGAGAAGCGAGTACACGAGTACAAT